>OY101450.1:152303670-152580761 GCA_956483635.1 Panzeria rudis
CATGTATGTATGTATGTATGTATGTATGTATGTATGTATGTATGTATGTATGTATGTATGTATGTATGTATGTATGTATGTATGTATGTATGTATGTATGTATGTATGTATGTATGTATGTATGTATGTATGTATGTATGTATGTATGTATGTATGTATGTATGTATGTATGTATGTATGTATGTATGTATGTATGTATGTATGTATGTATGTATGTATGTATGTATGTATGTATGTATGTATGTATGTATGTATGTATGTATGTATGTATGTATGTATGTATGTATGTATGTATGTATGTATGTATGTATGTATGTATGTATGTATGTATGTATGTATGTATGTATGTATGTATGTATGTATGTATGTATGTATGTATGTATGTATGTATGTATGTATGTATGTATGTATGTATGTATGTATGTATGTATGTATGTATGTATGTATGTATGTATGTATGTATGTATGTATGTATGTATGTATGTATGTATGTATGTATGTATGTATGTATGTATGTATGTATGTATGTATGTATGTATGTATGTATGTATGTATGTATGCATGTATGTATGTATGTATGTATGTATGTATGTATGTATGTATGTATGTATGTATGTATGTATGTATGTATGTATGTATGTATGTATGTATGTATGTATGTATGTATGTATGTATGTATGTATGTATGTATGTATGTATGTATGTATGTATGTATGTATGTATGTATGTATGTATGTATGTTGTTTGTATGTATTTATGTCAGGGACTGAAATCATGAAAAAATGGGTTCAGGTTCGGGTTAATCAAAATAAAATGTTCAGGTTCGGGTTCGGTTCAGGGTTCAGGTTCGGGTTCGGATTTAAAACCAAAATTTAAGCGCGCACATTTATTTTGCTTAATAATAAAATACTTAAATCAATTTTACATTCACGTTTATACGTTTAATCACTATCCTGCCTGTTATGTAAATCGAGTCATTTTAAAAACGCTCGATTTAGAAAAATTAAATCCACTAATAGATAGCAAACTTTTTTCATACTTTTCTGCAATTTCATATTTTTTTAAAGCTTAAAATATCATGTCTGAAATTAATTTACCATATACGATTTAAAATACATCAATGGGGGCATTATTTATTTTTGGAAACCGAGAAATTTACTCGGATTCGGTTAACCGAACAGGGCCGTATATTCTTTTTTAATTTAATTAAATTTAACTTATTTAGCTTTCAAAAAAAACTTTTTTCAACTTTGTAGCGTACGTACCGCATTGACATAAGAAAATATACTTCAAATAAGAAATTATTAGAAATACCCAGAACAAGAAAAAACAAAAAAATTTGGCAGCCATTCGGCACTTTTAAAAATTGCAAAAAATAGTCAGCTTTCGGGGTGCTGAAACCTGGTATGAATTTGCTTTGGTCGTTATTTTATTTTGATTTTGTTTTTAATTTTTTTTTTGCATGCAAGAAATGTAATGTTTTTTATTATTCTTCTATTAAATAATTTTGTTTTTATTTTTGAACCCGAACCTTGCTGAATTTTTGGGTTCAACGGGTTCGGGTTCAAAGTCTTTATTAACAGCGAACCTGAACCCATTTGGGTCCAGGTTCGGGTTCGGTTTCAGTCCCTGATTTATGTACGTATAGAAAAAAAATATTCTTCTTTCAAGAGTTGGGTGCAGAAAAAATTTGCATGAATATTTTACACAATATAAAGAACTTTATGGCAAATTAGTTCTGAATTATAGACTTCAACATCATATTTTTTTAATTATGACGTTGTTTGAGTATGTCCAGACAGCATGAAGAACAAACAATTTCCTATTGGGATGTTTAACTCTTACTTAAATGTTTTCTTGAATATTTTTTTTATGTTTTCAATAGAAAAGTCTAAACATTTTCTTAACTATCAAAACAGCATCGCATTTTTTTCATTTTCATTTTTCCTTATCTTTACAATATTAAACACGATTGCTTTATTTGTGGCTACAGAAAAAAACAATTTCTAATATTTCAACCATAAGTTGGTCAAAAGTTACAGACAACAACAATGTGAAAATAAAATATAAACGCATAAGAACTTTACAATTGCCAATAATTTCACTGCAGCATCTGTTGCGATAAGTGTAAAAAATTAAACAACAAAAACACAAAAGAATAACTTTAACTACAACTACTTGAAACAGATAACTGCAACACACTTCAACAACAGCAACAGTAGCACTCACTATTGTACAGTGATGGAAAATACAGATTTTGTAATGGTACTGAACTTCAACTTCAAAGGTACTTTTTCCAGCTTAATAGTACTTTTTTCAAGAATTAAAAAAATACAATTTCTGCTATTCTCAATCATCATACAACAGAACTATTCTTGACATTTGAACATATTTTTTTCATTATTTCTGTAGTTTTGTCTCAATCTTGAAAATCTTCGGGTTTGTCTTGACTCTAAATACGGAAATTTCTGAGTTTTGTTCTAGTTATTAAATTTAAAAAATTTTAAACTACATAGAAGTAACTTGAACTAACAACAACTTTTCATATCTTAACGGTCCTTTTCGCAATGTACGATTAAAAGTTAACGTGGACTTTAACGGCAAGTTCGGCATACAAAACTTGTCGTTAAAGTCGACGTTAACGTTTAATCGTACATTATGAAAAGGGCCGTAAGGCAGACATTAATAAAGTTCAGCCAGTGGTTAGACAAAATTCAGTTTCATGTTTGTTGCTTTTGCTACCATTTGGCAATCACATCTATTGGCCCGTTTACATCTTCGTGCCTATGCGGCTGTAAATATTCGTAGGCATATTTCTTTTCATTTTTATTTCACTCAAAATAACCGTCAAATGACATTGGGTAACAATTAGTTAGATGCTTTGGAACGTGGCGCAATAAGTATACAGGTGGCAGCATAACGTCAGCTGATTATTTTTTGTTCTGGTAGCATTGTACATAAGCAACATCTAGCAAGTGTATTTGTTTGACAAGCATTATCTAATTTTTTGTTGTATTTGTTGAGCCTGCATACTTATTACACCATGTTCCGGAAATTATTACATCCATATAGCATACTTTTAGGAGCGACAAAATATATTTGCTCCATTAGCTTTGTGTGCTTAAAAATTTTTATATTGCTGCCTTAAGCGTAGTATGCAGTTCTCACTGAAATTCAGGTTGGAGTTTTGCATTTATTTCTACACGGAAAAATAATCGTGTAGAATTCTACACAGAATTTTTCTTGCATACACACAAATTTATATATTTCTTAATTTACAACACACAAAAACACTAAAAACTAATTATAATTTACAAAAAATTAGAAATGTCAAAAAATTCCGTGACCAAACAATTGTCTGAACATTAATTTTTGTTTCAGTTCACGGAAAATATTCTCCACTTATTGTTATAACATGCCTGTAATAGACAATAAATGCCAAAATTCCGTGTACTTTTCTTTTGGAACTGCATACTAGTAAACGGAAATGTCTTTAAGAAATTTACCAACCTGAATTTCAGTTTGTTTTTTTTACACATACTTCTTATGGCAGCCAGAATTTCAGGCAGAGCTGCATACTACGCTTTAAGGTGTAAAGTATTCTTTATTTCTTTATTTTTGCTTGTTTATTTATATTTGATAGGGGTACCATTCTTTACCCGTATTGAAAATTTTAGTTAAACAATACACTATAAATATGAAGTTTTAGTTAAACAATAGTTATCATTTTAGTTTACTAATAATTAACTAATGACTGTAAATTTGGGCCTTAATGCTACACATTGGAAAAAGTACTTTTTATGTCGTGTTGATACTGCGGTATTTTGAAAAAGAAAAAGTACTGAAAATAGTACAATAGTACTGAATTTTCCATCACTGCTATTGTATTTAACTTTGATGGAAGTGGATATGCCAACCAGTACTATCGGAGTAACATTTACACACACCATCTCTCGAACAGAAACAAACTCTACGTTTCAACAATGTTATACAGCACGAAAGTTTTGTGAACCATATCGAGGGGACTTTTTGCTACAAAACTTGAAATGGAAAGAAAACGGAGCAGCAGCACTTTCGCAAAATCAACTTTCATTTTCAGAATTTATAATAAAAGCTAAAAAAAAACAAACACACGCACTCAAAATGAAATAAACAAAATATAAAAAATACTTCAAACAGGCATTAGAGATTATAAGCAGCCAGCCGGTCGTGCTGAACTTAGAAACGCCATGACATTTTGCTTTCCTTTTTTCATTTGGTTGTTTCTTAACTCCTCTCTGTCTAAATTTGTTTTATTTTTTACTTGTGTTCTATTTTAAAAGTGCACATAGAACAAATTGTCTTGTAGCGAAATGTAAATTTAATTTGCTTACAAACTGTTAGAAAAAAAAGAAATAGACAAATGAATTAATGAGAAATGCAAATGTTAACACAAAAATAAAAGTACACATGCTAAAAACAATAAGAAAAAAGTAAATATGAGTTATAAATTAACGACAAATATCTCTTTTTCTAGTTCTACTTTTGCCGGAATAACTGAACAGGCTTTCCTTTTATACCTATTCAATTATTCAGTTTTAAAATAAACTAATTATGTAGCTATGTGCTGAAACTACTAGAGATGCCAAAGTTCCAAAGCCCGATGGCTTACATATCAAATAAGAATATCGCAATCTTTCCTAATCCATTAAAATATTTTAGGACATCATGCTGCCTCCAAAGATGTAGTTAAAGGTTAAAAAGATTAAAAGGTTTCTTATTGATATGTATTCCAGAAAATATACTAGCAATTAAATTGTATTAATTGGTTTAAATTACAAATTACATTTGTTCGACATTTTCAAAAATTAAATGGTCCCTTGCAGTAAATTCATCTGACAAGTTTTCAAAACTAAAAATGTAAATTTTAAAGATTAAGCAACAAAAATGTTTTACGTTTAATTTATTTGCAACAACTGCTTTTTCAATTTAAATATGGGCAGCATGTGCAACATCAGCTATAATGCTTTTATCGGTTGATGATGTGTGCGAATACCTCGTATTTCACTCACTCTGTGCATGATTTCTCATCATTGAGGTGTGAGAAATTTACCAGCCAGCAACTGCAACAAAACAACGAAAAAATCTGATCATTTGTCGAAATATTTCTTGGTAGGCTTGTGTGAATTCCATGGGGCAACATTCAGCTTACATGCTACAACAGACGCTGGCTGCATAAACTGTTGAAAGGCAATAAATTTCGCAAAAGATATGTATAAACCTAAATGAAAGATACACATGTACATAAGTAAGTGTGTATGTATGGATAGATATGAGGTATGTTAACCAACGCAACTTTATGTTGTGTAAATATTCAGTTTGCTGTATTATTATTTGAACTTTCTCATAAATTTATCAAGTGTAAAGGAAAGCAAAAACAACAATAGAAGCAGACGACGAGCGAATGAGTGTTTGGTAAAAATTATATTTTCTTATCTTCAAGAAACATAAAGGAAGACTTTTTCGCAAAACAAAAGCTCTACTAAAACAACAGGCAAATGTTGTATCCAATGAATAAAAATATTTCAAACTTATTGAAAAAATTTAATAAAGTGCATATCGCTCATTTGCTGCGACGCACAGTGCTGTGTCCCATAGACAAAACACACAAAAAAATAAAAGTTCTTATACATATTGTAGATAAAAAATGTATCGATCGAGAGATAACAATATAATTCAGAAGAATTTTAAAGAATTTTTTAGATTTAACCTCCCAGTGGTAAATGAAACGAAGTACTTATGCTAACTTTAGACGACATGTATTTTACATCTGACTTGTCAAATTTCCCACTGCAAAAGTGATACATGCCGTGTGAAACACATGAAACATTGTCAGATGACATTTACAGAAGCAAAGTCAGATGAAAAATTTTCAATCAGAGCGTGTTCTATTTTCATCTGACAAGGTATCTGACATCAGCTGTATTAAATTATCAAAAGTGTAGTTTGGCTGAAAAGACATTAAAAAGCAAAGAGCGCTTTATATATTTACGAAAATTGTGCAAAAACTAAGCTGTTGTGAACACTCAGAGGTTATGTCAGATGAAATTGCACATGTACATGTGAAAGCAAATATTATAAACCGTCTGTAAATTGACAATTTTGACAAACATGCGAAGTTACATATGTCTCACACACCTAACAAGCCATATGTAAAAAACATGTCGTCTAAAGTCAGCATAAGTACTTAGATTGTAATGTACGTGTTATCTAATATGTCATTTACTAATAACAGCTTCGATTATTTTGCATTGCGTATGTGAGTATTTCGTTGTATTTCATAGAATTTATCCCTTATGTGTTCAAAGTAAAAAATTGTGTCGAGCTCTCTTACATTTCTTCACTTATTATGTAAACGCACAGTAGCGACAGGTACTACCATCATAGCTTACTTTGTAAGCTAGAGCGCACCGATTAAACAGCCTATGACACGCTTATGATAAATCTAAGTGGGAAAATAAGCCAAAGCATCATCACTAGCAGCTACTAAATATTGCTTACAACAGCGATTACGTAATGGGTATTTTTACCACTGGGTTTCTAACGGCGCTAGAGCACGCTAAAGTCAGAGAATTTTGAGTAAGAATTGCTAAACAACTAAATGAGTTTTACATGCTTCAGGAAAACAGTTGTAAAAAATTCATTTTTTGGAGTAGGAGATTGAAATTTATTCTGTAATACTTAACTATATTTAGATACAAAATTTTTAAATTTTATGGAATATTAAAAAAGAAATAAAAATATGGTGTGTGGGTTTTTTTCTGTTTTCGTATATTTGTACTGTTGTCTAGTAACTAGAAGAAAAAAAACTAAACAATTTTTACCACAACTTAAATAAAAACCTAATTTTAAAAAGTTGCTATTTTGGCTATTTTTGCTTAAATTTCCATAGATTTCAGGAGTTTAAAAGAAAATAAAGTAGAAATCCAGTGAAATATAAATTCAAATTAATACTAATTAATAAAAAACAACCATTAATTTTTGTTAAGCTTCCCATATTAAGATAATTTAAACCAAATTTTGTTAGTTATCCGATGATGTTTTATTGGTTACTGGTATACCTCGTGAAAATATTAGATAGGCTCATAAAAAAAAATCTGACACGATGGAATTTTTTTAATATTTTTTCTGAAGCTTAGTACCTAATACCATCGTGAGGTTGTGTTATTTGTCCAACAACAACAAGCCCTCATTGTATGGTTTATTGTTTATTTAAATACTCCTCATATATAAACTTTGTTAACAGTCAATTTTATTGTATCTTGTATTGATGGACAAAAGAAGAACAAGATACATACAAATGCTCTCAGAAAGCCTCGCTCTAAATAGAATTTTTTTCAAAACATATGAAATAAAAGTGTATAAGACAATTGTATTTTTAAATGAAAAAGATCAACAACAAGTATACAATACTGTAAAATAATACAACAATACACCCGATACAGCGATACAATTGGGTTGTGAATTGAGCAATTGCTTTGAAAATATCGTAAAACTCAAATATGAATTCATATTTTTCAATCATGCTTTCATTATTTCTTTTCTACATCTTTTTTTCTTTTTGTTTTACTCACACTTTGTTTTACTCACAGCTGAATAAAGATACTATCCGTAATATAAATTATTTGATACACAGCACTTAAGAATGATCAATAAACGAAGTTGTTAGCAAAATACAACACTTTAGAATTTTAACAGGATATTCGACAACAGGAGGTTTTTTTTTTTCTTTTACATATTATTGTAAAAGAAGGTTAACAAAAAAATGTAAACTACATTTTTTTAAGACAATAAACAAATGCAGATTGTTTCATATTTTTAATGCCACTATAATTACGCCGCAACAAATGAAAAGACCCGATAAAATAAACGAAACTGAAAATACATTCAGCAAGTTTCTATTTTACAGGGGTTTCAAATTAATTTCTGTTTTAAGGACGAACGATTTATTTATGGTTAGTAATTTCAAAACAATACTCTTTAATTCGTGTTTGAAAAAATATTTATTATTACCACCACAAAATAAAAATAAAATTCTCTTTGCGATTTATGGTTTCAGTCACCATTTATTGGTCCACAATGTGTAGAATGCAAGCAAAAGTGCACAATTATAATCCTTTGAAACTATTAATACTGTAAATAGTTTTTGCTAAATAAAAATATTTCATTTGCATTTCTATCCTTCTTTTCTTATGGCATTTTTTTTAATAATGCTAACCGATTTCTACCATAAGGACTAAGATGAAAACGGTCTGTGGATACCAAAATCAGGAATGTAAATATTTCAACAACAAATATTATAAATAATTTTGCATCCATATTACAGATATACGCCCATAATTAAGACCGTAATTCACTATCGGATTTAGTCGTTAGATCTGTTAAAAAAAAATTGTGTGTACTCAAAAAGGTATGATTAACTGCCTATTTCACAATGTCGACAGAGTTCTTTCTTTCGTATAAATACATTTAAAACAAAAACAAATTTTAAAATTTTGTTTTTATTTCAAATGTAATTGTAAGAAAGAAAGAATTCTTTCGACATTGAGAAATAGGCAGTAAGTGTGGAAAATTTTCATAACATAATAAATTTTAGGAGAAGTTCATAAAAAAAACCTCAATGTATACTTTATTTATTAATTAAAAATGTATACACAGAAAAAAATAAATTTCGTTTTTGATAACAAAAATCCCGGTATTCAATAATTTTTTTTTCAAATTTCCTGTGATAAAGAATTCCCCTATATTGATAACAAAATTATTTCAAAATAAATATATATATATATATATATATATATATATATATATATATATATATATATATATATATATATATATATATATATATATATATATATATATATATATATATATATATATATATATATATATATATATATATATATATATATATATATATATATATATATATATATATATATATATATATATACATATATATATATATATATATATATATATATATATATATATATATATATATATATATATATATATAAATTAAAAAAATGTTGACATGGCTGGAATACGAAACCGGGCTTTCCGGACGTAAAGCATACACTCTATAGCCGAGCCATATCCCATTTATTTTTTTATGGGATACAACTTGTTTTAAGTACTTATGTATAAAAAGAAAAGAAATAACCGGCATGGAAAAGAAATACTTACAACGAAATATTTTATTATGTTAAAGATAAATGTTATTGAAATTCATATTTTTTTTAATAACATGGTTTTATTGAATATAATTCTTGTCTATTTTTTTCTGTGTACTTTATGTATTAATTTTTTTTAATATTCTTGTAAAATAGTTGACGTAAAATGTAAAATAGCACAAACATTTCCACAATATATATTTGTGCATCTTTTTTGTGTGATAGTGTTACACCTACACCACTCTTTGATCCATTCACAAGAATATTTGACAGAATTCTGTAAGATTTTCTACCGAACGAATCTTACGATTGTACAGGATAGTGAACCAGGACGGACCTTTATTAGTACGGTCATTAGTTGAAAATAGTTTTTTGAAAAATCTAACTTCCTCAAATCAATATCAAATTTTATTTACTATTACTTTCATCAGATCGAAAAATAATTGAAATGCGAATTTAAGAACAACAAAAATATAAATAGTTTTCAAATATAAAAATGTTTGTTTCTGTTGAGGAAAGTGCGAGAACGCTGATCGATCAAATTATTCCAGGAATCATTCTTAATAGTTATCATTTATGCACTTCAAATCAAAGTTATTATAGACAAAAAATTTATAATTATGTGAGTAGCAGTTTAACTAAAATTAAAGAAATCGGCATCACCCCATCCCTGAATAGTTAATAAGAAATTGTTATGGCAAAAATGTATCTTGTATTAATAACCAACTCCATGTATTCCTTGTAATTTTATTTTTAATTCAATTTTCTACAAATTTAAGAAATTGCATAGTTTATATATGTGTTTTAATTTTTACTAAACTGTAAGCCAGGCATGAGGCTCAAATTCTTCGAAAATTTAAATAATTCACAAAGAACAACAAAAAAAAAATGTATAGAAATATATTTATTAATAAAAAGAATATAAACTATTTTTAGATGGACACAATGCACTGCTTGTAATTTTTCAATTCATCAAAGTCTGGAGTTAAATTTTTGCTGATGTAATTTTTAATATCGAAGCTAAATGTTATTCAGTTAATCTGGTTCGCTGGGCAGTTTTAGTCATCTTCATTTGTGAAAAAAGCTGTTCACAAAAATATGCGCTATCAAATATGGATAATATGCGCATTACAAAATATCGGTTTGCTTTAATCCTGCGAGTGTCACTAAAGATGGACTAAAAATATGACAGTAGTCAAAACAGACGCCATTTTGTGAAAACGAAAAAAATAAAAAGTCGGCAAACTATATTAAAATTGATATCATTGAAAAGGTATTTAAAAATAATCTTTAGGCTTCTCTTATCATTTTTCATTTCGAATGAACATTTGGAATCTTTAACAGTTTAAAGTTAGTTAACAACCAAAAAGCCCAATTGCGTAAAAAGTGAATTTCAAAGAAAGAATATAAAACCAAACTGTGTACGAAAACTGAAAAGAAAATAAATAAAAAGTTAAATTTAAAAAATCAAAAGCCCAATAGCGTAAAAAACTAAGAGAAAAGAAAACAAGTCCAGTGTGCGGAACATAGAGACTTTTACAGTCGGGAAGCATTAAAAATTGAATCGTCAAATCTTCAGAATAATAGTTCCCGGATGTAAAAGTCGCTATGCTCCGCGCACTGGACTTGGTTTTTAGTTTTTTACGCATTTGGGTTTTTTTATTTTTTAAATTAAAAGAGTCTTACAACTAGAAAAGTTTGATAAATTTTCTTTACTTATTTTTTACTTTGATGTTTTTTTTTTTTGTTAAATAATATATTTTTGATATTTTTAATGAAAACAGTTGAGGAAAAGTCTAGAGGACCGCAAAAACTCATGCCGAGAGTCACGAGTTTGCAAAAGTATCACATCCCTCAGCCTTGAACCATTTATACAGATGCACAAAAAGTTCATAGAAATCGGCTAGGCGGCTTTGAAGATTAGCGTAAACGAACCCAGCGAACATTTTCTTATGAATTGGGTCAGAAAGTCTGTTCAACATGATGAGTTCGCATCCAAAGTCGGTCAGAAAACGTACAGAAATTAGTCATGTGAGTACATTGAAAGAATTTTGCTTTATAAGCCAATGAAACAGTTTTATTCGATTTTTTCATTAATCCAATGACAATTTCACAAATCCTATGAAAATTTAATTAATATTATTAAATAATTCCATTGATTGTATGACAATTTCATAAATCCAATAAAAAGTTTAATTAATATTGTGAAAGAATTTCGTTGGTTGAATTTTAATAAAATTTTCATTTGTTGAATTTTAATGAAACTTTTCATTTGTTTTATGCAGTTATCATTTAAGCAATAAAATTCTTTCACCATGTTAATAAAATTTTCATTGGATTTGTGAAACTATCATTGGATTAATAAAAAAAATTCTTATGAAATTGTTTCATTGGTTTTATGAAGCAAAACTCTTTCAATTGACAAGAAAGTGGACCTCTTTGTCTGAGGAAGTTATTAAAACTGTGTCGAAAAAACTCTGGACGAACTTTGAAGGAATTTTCTGGGGAAACTCTAAATTAATAACGCCGTAGGTAGGTAAAGGTAATTCAGAGAGGGGTCAGTTGCCACATCTAATGATATCCCCGTGTTAAATTCGCCACTCAAAAGCATGTGAGATAGATTGTGGTGGGACTAGCGGTAGTTCTTAAAGAGCTATCGAATATACACGTACAGTGCTATTACGCTGTACCACTCATGAAATAATCAATTGAAGGTAGTTCCATTCTCTCAATTTTTCTTGACATTCACTTTCTGACAAGAATAAGGATTGTGACATTTTCCTTAAATGTCCCCTCAATTTTACCTTTTTTTAATTAATCTTAAAATTATGATTTTCATGAAAATAATATGAAAAATATAAACTTGAGCAGGCTAATTTCTAAAACGCGTTTTCCATACACAACAATACAACCATTAATAAAGTTGTGCAGCGTGTAAAAATATCGAAAACTCGCAAAATTAAAAAGAAATAATGAGTGCCAATATCGTAAATATTCGTGAAAAATAGGAAAATTAAAACTCGCTAAAACTATAACTGTAATGCCAAAAACAGAGAAAAAATCGGGAAAACTACGAAAATACTCCAAAATTTTGCTCAAATTTAAAAGATTACAAAGCGTAATATTGATTAAAACTCACTTTAAGTGTAAAAAAGCCAAAAACTTTGGAAAAATTACGTACTTCGCAAAAAGTTGCGAAAAATTTTTAAATTTTAGACAGACCATAATTTTGATAAAAATATGCTAAAACTTTAAGGAGTGTCGAAAATTCGGTAAAAATCTCGAAAATTTCAGAAATTCGCAAAAACTTGTCAACAGCTACATAATAGCAAAAATGAATGTTGTTCAAAGAGAAAACTGTAAAGAAGTTGACATCAACATTGCAAAAATTCGCCTAAAGTTTAGAGATCGGGAACAAGTGCTGAAATATATTAGAAATTGCCAAGACTGTAAAAATACAAAAAAAAAACGCAAAAATTACAAGTTTGCTAAAAATTTGGTAAATGAATGTTTTGATGAAATCACAAAAATACAAAAAAATTACGTACATATAACAAAATTTTAAAAAATCATATAGATCCTAAAAATTGAATTGCTAATATCGCAGAAATTGCAATGTGTAGTAAATGTTTTTGTTTTTTAGTTTTTATGTTGTAATAAAATGAAAATATTTTATGTTTTCGAATTCAACCATAAATATAATCCATACAAATAAAAGGGAATTTCAATACAATCTTGAAATAAATGATGTAAGGGGGTCTTGTGAATTGCACAATTTTTCTTAGTTTCCTTTTAATAAAATTAAAAATTTGTGTAAAACAACTCTGGGAGTAGAAACCCATTTTCCATCATATGTCAACGCTTTTTTATATTTTAAATTAAGAACAAACTTCAAAAGTCCTTATTAAAATAAATAAAGAGAAAATGGAACTACCTTCTATTTATTATATCATGGTACCACTGGCATATGTATGTATATAAATAGTTTATGGTTTAATTAATCAATAATTTCCACTTGATAAATTTCAATATTTTTCAATATCAATGAGACTACATATATTACATACTAAGATACATATTTCATTATTCTATTTGTGGAAGATTTAAAATTTGTACGTTAATTAATTTTTGTATTTCTTTGCACTCTTTTAATAAAAATAAATAAATAAATGAAAATTATAAATAGAGATAATAATAGTACTAAACAATTAATTACCAGCAATTAATTACCCGGCTTATTCCGAATGTATAAAATAATAAACAAATGAAAAAAAAGAAAGACATTTTGTAATTAATCACATTAGATAATAATATTTAATTTAATTGCTCTCCTGCATCATATAAAATATTTGAACATGTTTAAAGACAAAAAGATTTTCCTTTCCAATTGTAATCAGTGATGCCACCATGAGGAACTGAAAAATTATTAGAACGGAAGGAAGAAAACAAATTATATTTTTAAAAAGCAAAATATGAATGAAAAGCAAATTTACAAGAAAAACAAATATTAAATTAGTTTTGCTTTTGTTTAAATTTATTTATCTACTCCATACTTTTGTACGTGTGTATATTTGTAGTGAAATCATCAATTAACATTAATTAACGCTGGTATATATTCCTTTATAATAAGCGTTTGAAAATTGCAAAATAGCAATTGTATCAGTAAAAACCACAATTTATGTTCTAAAATATTATTAAGATCAAAGACAAATAAATGCTGCATTTATTTTAATGGAATATAAAAGGATAATGGTACAAATACTGCTCATTTTGTGTATAAATTTTAACACGCTAATTTTTCAAACTTTCTTTCTTTATGAAATTGTCTACAATGTTGTGTTCTAAATCGAAAGAATATCAAATTGTTCATGGGAGCATTTAACTGCGCGCTACACAATAATATAATAATTACACGCAATTTGGGTAATCACACACGATTTGGCAACACTGATTATAATAAAAGTAAAATGAAGGGGAAAATAAAAGATTAACTGTTTATTTTATGGCTGAAAATAACTAATTCATTTCTCAGACTCGTTTGCTATTTTTCCTAGCATTCAGATTCACGCCCCTTTTCGGTCATGATTAAAAGAAGTAGAATTCATATAAAAATAGATTATTTAAATGTTGTTCATACTTTTCTTTTTAATCTCATTTAGAGTTAATGTTATAAAAATTAAAAAAAAATGCCAAGCCCATTATCATCAAATTTAATTATCTGTGAAACAGAAAAGAGAAAGATTATTACAAACATCAAAATGTTTTGCTTGCATTTATTCACACTTTGTACAAAAAAAAGTAAAAGAAACACTGTTTAGTGTTCAATGTGTAGACTTTATTTTACAATTTGTATCTGAAATGTACGTTTTTAAAGAATTATTTTTATGGATGTATTTACATATGTAGTATGTGTGTGTACATGCCTTTAAGTTTTTTATTTCTCTTAGAAAATATCAATCAAATACTTGTATGTTGGACTTTTTAAAGAAAAATTTCAAGGACTTTATTTAAGTGTGAGCATATGATTCATGTTTTTTTCATCAACATCCAGTGATAAAGGAGCGATGAGGCCTCCTAAAGGCCTTATTTAGATTAACACAAGTGTTACAATAAACCAAAAATTCAAGGCAACAAGTTTATTGTTTCAACGAATTTTCGATTAATTTTTGCTTTCTTCAACGAATATTTTCATTGCAATTATCTATGCGTACATTGAATCAAAATTAATAAATCTAACTCAATGAATGTCATTCATTGTACCATTTATTAAAATAATTGTTTCAGTGTATAAATGGCTTTAGATGAAAGCATATTAGAAGGTGTTTAACTGAATGTCTTTTAGGATACTCTTCCTTCCATCCTCAATAGTGTTCTAGTCGAACTAAGTTTAGCTAAAAGTCCTTCTTTTGAAGAAACAAATTTAATTAATGTAAATTCAAATTATTTTTAAGAGTGGAATATTAGAATATCTAATCAGACTAGCCGACTTATAGACATTTTCAGTTCAAATAATAATTACGTACAATCATTAAAATTTGCTCCGCCTACGATAAATCAAGCTATTGTTGTTGTACATGTTTTTAAACAGGTTTTTAAACTGATTATTCAGTTTTAAATTAGACCGCAGAAACCACACATGTATTCAACTTTTTGCGGGTGCCGTCGCAAATTTTAATATTTGTACGTAATTATTATTTGAACTGAAAATGTCTATAAGTCGGCTAGTCTGATTAGATATTCTAATATTCCACTCTTAAAAATAATTTGAATTTACATTAATTCAATTATTGTGAACTTAAGCCAAATAATAATAACTTCCGACTTAAAAACAAATTTAAATCAATATGAAAATTTTTTTATTGAAATCTCTAGACATAAAAACTATTAAAACTTAAAGCACATCTAAATGAATCGTTATTTCTTTTTCATCTTCTTAAATTAATTGTATTTTTGATCCTCTTCGACTTTCCTAATGTCTTCTGTGGACGGTAAACAAGCAACAACTTAAAATCGAATAAGGAAGAAGATCAGGAAGAAGGCGTAATATGTAAAGGCCCTTATATATTTTAGCCCTGTGCGTCAATAAATCGTGTTTTTTTGTTTTCCTGTGCGGTAAGCGTGTGAGTTGAGTTAAGCCTCCTGTGTATGTAAGAATGATATTTCTATCGTTGCAAAAGCTTTGGTTGTTTCCCTTTTTTACTTTAACTGATTTTACTTGTTTTTCATTCAAGCTGTGAACCCAATTAGTCTTGATTTATATATGTCCATAATATATTGAAACCATTTAGTTTGCCAAAATTTTTTTCCCATTATCGTTTCTTTTTCCTTAACATGGTTTATTCTTAGATACAAAATTTTACTTTAGTTTCTTTAACAAGGACAACAAGGAAGAAAAAAATTAAAATATCACAAACTTACACTCAGCAAAATGCAGTGGTGAAATTTTCTCCCCATCCTCCGAACGTGATATTCAAAAAGAAATAGACATTATCAATATTCCAAGGAATAAGGGAAAAAATTCATATTTTGCCGTGTAACTAAATATTTAAATTGTCTGATGTCCAATTCTTTCTTAGTAAAAGTTAAGAGCTTCACCCAATACAAAAATATCGTTTGTGTAAAAACCAGCTAACATAAATACATATGTATGTAAATGCTTCGATAAAATTTCGCAAAATCGACTAGGACGTACTCGTATTTCCATTCTTTAATTTTAATCTGTTTACTTGAACAATTTGAATACTCGTTATGTAATAATTTTATGTTGCCGTTCATCATTTATATATAAACACTCACTCGGATACATATGTATGTATATACTGGAATATTTATGTGTGTTTGTATTCATCATCAACATTTTTTTGTTTTCAAATTAATCACTTGTATTTTTCAAATGTTTTTCATACAATTACAATAGCAACTCATGCGTCATGCGTAAATTGACGGTACTCGTACTAAAATCAATTTCCTTAGAAATTGATGACTATTTTTTATTTACTTTTTTTTAAATCAAATTAGTCAAGTATGAATATTTTAAAAGATCTAAAAAAATAATGTGTGTCTGTCAATTAAATTTCTTTTTCTTTTCATCTGAACCTCTTAGAATTCGCCACATATGTACATATAAACAGCTTTGGACTTTTTTTACAAGATATTCTGGGTACCGGTGTTTTATTTTGTACCCGACTGTTTGTTTTGGTTTAATGTTTTTTTTTTTTTGAGCTGAACTCAGAAGTTACGTATATATACGCCATGGTAGATCTATAAGGTATACTTATCGGCGAATTGATACAACAAAGCAACTTTTTTTGGGAATTGTTGTCAGAGAAAATATTTATGAGAAAAAATCAAAGCAAATATTAAAATGTGAGTGTATTGGTAAAATATACTACAATTTGACACAGCACAATTACCGAATATACCGAACCTTGGTACATACAAACTAATATAACAGTTGTCAAAAAACTTTGAAAAATAAATGGAATTATAAGTACAAATAAGTTTTGATCGAAAAGTTAATAACACACCTAGAAGGAAATCTGTATATGGTGTTTGATATTTTGAAGAAATTGAATAAGGCGTATTTATACAGGGGACGCTAATTCTAATAAACTATAACATTACAAAACAAGTGATATGTGAGACTATATGTAAACATAACAAATTTTGACATGTAAGATTATAGTTAGCCGAAAAAAGTAACCCAGCTGTGATATTAACGTCAGCTGTATAAAAACGCATTGGAAGTAATAAAATTATGAGCATTTAATCGAAATCCTCCAAGATTGATATTTAATTCAATAAAGAACAGCCAGTCAGCTGTGCTAGTAGGCACACCTACATACGTGTTTATGTTACTCAGCATTTTTAAAATTTATATAAAAAATGTTTGAAGATAAAATGAGAATTAAATAAATGTTTGTCTAGTGTGCAGTTGCTCGTAAATAGATAAGTATGTAAGGAGGATAATTTTACATTTTTTCTGACAATATCATTGATTTAGCCATGATTTTTTACTTCTACTTAGACAGCAAAGAAAAAACCAAAATGTGGAAATCTGTTTTGTTGTCATATGTATGTAGTTATATCTGTATGTAGTTGTTGACATTTAAAAAACGCTAATTGGAAAAGAGTGTTTTCTATATCAGCATGTCAACAAAACGTTAACCGTTAAAAATGAAAAACCACATAAACACTGCCATTCACAAACACATAGCCACATGCAAATGGAGCTAAAAAAAACTGGTTTTAGAAAAGTGTTTATATACCTTGCAGACAAAGTAACTAGTATGTGGTTAGAAATATACTAGTTTCTTTTTACTTCAGACTAGTTGCCTATCTGTAATTTTTTCATAATCGAACTATGAATGTTAACATTAGGCTGTCAGCCCTAGTTGATATACTAGTTGTTGTAAACTAGTACGTTTACTAGTTTATTTATTTACACTTCTTTAGCTCGTATAAAAACTTTGGCTTAACCGGTGTACGAACACACATTCCTCACATTTTAAGACCTAAAAATTTCAATTTATAAAATATAATTTGTATTTATTTTTTTGCCTTCACACATATTTTTGAAATTTTTTCATTAGCATCGTTTCTAGTCTAGTTACAAATATTAATATGATTGTACCAAAACGTAACTAGTTATAAGCTTAGCAGGAGGGTATTTTTCAGGAATAAATGTGTGCGTGTGTGAGTGTGGCTGTCTGTGTATGTGTGATGTGTGTGTATGTGTGGTGTTTATGTACGGGACCCTGACAGAAGCCTGGGACCAAGTGTCTCCTAGTAACCACTTTTGTCGACAAGTTTGATTACTTTTTGGTGACATTTTCAACGAATCGTCTACACTTTTAATTTTGCCTTTAATGGAAAGAAAAGTTTTTGAGATCTACAAAGCAATTTTTTATTATCTAACGCAAAAAGAAAATTTGCATAAAAAATTTTATTTATTTGCTTTATCTAGTAAAAAGTTTCATAGGTGTTGACTTCAACCATTAAAATGCACTAGTGAATCTCTGGTGCCAATGTCTCAATATCGTCTCATAAGAATTACCTAGTCAATAGTTAGTCAGTAGTTCTGTGGTCAGTAGTGGAATCTCAATGACAAGCATATGCTATATGTTTATATCACAGAGCATTGCCTGGAGTACAATTAGTCAGTAGTACTGCTGACAAAGTCAATAGTGAATTAATACAATTTTACTATCGACATTACCTGCAGGGGAGTCATACTTACTAATACCTACAACTACAGATATTCAACTGCACGGGATTCTACAGTAATATTTGATATTGTAGCAGTGGTAAGTGGAAAGCGAAATATGCATTTATAATAATTGGGGCTCGGACTTTCACGCAATTAAAAATTGATTTAAGGCGCTTAACAAATGCACCTAAAAATGAAAAATATGCTCAAAAATATGCATTTACCTACGAACAAAGTATCAAAACTTAAATAATATGAAAATATTTTTTTTTTAATTTGTTATTATTAGAGAAAACAACATAAAACAAACATAATTTGGTCTGTTATTTAATGCAATCGAATTTTAGTTGCGTTGCCAGTCAGCAACTGAAAATTAATGGTTGCCAGAAAGGCACTAAGTAGCAACTGAAATTGACAGCTCACAGTTGCTATTTGCCATCAGTAGTATCATTTTCAGCAGCCGGCAACCTAACTGAGGCTCAGTTGCCGCCCATAATCGGCCTATTATTATTTTGTTTCAAAAATTGAGAAATATGTATTAAAAAACTTTTCATTACTTCAAAAATATGAACTTGCCAAAATATGCAAAAATATGCACTAACCACCAAAATATGCTAGAATATGCAACTGCAAATCGATGCCAAATTATTTAAAATTTGATGATTCGCATAGATAATAAATCAATACCTCTTTATCTATGACCACAAAAAACATGCATTTGCATGAAAGTCCGAGCCCTGATAATAATATACCGCCAGAAAGAGTAAAATCTATCTACTTGTGGCAAATGTGGGCTTAAATCAGTACTAAAGCATTCTCAAAACATTATATTTAAAACATTGCTATTTAGTTGAAAGTGAGTGTATTATTGTAGAAAATATGGTAATGTTTAAAGTTATGTAGATCTGCTGTTTTTTGTTTACTGCGTTTTCTAGTTTTGCTGCAATTATTTAATGGTTAATTTATGTCTGTTTATCCATATTCCTATTTGCGTTGACATTTCATATGCTAAACTTTAAAAATTCGGATAGTTCAGGATTAGAAATGTTTTTAATAAACAATATATTGTACTGATAACAGACAGGGCTATCAAATATGACGGATGTGTCGTCTAACGTGGCGATTTTCAAGCAAATCTAAGATTTGGAAGAACGATACGTGTACAACTGAACATAATCTATTCTGCAGTCAACCGTCTAGGCAGCGCCGGCCCAAGGGTGGAGCGAGTGGAGCGGTCGGTCTTGGCGCCAGATATCAAGGGGCGCCAAAAAGCAAAATGCGAAAAACAATCTCTAGCCCATTTGTATATGTTTATTATAAAAATTTATATAATATGAAAGGTGAGCGTAGTTTTAGTATACTGAAACTAATAAAAACCTACTTAAGATCGACCCTAGCTCAGGAAAAACTGTCAGGCCTGGCAATTTTATCAATTGAAAATAATAATGCTCAATCCATAAATAAAGATAATTTAATTGTAAAATTTACCAAGAAAGGTAACCTTTAATAGATTAATTTAAATCTATAACGACATACCGAACGTGATAACTTTAATTAGTTATTAAAATGTGTACATAGACATACATTTTCTAGCGACTGATTGAAATTGGCGCCAAATACTAATGTGTACGGTTGTCACAATAATGTGACAATATGACAGCATATTGTCCTTTTGTCGCATTGAGTTATTAATTTGAAATATGACGCCACAAAATGACAACAAAAGAAATGTCCAACGTGTACGAAGCATAATGCTGCAAATGGCAAAAATTTTTGCAATATTTTTTTAATTTTGTATTATTTAGATCCACAAATATTTTATAAAATCTGCAAATCAAAAATATTTTCAAATCGAATTGCCACATTTATCAATTTAGTTATGTATGAGAAAACCCACTCAATATTGTTTCATATGCATTCTGTTAAATAATATTATTTATGAACGTATTTCTTCAGGAACTTAAGCCTTGGATGTACAATTTTAAAAGTCCATGTTTTTATTTTTAGGTCTACTGGAATCTTGTTTATTCGATATGAATTTTATGAAAATTTAATATCTTTATTGTAATATTGCTTCGTTAAAAGATTTTCTTGTCTCAAGCATAATAAATAGCACGCCTCCACCTACGCTTCCGCCGTAAGATAGGGTGACCCTATATTTTAAGTGCTCCGATTCTATTTCTCACCCCCTAGAAATATTTGAATAGTCTAAAAACTACCGTGTACTAATTTTTAGATCGATTGAGAAATGTTTAGAGTTACCTTTTTTCATTTTGCGATTTTCATAATCCTTCACGCTTTTAGAAATCCTTTAATTGAATGAAATGTTTTTAGTTCACAGCACCCTTGGTATGAACAATAATCTCAGTTAATGATTGGAGTTTACTTACGGTTATTTATACAGTTATTTATATATACGAGATGGGTTATACGAGATCTTCTTTGTTTCCACCAGAAATAGTTAACCAAGCCAATATACTGTTGAAGTGCTTAAATGTACTTTAGTAAGATTGCTAGTTTCATTATTTTCTTACAATCTTTCATTGGAAGCACAAAATAAATCACTATTCATTAAAACGCACGAGATATAAATAATCTTTTAGTAAAATAATTTGGTTTAAATGTTAAAAACTTAAACGATTCTTTTCTCTGATGATACTTGAATTGAAAAAATCCTTTCACTCATCGTAGATCTTGAAGAAATCGAAAGCAATCCATAATACAAAATATCTAATTTCTCAATGCCTCTCCTGGATTTCTCTAAACATATAAAATCTTCCATTATGCCTGCCATTAGAATCCTGTTTTAATTTTTTCGGTTAATTCTGTTACAAGATTGCTTGTATTATCATCTGACTCATCCTGGCGAAGCTCAGCACCGAACATTCTGCAAAAATGTTTATTTCCGAATTGCGTTTTTATACTGTATTTTAAAACACTGTTGCTAGAAGGAAGTATTCCTGAGTAGAGATATAAAATAAGTGTATTTAAAGCTTTAATCCGTCTCTCATCTAATCTAATCCTTAGATTTTTAAGTAAATCGTTGGCAATAGCATTATTTGATTTTATTAAATTAATAATAAAATAGTTAATAATTCCCTCAAGTTCAATTAGAGTAGCAACGCCTTTACTAAGCTCTTTTATATGCACATCCAAAGGTTTTAAAGTTTTACTTAAATTAAGATCACTGAACACACTTCTTTGTTTGTATGAAAATATTATTTCTAAACACACTCCTTTTGCATATGAGGCGAAACAAATAATTAAACACACAAAAAATATGTTATAATACTACAAAAAAATTAAAATTTTTGTTACAACGGTTAATCGGTTAATCGACTGCAATTAACCCGTTAAGCCGTTGATCAAAAATAGCCAATTTTAAATTAACCATCAGTTAATCGGGTAGGAATTAACTGGTTAACCGATTAAGGTTAACCGAATGAATCCCCTAATACATACATACATAAAAATTATTTCCAAAATATGTTTATTTTTTCATGCTGATGCTTTTTAATTTTATTCTTATTAAATAATTTCTACTTTTCGCAGCCGAGTAGTGCCACTATATATTGTAATAAAAATTTATATCTTCATTATCTTAAAATTTTTATCATCTAGAGAGAAAACAAGGAAGAAAAATATGTGCGTTTGTATGTACGTTTACATATAAATATTTATTATTCAGCTTAATTTATGGTATTGAAAAGAAAAATACTTTCAATACAATACTGATTAAATTAACTACAAAGTCGTTATGTTATTTTTGTTATTGTGGCTGTTTTTTAATAAAAATACACACAAACACACACACACACACACACACACACAAGTAAATAGTTTAAAAT
The DNA here is from genome assembly GCA_956483635.1 of Panzeria rudis. Taxonomy (NCBI): domain Eukaryota; kingdom Metazoa; phylum Arthropoda; class Insecta; order Diptera; family Tachinidae; genus Panzeria; species Panzeria rudis. Next base: position 152,326,443 of record OY101450.1, read on the forward strand.
TTTATTGAGTCCTGCCTGGCTGAATATCTATAATATCGTTTACGATTGATGTTGAAAATGTTTAATAACTAAAATGTGTAGCTGCTTCATTGATTGGCAGAACTTGTTGGTCAATGTTGTTGTTGCTGTTGAATTTTTGTCGCATTAATGAAATGGGTGGCTTTTGGCCCACAGCAATATGAAGGATTTTATTGAAATAGTCATGCAGTTAATATGTATAGCAGTGGTTATTTTTCACAAATAAATACTTTTGCAGAGAGCAACATTATTTATAATGCCTACGGATGGATGTTAATAAAAACCAATTTATGGGCCAAACAGAAATTAATTTAATTAAGTTTAAATGAAAAACAGGGATGAAAAAGCTGTCATGACGCATATTTATTTACAGGCATAAGGTAGAAGCAAATACTGAACAGTACAGGCAAATAATTCATCAAAAATGTCATCATAATATTTTCACTTTTATTTATTTAAATAAAAACTTTCAGTCATGTAGGGTATTACATTTAAAAACCATTTTGATAATAATTATTACATTTACTTATTATTTAACAGCAAACGTACAAAAACCAGCAAAACACAATACTTTTTGGCGAAGTCTTCTTATTTATAAACACAAGTGTGAAAGGAGTGCCAAGTTCCTATCCAAAAATTTCGATCGTTAAAAGTACTGAAATCAAAATAAGGACAAAATAAGTTCTGGATAGGTATAATATTATTTAATTTCTAGGGAACCTGCTAGCTTGGCTAAATTTTCCCCAAAGTCTTTCACATATTAGAGAGTTAAAATGATTGCCAAGTTAGTTGGTTACTCACAAATGAGATAATATTTTACCCATCAGGAACTTGTTCCTTTGGTCCAAAATTTGTGGTTAGGAGCTTGGCCTTATATTCACATTTATGTCTTTGTGCGCACCTGACTTCTTTTTTCCGAGTTATTCTGGTATGTGATGAAGATCGATCGACTGCAAATCGCACGATTTCACAAAGCTAAAATAATAGCCAATACGTGTTCTATAAATCTCACGATACAGTGAAATCGAATTTATATCCATATATATATATATATATATATATATATATATATATATATATATATATATATATATATATATATATATATATATATATATATATATATATATATATATATATATATATATATATATATATATATATATATATATATATATATATATATATATATATATATATATATATATATATATATATATATATATATATATATATATATATATATATATATATATATATATATATATATATATATATATATATATATATATATATATATATATATATATATATATATATATATATATGTAAGGTAGACATAAAATTCCAAAAGCGTCATAATAAGATAGAAAAATGAGAGAATAGGTGTTTTGTACTCTTTTGAAATTTAGGGGCCAAAAAAGGTAAAAATATAATTTTGGTACTTTTTTTTTTAAAGTAAACGTACTTTTTCGAAAACATACTTTTTTGAAAATGTAGTTTTAAGGTACTTTTTGAAAAATATTTTTTGGAAAGGGTACTTTTTGAAATGGTACTCTTTTGAAAATGGTTACTTTTTGAAAATTTACTTTTTAGGAAATGTTCTTTTCTGGGCTCTGTACACCATAAGTGTATATTAATCATATTGTTTTCGATACGTTGTCCGTCAGTCCGTCTGTCTTTCTCTCTGTCACAGGCTGTTTTCTCGAGAGCCGTAAGAACTAAGGGCTAAAGATCAAAGGGTGTTCTAAAGCGAGCAACGAAACATGTTGAAATACTAATGTAATATACAGACTCTTTTATATAGACTCTCGAAATTGCCGAAGTAAGTTTTAATTTGTGTATTCTGTAGAATATTTAACACAACAAAAATTAAAGGGAGTTCTGAAAGTTAATGTAATTTTGACTATGTAGCTTAAACAGTTTGCTGTATCTTGGAAACCGTAAGAGGCAAACTCTTGAAATTAAAAAAAAACTCTAAAACTAAAAAATTCCAGAACTAGAAAAGTCAAAACGAAAAATCGCCAAATGAAAAAAATCGCTAAAACGCAAAAATTCGCCAAAACTAAAAAGATTATGTTATTAGTCACAAACACCGCTATGTTAATATATCGAAATTTGTAGAAAATCGATTAAAACTTCAAACAACAAATAAAATGACTGCTTTTAGCGAATTTTTATTTTTTTCAACTTAGCGGTGTTTGCAAGTGGACTGACTACTCATATGTTTGTTCAAGGGAACTGAAGGAAATATTTTTATAAAGTTTGCTAAAAAATATTAGATAATAATATAAAAAAAATTATTTAAAATAAGCATTCATGAAAAATGTTATGTCCTTTAAAAGATGAGGACAAAAGATTAGGAAATGAAAACCCAAGTACGCAGTTTGACTATATTTTGTCTCCAGGTTAATGGACATAAAGTGGCGTTTCTGTCAAAAAAAAATGCTGTCACGCTGTGTTTTTTACCCGCAAAAACCTGTCTGTATACCGAGTTTCAACGCTTTGGCTATAGTGGAAGTGTCCATAGGCGATAAGTTTCCGTTTTCAGATTTTTCTGTCAGTCCCAACACCAGGATCGTACTCTCTGGTGTTAAATTCATCCCGGTTGTTGAAAAATTTTTGTTTAATGCGGCATATTGAAATTCTTTTATTTTCTATTAACTTTGCCCGAGAACCCTTACAAAGTAGAAGGGTCCCTTATACTTCCATACATACGTATCTATACAGTAGTAATTTTGCATTTTGTTTCAACGTAATTTTAAACCACTTTCTATTTGTTGAAATTACGCTTTGACTCAGATGAGAATAATCAATCAAATGAAAGCTGCTTAAAGTAAATCTTAATTCCTTTCAGTCACATTATTCTACAGAACCATCAACATTTAACAATGTACCATCGTTTGATATTCTCTAATTAGTAACACTTTAATACATAAATTAAAATATATTGAACGTGCCGTCGCACGGAGGAGTATTTGAGCCAAAAAGCTGGCCAAAAAGGCAAAGCCGAATTTATAGAAAACTGAAAAATTCTACATCACACTGTGAATTTTCGAGACTTTGAGTGAGATTTGTAGTTTCTGAACACTGCTAAAGTCAGAAAGTGAAGAAACTTAAATGCGTTTTATATGGTTTTTTTTCGGTGTCAAGAGGTTAAATTATTTGTTTTTTGTGGCTAAACGAATAGAGGTATTACATTAAAGGTTTTTTATTTTTGCTGAAAGACTTGGTCAAAAGCTATTTTCAACATTAAAAAAAATTAATAATCTTAAATATTTGTGTTGAAATAATTCGTTTTAAAAATAAAAAAGATTTCTTTTTATACACTTTTTTGCAAAAAAAAAAAGAAGACGGTTTTCAAAAGTGAAGGTAGCGAATGTACAAATAAAATTTGAAATCTCTTATTTTAAATACAACAAAAAAAGTCTTGGGCAAGTTTCCGCCATTATTTTTGTTGATTTTTTTCAAAATTTTCCCTTTTTTCTATTTTAGCTCATCGGGCGCTTTTTCTTATAGCTCTTTCTCGTATTAAACTTTTGTTCACATCACACCTCACCATGTCTATAAAAGACGAATGCCAGTTTTTAAAAGAACAAGTATTAATAAATTCAAATCTGTAAAATGTTTTATTATCGCTAATACCTTTAAGTATACATACATCTCACGCACCCCTCTGAAACAGTTTTTTGTTTACTTGAGGTCTATATAACAGTATTTGTTAAAAAATAAAGGTACATACCTAATTAAAATAATTTTTAAGAGCATGATTCACAAAAATTATATTTATAAAAAAATTAATATATAGGTGCATATGAACACATGAGGCCCCAGGCACCCACCAAAAATCTGACACTAGATTTTTTACTTCAAATTAAACCTAAACTATAAAAGATCTCAAACTTTTAATTAAAAAAACACATTTAATCATTTTGGCCAGCCTTTCGGGCCAAATACTCCTCTGTGCGTCGTTATAATATTTACTATTTGAAAATCATTATGACCAAACTGAAGGATAATTATTAATCAAATGAGATATTTCATGACTCTGTTATTTTATTATTTTTGGGATTTGTTTTCTAACTTTTGCTTTCACTGTCAATGAATGGTCAATGGAAAAGGAGACGTCAAGCAGTTTTCATTGATTGTAACGTAATTATAGTTTGAAAATATCGTTAATTAAAACTGAAATGCTTTAGGTGCGTAGTTTTGAAACAGAAAAAATTATTATCAAGAAAAAAAAGTATTTATAATTGACACATTTTAATAGATTTAATTGAAAACATAACTTTGAAACTAAATGATGTCTAAAGAAGAAAACATGATTTTATATTATTCAATCCAATTAGAGATGTTTTATAAAATAAAGAAAAACATGATAAAGAAAAGCAGCAAACAAAAAAATCTCTTACTAGAAAAAGAAAACACAGTTACCTTCTTTCCTTTTTTTTATTTCTTAATCGTTTACGATATAATCGCATTGTAAATTATTTCTATGAAAAAAGTCTTCACTCATGAATTTATAACCCAGCTGTGATTACTTGGATAAATTTTTTTCATTTTACTTGCGGAGCGGGAAGTGAAATGGCTCTACTTGAGAATGTAAGTATTTGAAGGACTGGTATTCAGTAACAATGAATGATTAAGTTGTTCAGCTAAAAAAAAAATTAAAAGAATGTACGTCCTCAACCTGATCGGGAGCAACCATAAAAATTGGTTAAAAAAGTTACAAATGTTATAAAATATTTATCCGATCAAAGCCCATATTCGACGCGTAATTTAGTTGATATATAACTCATTTTATTCGAAGAAGCCTTCGTTATCTGGACAATGGCCGAAAAGATTTTTCATGTTTACACATCCTAATTAGTAATACCTTAAAAAAATGCATTAGAAAATTTTAAACTTTCTAAAAATAAAAGTTTGTAAAACAGTGCAATTCATATAAAAGTGTATATCTTTATATGTGATGATCCCGATAAAAAGGGAATTTGTCTTCGGTAGGCCGAAAGTTAGCTACATTTCCTAAAACTAGATAAAATTCTGAAAATAGTGCAATATTTTTACCTCGAAATTCTAAAAATGTGTACAACAACTTTAAATAAATTTTATATATTAATGGCTTAACATAAAAAAGGCGTATCTCGATTTGTTCGAAATCGTGTTTTTAACGTTTTCTAGTAGTAAACGTGTCATTACATCTTTCTTAAAGAACTAAGAAAGTTGCAGCTCAGTTTTTTCCTTCTCCTGTAAAATATCGAAAATTCGAGATAAGCGTTTTTCGTACTAAGCCATATACGTATATGTACATTAAACACAAAGGGGCTTATTTGCATTCATATATTATCATTTAAAAGTTTTAGGGATTTTTGTAAAGATAATTTTTTGGGCGTGTAGGGAAAAGTAGGGATTTTTTTCGGGCTGCATAAAGACTTTTCAAAAAAGTATATAACATCACTGCTTGTGAGTTGCATGAAAGTCCGAACACTGCTAATGTATATGCATTTCATAAAAAAATAAACTAAACGCTAATGTATCCGCTAATTAAAATTATCACTTCCTTTGGTGGCCCCCTGAAAATGGAGAGAGACAGCCGAGAAAATAAGAAATAAAAAGAATAAAAACAGAACAAATACAGAAATGTAAGAAAAACTTTGTTAAAATTTATCTATTTTTACATTAACATTTCTGTTTTTATACAGTTTTATTTTACTTTGTTAGTTTTTTTTTCATGTTGATGTTGTTGTTTTATTTTTATTCATTAGTTATTTTTTAATATTTTTTTTAAACAATTTTATGACCAAGCAAAATGATTTCGCTCATTAATTCATTCTAATAGCAAGCAGAATCAAGAAAGCGTAATGAAAATCAAATCAAACAAACCAGAATGTGCACGTGGACAACAGGATGCTTTAAATATTAGACACAAAACCGAAACAACAGCAACAATAATAAATTAAACAAATTGTACTGAGTGAGATGTTTTTGAAAATTCTGAAGAAAATGCAGCAGCCACATCTGCCTTGAGGGTTGGCTATTATTTTCGAAGAACTCAACCGAAAACAACACATTTCGGACAGTTCAATACTATTTAGAGGACAAGTAAAGGAGCCACATTCTATAGAATATACCAGAGCATATTAATTAGAAATTGTTACCAAGAGACAATACACGAGTGACTGGAAATTTAATATACATAGAAGGAATTGAATAAAACGAACGAACTATATTACATAGTTGAACCATTTAAAAAATAAACCATAGCAATTTTAAATTCAATAGAATTTAAATTGGGAAACAAATTTATAATTTGCCTAAATAGAAAAAGTTACCAAAGATACTCAATATGTATCACTCTTAGTTGAGCTGCCTTCTGAGTATTCCTCAAAATATTATTTTTTCAATTGACCAAATCTTTCTTTTCTGACATTGTCTATAGGCTTTACTCAAATAGTTCGCGATATATCGCGAAATATCATCAATCTGACCAAAATGTTCATATTTCAACAAAAAATATTAAACTTCATTACGATGAAAGCGGAGTACTGAAAAAATTTATAAATTCAGACAAAATACTTATTAACTCAATTTCAGTAAATCAGCATGCAAATTAATTTTTTCTTTCTCATTTGGACTCTCAAAACATCTTGAATGGAACGGGAAGATATCGTATATTTAACAAACTTTTAGAGCCGTTCCTCAGGACTCAATAATTATCCAACTTATGTTTACAATGTACACAAACGACATGGCCATTATTTTTCTATATGTGTCCTCATTCTCTACATTCCTTGTAGCGCCTGATGAAACCAGTTTTGAGAATTCCAAAAAATGTTTAATATCATTTGTAAATAATAAATAAATTAAATGAAAAATTTACAAATTCTTTTGTTGTACGAGTATTTAATATTGAAAAACAATACTTCAGAGTTGTCTGAATTTATCTGAAAACAAAACTTGAAAATTTTTTTCGGTGCTTGAACCAGCACAATTTTATTTAAATTGTAAGGACAAAGGCCAATGTGTCAGATGTTTGAAATTTTGCAAATTTTTCGCGAATTTTTGCTATTTTTGCGATAGGCGTAATTTTTCCGAAGTTTATAGTATTCTTAAATTTTTTTGCGCACTTAATCAATCGTAACATTGTAATATTTCATATATATGCAAGTTTTTGCGAATTTTCGTACTTCTCGCGATGTTTCCCGAGGTCTTGACATTCCTCACAGTTTGATCAAGTTTTAATCATACGAGATTATCAAAAAAAATATCAGATTATTTAAATTTAAATTGAGTTTATTTAAATAATAACTGCGTAAGATAGAGATATAAAAAATGACGACAAAATCGCAAAAATAAATATTTTTATTCTTAAATTTATACCACAGATGCGTCTTATTTTACGCAATACTTTGCCATCAAAAAGTTATTTTCCTCAAAAACGAATTTAGAGGATTTTGAATATAAGCCGTCGATATACTGTCATGCTATGAGTTATTTTCTCCCACTGTGCAAGCGATAATGGTAAATAAACCAAATAAGTCAGAAAATCTTGTTACATCTTACAGACCTAATAGTTTTCTGGTTAAGCTTTCCAAAAAATTTGAAAGAATATTAATGAGTAGACCGTCATCAATCTTAGAAAAAAGCTAATATCGTAGCTAAAATCCATGTCAAAATGGAATCATATTGATTCTACTAGAATACGTATGTGTAGTAGGCAGCCACGTATACCAGCAAAACTCCAATTTGGTTCACGCACACCTGCCGTATTCTTACATGCTCAACAAGCATTTGTCTAAAAGGATTCCCACACCTTTAAAATAGTGAGTTAATTTAGAAATTATATAATGTGTCAACTTTTGAAACACGCCGATGATCGATACAATCATGATTAATCATAAATTCGATTAACGCAATTACAATAATGTGCATTCAGAAACGGCATTAGCAAACCTGAATCCGTTTGAGAGACTCGTATTGGAGCTTCGTAGTCAATATATAACAACTTGTATAAAAGACATGGAATTGAAATTAAATAATTGATGTACATTAAAGCGACTCACAGAAAAAAAATTTTTTTTTGTTACCCCTCTCATAAAAAGCACAATTTTTTAAGCGTTTTAATTGCAGGTGCATACTTATATTAAAATAAATTTTACTTTTTTTTAGTGTTATATAATTTGAGGCATTAGCGGAGTTCAGTATTTGATGCAAATGGTCTTGCGAAAGTGCAAATTCAAAATATCGTAGCTTTCACAACAACAATATACCCAAAATTTCATTAAAAAATAACTACGATATTTTGCATTTGCACTTTCGCAAGACCATTTGCATCAAACACTGAACTCCGCTATTGTTTATTTATTTATGTTTATACCCTGCGGGAAATGTTGTACCAATTGTCTTGAACGTACTTGTCCTGTGACTGGTAAAAATGGGAATGGTACGATATGTTCCTGAGTGGTGACCGGTGAAAAGAATCATATCACAACATATCACAAAACTAGAACAAAAATGTTAGGAAAAACCCCTCATTGCACAATCAGATTTCTTCTTCTTGAACCTATCACTAATTATCTTAATTGTGCCAGTTGACTCCCTCTAATGACAACGCCATGTAAAAGTTACCGGTCGCTTTCATATAAAGTTTGAGAACACGAACCGGTTACTAGTCCTTGGAAAGCAGTGACGTGACCTGTCTTGTGACTGGTTATTTTCCCTCTAGGGTAGTTATTGCAAAAGTTCGTCCGTTTCTAAGAACAGAAATAAATAAACAATACCTCAAATCAAATAATTCCTAAAAAAAATAAAATTTGTTTTAATCTAAGTACCTTGAAAACGTCCTTCAAACGATGTAATTTTTTGTTCAGCTCACGCTCGGTCATCGCTAGACTTGGGCCAGGAAACCTCATTAAAAAGACCGGTCTTTAATTTGAGAGGGGTAACAAAACACATTTTTCATCTTCATACAAGTCGAGTCGCTCTAATGTACATACATCTCCCTCCTCGATTTACATGACACTATTTTTACACGAATCGTTTATATACACGGACTTTTTTCTATTTTTTCTATTTTTTTCCATGCGTGTGAGGGTATCTGTAAAAAGAAAATTTCATATTTTTTATTGATTAATAAGAATTGATTAATATGTAGTAGGGTCCATTTTGTGATTTCATATGACAGAGTTTCTAGTTTACATATTGTTCATAAAGCGACAATAAGAACAAAGTGGACTGGATGGAGCAACACAAATTTGTTCCTGTTGTAATTTGGGGCACTGAATTCAAATCTGGACTGGGTTTCTTCAAATTGGGTCTAGTTTTCGAGACATATCGTTACATCAAAAGTGCAGAACAAATAGTTTATAAAAAGTTAAGTTTTTCTAAAAACAATAAAAACTTTTAATACTATGCTCAAGCTCATTTATTTCTTTTTTATTATTACGAAACATCGAAACTAATAACAAAAAATAAATAAATGACCTAGAGCATAAAATTGAGTATTTTTTTTTTGTTTTTGAACAATGAAAGGTCGAAGAAAAGTAATTTATATGTATAAATTGTTAAGTTTTCTATGAAAGTGTGAATTTCGTATCTGCATTTTTTATGCCGCTACACTGTGTTTCATTTCAACGCAAAAATGTTTGAGCATTATTCTGAACCCACACCAACATAAGACAAAACTGTTTTTTATTTACTAATACGACAACAATTCATTAGTTCTTATGAGACAACACACACCAAATTTTTTTTGTTGGTGTGGGTTATACGAGTGTGCTTGACTTCAAAGACAAAAACGTTTTGTCTTCTTCGGTGGGTGTTCAGGCTTAGAAGAAGACAAACTCATTTTCTAATAAACAAAATTAAAATAGCACCAGTTTTATTACGAGTATTATTTAATACAGACACTATCAAATAATGTAATGCAAACATAATCAGATTGTAATCTCTAAAACAACTAAATAAATATACAAAATTAATACACACAAACACACTGATTTAAATACATACATACATACTCGTACTCACTACATTCATTCAAAAATATCCACTCACAGCTACAAAATGACGTAACATTTTTAAAGCGTAAAATTAAACGTAAAGCCCTGTACAGACGGTTGTCAGATCTTACAATATTGTCTAATCTGCCCATGTGCTGACGATGCACTGACAATAAAAAATTGTCAAGTACAAGCTATATTGTTAGTTCACACGGTTGTATCAAAATTATTAGAAAAGCTTACAATTAATTCATTGGCAGACAATTGTCTGACAATAAATTTATCTGACAATATTGTCAGATCTGTTGTTTGGCGCTACCAGACTCAGATCATTTAACAGAAATTAACAATTATTTATCATCTGTGCTTGTGTTAACTTTAAAAAGTGAAAATATAAAGTAGTATTAAACATAGAGAAGCAATTTTAGCTATTTTGGTTTCTTTCATTCTCCTTTTTCCCTAAAAAAACAAATTTGTGCAGTGCTGCCAATATAAAGAACTCTGGCAATGACGCCATTGTCAGATGCAGAAACTTCGCACATCTGACTATTAAAATATGTCTGACAATAATCTGACAATGGCAACGCGATGTAACAATTTTTGTTAGCGGGTAGTATTAAAATCGACTGACTGCTTTTTCTGCCAACGTTGTCGGACAAAAATGTTCATTTCACACGATTGTAAGAAATTTTTAGCACATTTTACTTAGAATATTGTAAGATCTGACAATCATCTGTACATAGCTTAACGATAAATGAAATTTAATGGGTTTCATTTTCATTCGAATAAGACAAAGGATACGATTTCATTCATTCTTCGTCCAACATTCATACAACATTCTTTGCAGCAGTATTTTTTGGTGAGAGAGAACTATGGCGGTATTAAAGAGGTTTTGGTCGCATCCAAATACAATTTACGACTGCTGCAAAGTTATTTGTCTGATTTTATTCACTTTGGGATGCAGTGGATTTACGAAACAACAGGATCGTTTCAATTATAATCGTAAAACTCTGCTCTTTACATGGCTGGCTGTTTGTTGGTATGTAGGCAGTCTTGTAGCCTGTGTCTACATAAAGTTGCAAGATCCTCGAGTTGAAAATTTCGATAGTCTTATTAAGTCAATAATTTATTTGGAGATTGTTATGTCTACATTCATGTACCTAACAACCGTCTGCTGCATGTTATCGAACTTGAAAAAGAATTTAAAACTCTATGATCGTATTCAGGATCTTGATGAAATACTATTGAAAGAATTCGATTGCAAGTTGAATTATAAGAAATTAATTAGAAAACATGTTTTAATATTTTCGATTGTGGCTGTGGTTTATATGACGGTGATATTAGCTGCAGTTTCCCAAGCATCCCATGGGCAGGAGTATTTAGTACATCTTTTGGGTGGTTTGGCATACACGGCAGTGACTGGTGGTCCCCATTTGAATTGTTATGCCCAAATGAATATGGCTGATCTATTGTGTATACGTTTCCGGCTTTTGCAAAAATTACTGACCAAGCATGTCGTCTGTTGTTCGAAACTGAATTTATCGCAGCAGGTGGACTGTTTGCGTAGACTCATCTACCTGGTGAAAGAGTATCACAATTGCATTAGACAAATAAATCAAGTCTATGCTGTGTGCTTAGCGTCGACACTATTACATGACTTTACTCTGACAACAAGTGAGCTTTACTTAAGTCTTGGATCAAGGAATACATCTAGGGAAAACTCATTGATTTGGTATATATCTGTATGCATGATACTGCCACTATATAAAATGACTTTAGCGCCAGTATATTGCGATAGAACCATACGAGAGGTGTGTGTGTGTGTTTTTGTGTGTTTGTGTGTCTTATCTTAAATTTTGTTTAAGAGTTACACATTCGCACATTTATTAAGTTTTAATTACAGGGTGAAAAATGTTTTAAAATTATTGTGGACGCTGAATGTTGGTTTCCATGTAACAATGATGTTCACCAAATGATTTCCTCATGTATGTTGTGGCGTATTGATAATAAAACTGACTTTCTTTGTGGTACTATGATTTTCAACAAACAAATTGTTGTAGTGGTAAGTAGAATAGTTAAATTTAATGTAATTATTTCGAATTCATTTTCTTTTTAATCCAAGTGATTATCTTGGCTAAAGTTTGTAGCGTTATATTCAGAAAGAATTAGGACATGATTAATATTGAGAGTAACATAGAAAAATTAACATCAAATTAATCTAAAGGAAGGTAATTAATACCGCTACCGATTAAATGCCGTTTAAAATTGAATAGCGGTATCACTACTGATACCGTAATTGTTTTCTGTTGGAAAATACAGGTATTCAAATACCGTTTCCTTCAATACCGGTATCATACCGGTATCATCGTTTCGGTATGAAAAATAATATAATACGGCAAGAACAAAAATTAACTTTCAAATAAAATTTTTAGAAAATTTCTGTTTTGCAAGTCGAATATATTTTAAAGCACCTTAACCAAACAAGGGAGGGGTTTCATATTAATTAGTGTCTGACCGAACGTTTGGAAGTCGGCAAAAAGCTATGCTTGCCGTTTGATAAAATTAAGTTTAAATTAGGGATGTAACGATACGCCGTTTTGCCGATCCGATACCGATTCCGATACTTAAAAATAAATATCGCCGATACCGATTCCGATACCGATACGAATATTGAAATTGAGTTCAAGTTTAGATTAATAAAACTCAAGAAGGGCAATTTTTTATTATGCAACATTACAGTGTAAGAGATTATTAATATTTAAAATAGATATTAACACAGTATATAAAATTGGAAGTAATTTTTAAGGAACTACATTTTGATTGCTTTCAAAGAATCTATATTAAAAATATGCAGATCATTAGTAGAAAAGCCAGTACAAATTTGTAATTACTTTATAATTTTAAAAAATACTCGCCATGCTTTTTAAAAAATTGATTTTTTAAAGGACATTTATCAACTAATATTCTTCTAAATAACTTGTTAGCTTAATTATTAAAAGTCTGCTAAAAGTTTATATTTATTCACTTAAATTTACATGAAAACACAGTTTTGTGTTTAAATTCGCATAAAAAGAAACAAGTTCTGAAAATGGGTAATTTTCCATCCTTTTTTAACCGACTTCCAAAAAGAAGAAGGTTATCAATTCGTGTGTTTTTTTTTAATTTTTTATGTTTGTACACGCATAACTCTGTCATTTGTGAAGCGATTTTAAAAATTCTTTTTTTGCTGGAAAGGGTTTGCCTGCACTTTGGTCCCATAATTTTTTTTTTGAAAATCGGAGGGAGAAATTCGCTCCCCCCATGCTGTCATTTGTGAACCGATTTTCAAAATTCTTGTTTTGTTTGAAAGGGTTTGACAAAAACTGGTCCCAATTTTTTTTTCGAAAATCGGAGAAGCAAGTTTGCTCCCCCTCCCCACCAATCCATAACTATGTCATTTGTGAACAGCTTTTCAAAATTCTTGTGTTGTTTGCAAGGGTTCGCTAGTAGTTTAGCCCCTTAATTCTTTTCGAAAATGGGAGGGGAACCATGTATAACTTTGTCATTGGGAACCGATTATCAAAATTTTTATTTTTTTTTTTTTTGAAAGGGATTGACTACAGTTTTTTTTCGAAAATCAGTTGTGAAATTTGCTGCAAACCCCCCTTCAGGTTGGTACCATAATTGTTCTCCAAAATCTGTGCGGGATTTCCCCTTCCCCCAGAAATATTGATTACGCATAGCTCCTCCATTTATGGGCCGAATTCCAAAATTTATTTTTTGTTTGGATGGTTTGCCTAGAGTTTGGTCGCATAATTTTTCTACGAAAATCTGTGGGGCAAGTCTTCCACGCGTCCACCCAAAATATTTATTAGAGCACAATTCCTCCATTGGCTTACCGATTTTCAAAATTGTTTATATGGAAGGCCATCAAGTATATTACTCTTTATACTGAAGTCGGCATTTTTTCCAGAATTATTTGAGGAATCATTATAGAACACCGAAAAAGAAATTTGTCCTAACATCACTTCAAATTCGGTGATTGGTAATGGAAAAAGAGAACTTCTTGCAATGACAAGCAAATGTGAAACTAATTAGAAATTATCCAAATTCGCAGTATTTTCGGATCGCGACTGCTACATTTTCATGATTTCTTTATAATGTCTTTTTTTGCTGGGAATAAGATTTAAAAAACAACGAATTGAATTTGAGTTCATGGTAACAATAAATAAATTATTGTTTTTGCAAAATAACAGCGTAAAATATTATTAATTTTTAAAATCTATATTAATAAGATTTAAAAAATAACGAAATGAATTTAGTTCTTGGTAAAATTAACAAAAAAATAAATAATTTGTTTAAAAAAAACTGAAAAAATTTTTTAAAGTATCGTCGTATCGACAGTAAAATATCGTCGATACCGATGTATCGGAAAATCTGAAGTATCGCCGATATATCGGTATCGGTATCGGTATTCGTTACATCCCTAGTTTAAGTGCTTTGCTTGGTTTGGAGTTTTTGGAGTATTGAACATAACCTCGCACAGTGGAATACAAATGAACAAAATTATATATAAAATTAATATACGCAGAAAAAACTATCACCAAAAAATTTTCAAACAAAAGTTTGTCTAAAAATAAAATTCATTTTCAGTAAATGTTCTTTAGTCACGGTTCACACTATAAAAGTTTTCTTTCAGAAAGTCTTGAGTATTTGGGTGAGAGGGGAGAGACGATTGGGAAGGGGTACACGCTTTCATGTTCTTTGAAATTCCCTTTTGTTTTGTAATTCGTAATGGCCAAGCTGATGTTGGCTGCAGCTTAATTTTATATTTTCTTTTAAATTTTATTGAAAAATTTTCAATGTGTAGACATGAATGAAAGTTTAAAAGAGAATTAAAGAAAATTTCTGAAAGAAAACTTTCATAGTCTGAACCATGACTTACATAATCAATGAAATGTTTGTTTGACTTTTATTTAGGACGGAAACAACAAGAAAGGCTGTGTTGCAAAAAAAAAACAACCGCGATGACGACATACACACAAATAACAACAACAACAATCATAGCAAAAGGAATGTGATTGTACCAAGTTTGTTTACTGAAGATTTTTGAGTGAATCAATTCGTTAGTTGTTGCTTTAATTCTCATTTTTTTTAGAGTCTTTAGATAAACACTCAGACTTGAACACATTTAACAAAGTGAAATTTCACAAATGCTTAATGGATGATGATGATGATGAGCCAGACAAAAATTCTGTTTGATATATTACAAAAAATCCAGCAAATAATTTTTTTTGATTAAGTAAACAATTTTGTTTAATATTTGTTAGTATTTTTAGAGTAATTGTTTTTTAGATTCAGACAAAAATATTGTTTGATACTTTTCAGATCATCCAGTAAATCTTTTTGCTTGATTTAGTAAATTGTTTTGTTTACAATTTGTAAATATTTTTAGACAAATTGTTTTATAGATTTAAACAATTTTTTCACTGAAAAAAACACGTTTTTTTCAATGAAATTGTTGACATATTTTTATATATATTTACAAATTTGTTTGTAGTTCCGTTCCTAGACAAAATATTTACTATTTCATTGAATTTCTTTACCGAAAATTTAATTTAGGTTTTTTTGTGTATAGCAGCTTCTAATCAGGCCGCCTATAACAACATGTGCCTAAAAGAGTATAGTTGAGCCTAAGTTATAAATTTTAAGGTTGCCACTAGGTCTTAAAGTAGGCCAACTCTTGCGTATCATATTGCAGATTTTTTTTTACAAATGTTAGTTTTTTACAAATTTAGATTTGGGAAACGATAATTCTGAAACTTTGTTTTACAGAACCGAAAATAAGGCGTTTTTCACGAGAGCTATGTTTAGAGGGGCGGCCAGAACGAGAATTTGTCTTAAAGTGATTTTTGTGCAATTTTGTTCAACTTATAGTGAATTGCAAATTAGCTGAGTTGTCGGTAACACAATAAAAAATAAGTTTCGTTTCTGATAACAAAAATCCCGTTATTCAATAATTTCCTGTGATAAAGAATTTCGCTATATTGATAACAAATTTATTTCAAAAGAAAAAAATATATAAATTAAAAAAATATTGACATGCCTCGGATACGAAAACGGGCTTCCCGGAAATAAAGCATGCTCTCTACTGCCGAGCCATGTCCCAGTTATTGTTTTATGAGATAAAACTTGTTTTAAGTACTTATTTATGAAAAGAAAAGAAATAGCCGGCATGGGAAAGAAATACATACAACGAAATATTTTATTAAGTTAATGACAAATGTTATTAAAATTCATATTTTTTTCAATAACATGGTGTTATTGAACACAATTCTTGTCTATTTTTTCTGTATAAAGCTTATATGTACATACACAACTGTACTCACCATGCATATTCCCAGGAAACAACTTTGGCCGACATGTCTAACATCAGAAAAAATCGAAGAATTTACCAGACAATCAGCCGAGTGGTCTAAGCTTCCCTCAGACATTTGGCGGAGCAGTAGGCAGTTTTCTGGTACCACGTTTCCGCACATTGTCTAAAATATTATCCGATTAGTATTAGAATAGTCTACACATTATCCGAAGGCAATTTAATTTCCTTTAAGGCATTTAACAGAGTAGTCTGCAAATTTTCTGATCTACGTCTTACGACTTTTAGCAGCCACTTCTACACATTGTCTGATTTTAGTTTTCGTTACAATTCTCATTTATCTCGTGAGTTTGTACGCACAAATATTTGAGTTTTTAAAATTATAAAATATGGGTAGATGTTTTCTGATGAGCTGTCATAAGCAGCACAACAATGCATGAAGAACTTTAAACGGCATTTCTGATAAATTTCTAATTTTAGCTCCGACTTTTCTCTGATAGTAATACGCCAGGACGTAAAACGTATCAGATAAATCGGAAAATTTTCTGATATTTTGTCAGACATTTTTCCGACATTTACAATACATGTCGAAAATTCCTTTAGAATTTCCCTAGGAAATTCGTCGGAATTCGTACAGAATTCTGTTAGACCTTTCGGTATAGTTTTTAGAATTTCCTCAGACAAAGAGATCAGGTTTCTTGTCAACCACTCATATGATTTTCGGTACGTTTTCTGACCGACATCGGATACGAATTCGGCATCTTGTGCAGACTTTCTGACTGACTTCGGACCGAAATCAGCAAAAAATTTTTGCTGGGTTTATATATCCATTTGTATGAATGTGTGAATGTGAGATTTGGGAGAAAGAAAGGGACTTAGTGTACAGAAGTTTTTAATGCTAACCATTCAATATGACATACATTTCTATGTCAGAATGGACCAGAAGTTGGGCTCTTCCTTTATTCCTGATTACATAAGTATGCAATTAATTATATCGGGTTTGTTCTCACGCTTTCTTTTCATTATTCTAATTTTCCTAGGTTTACTCTCAAATTTTTAATTACCTGTTAATTTTAATACAATTTCGCATGACTCAAGAAATGGGTGATCAAATTGAGAAGCAAAAGAACATTATACAAGAGTGGATTGGAGTGGATTATCTTTGAAATTATATGAGAAATTATGCATCAGCACATTGACTCACACACGTACGTCATACAGAATTCGGTCACTATGGAAATGGAGATGAAACCCACTAAGTATCATCGAAGTTTGCACTCCAGGATTGGCAATTGGTTTAGTTTACTGCAAACTTATAAAAATAAATAAAAGTCAGCTATGTAGTGCCAACATTTTGTTTTCTAATCATTAAATTTAAAATTTTACGGCAATTCAAATAATCTTTTTCATCTGATTATTATTTCGAACTATTATCAGGTATGTGACGGAAATCAATTTAAAAATTAAACGATTTAAGACCGAAAAATGTTTTTCATATATTTTTTCATGATCAATTTCTTTAAAAAATTATTTTATATTGTTTGTAGTTTATCTACTCTTGTACATTTTTGCAGTCAACAATTTGAGATTGGCTTTTTTAAACCTTTTAAATCGTATTAAAATCTGTCTATTTTCATCACATTCCTTGTAAAACAGGGATGATAATGAAAATTTTCATTTCGTACCAATGAGCGTCTAAAATAAAACTTTTTCGTCTCAAATAGTACTGAAATATTTTTGAATTGTTTTAACAAAGTAAGCCATACGATATTGATTGATTTTATGTGCTTATTGTGTCAAAGATCAAATATGACTGCTTTGTAAAAATATTTTTATAAATTCTTTTTCATATAATGGTGCCAGAAATGAAACGATTTAAATTTATCTCAATGAAACTTCACTTCTGCCATATAACAAGGAACCTACTTACTAATTTCTTTATTCTTATAAACTTGAAGTTTGCTAAAAAATTTTAAATTCTTTCACAACGCATAAACAAGCCATAGCACAAGATATTTTTTCTATTAAAATTTGAAATCCGACATTTATTTGGTTTTCTTGAATAAATGCGTAAGTCGACTTACGTCGATTTTAAGTTATTAATGCGAAACAGCTCTATTTTAAGCGCTCTTTCTATGAGAGTAAAAATTTTCGGAATATCATGGTCTAGTCTCGATATTATTCATGCATAACAACCTGACTTCTATATTGATTCCCTAAATTTTAAGCAATAACGACTTAAGTGTTCCTGTGTGATGGATTATTTAAACACACAAGCAGAGATACGATGTTATAATTTAAACAGATTTTGAAATCTTTATCTATAGAGATATTATAACGATTTTCTGCATCCTTGCTAGGATCCTGTTCTTACGTTATTTTGTCTGAAGTTTTTGCACAAAAGTTATTTTGTCAAATATACGCCGAGGGTGTAAAAAAATCAAAGTTGTTCATACCGTGGACGCAATTTCAGAAATATTTTGTTTTTGCTCTACTGGAAAAATCAGTTTTAAGACATATGACTTTATTCAAGAAAACCAATGATTTGTTTATAGAATATGGAGTTTGACATTAAGCTACACCGCTGTTGATATTTGGCCTTGAACACTAATAAGCAAATATTATAACCTGTTCTCTCAAGACCACCTGCTATATATTCTCTTCAAATAGGTACACAAATCCACTCACGAAGTTGACTTAAGAGTGAGTTAAGTTAAGGGCCAAAGTAGAGATAAATTATTATTGAATAATCAATGGACACCACCCAACAAAATTTGCTAATAGTACCAAATTAGTCACGGGGGTACCATCGTATTTTGTTGTGCAATAGTACCAAAAAAAGTACAATTGTACCAACTTTATCATCCCTGTTGTAAGACCAAAGTAATTTTTATTAAGCAAAAGTTCGTAACATTTTATTCAGAAAAAAATTTTATATGAGACAGTATTCCGAGGAGGAAGTGACAACTTAATTAATTCCAACCGGCACCGCAAGGCATAACAATGTTGCTTGAGGAGGAGACAATACCACTCATTACTTTTCATGTGAATTTCATGTACATTAGGGTTGCGACTAAATTTTTACAACAAACTTACCTATCACTATGTTATAGCCAATATTAAATTAATAATAAAAATCGTGATTACGGATAATTTTTGCAGAAAAACTTTTCGCACCAAATACAATTTCTAAAACCCCACAGATAGTTTTTTTATTAAATTAATATACATATATATTGTTTATCGATTTTGATAAAAATTAGCAATATCTGGCAAAAATACTATGCAAAATCGTAGATCACTACTTTGCCTAGTTTGCAAAATATCGCAACTTTAAGATAGGAAAATTCATCAAAAATTTACAAAACTTACTTCACAAAATTATGTATATAACTATTTAAAACTACTTATCCTAGACATTCCATTAAGGTGTCATATTAAAGGGCACAAAATGACACTTAAAATTACATATGCTTTGGTTTTATTTTACATTATGCAGAGGTCAAATTTTACGAACCTTATGTTTTTGCGAGCGTTTTTTTTCGATGAGAGGTATTTTCAAAATTCTTTAAAAAAATACATGTTAAGAGCAATTTTGTGCGCGGACTGGCTTCACGTATACAAATCAGGTATGAGTAACGTGACCAGAAAGTTTTTGTCAAAAGCGGAACAAGAACGGTTGAAAAGCGGGACTCCGAAGAAAATATGACAAAAAAAGCGGGATTCTATAAAACATATTATGGAAAGCGGGATGTTGTAAATACACTGATGATAATATATGATTTTTTATAAATGTATGCAACTACACAGTTCAATATCGTTAGCTGAAATCCGAAATAGCGTAACTAATAAAAAACTTAAAGTCGCATTTATTAATTATTAATTATTACATCGAAGCGCTTGTCCCTAAAAATTCTCAAACTGTTATCATAAAAATCAATCGCATTAAGAACCAAAATGAAGAGACTTTTTACTTCAGTCACTTAAAGTATTTTATTTAGTCTTTTTTCACACCTACAAAATTAAAAACAGTGTATAGTTATGTGATTTTGCATTTCAACTAACGTTATGTTCTTAGGAAATTCATTGAGTTACAGGCCTTAAAATTTAAGAAAGTGCATTTTTAGATGTCTTTTAAGAATTCATAATTTTTATGAAAGAAAAATTTGATAAATTGTTTTAAGGCTAAAGATGATTTTGTCTGTCAGTGAGTGAAAAAATCCTAAGTTATCTTTTATAAAATTCAGTTTATAGTCAAAAGAATATTTCTGCTCAAAAGGAGTTCTGTTTTTTCACATAAAGTCTTGTAACTTTCTTCTATTTTGTTGGTTCTTAAGCATTTTATGTATCATATGTACGGCAACAAATTACTTTCCACTTTGCGCTTTAAAGGCTTTCTCTGGATTTTCGTTTCATTTTAAATTTTTAATTGAAGGTGTCAATGTTAGTCGAACTCTATGGCTTTTAAATCGTTCAATTAAATTTTTGCAATAATCAATAATTTTCAATACTACGTGGCTTACTTGACTTCACCACTCTCACACTGTGAAAGGTGTAACAAGAGCTCTGATCATGAGATCGTGGTTAATCTTGAAATATCATGGTGTTTAGCTTAACCCTTATACAGACAAGAATTTGTCTTTGTCTTTTCAATTTTACATGTTTTTAAAGTTCCTTTCTCAATAAAAATAATTAAATTGAACGAACTTAAACCTGCACAATTAGTATCTTTGGAATAGAAATTTTTAAGCATTGAGTTTTGAAGCAATGTGTAAAAAACACTTTTTTTCAATTTTGAGTTTCTTTAACTCAATGAGTTTTTATTCGATCAACACATGAAAGATCTATTTTGTTCAGTTGAAACATTTTCGAGATTTATGGGAATAATAAAAAAAAAACAGAAATATAAATTTTAAAAATCGAAAAAGCGGGAAAACAATTTAAGGCGGGATCGACCTCTTAAAAGCAGGATAATCCCGCCTAAAGCGGGATGTCTTGTCAGCTTAAGTATGAGAAAAGAATGAGAGAATTATAATTATTCGAACATATGCAAGTTTTAAAATGGAATGAACAGTTTAAGATTATCTGTAGTTTTTATCTCATGTGCCTTTTTTTCCTTTTTTTATTTTTACTCAAGCTAAAGATGTTTTGCCTTCGTCCTCGGAATATTGCCTCATGTCCAATGCTTTAAAAAAAATTCCGCCCAATAAAAATTACTTTGGTTCAAATATTTTAAATTAATTTCGAACCAGAGCAAACATTTGAACACATTTTTAATAATACATATGTGACGTGCAAAATAGAAAGGGACCTAAGGGTAAAAACCGGTTTTGTTCAGGAGAGCCATTTTAAAGATTTAAATACGTGTATCTTTGGTGTACCATCACTGAGCGTGTTGGTATTGGTCTCATTTGAAAGCGACACATCTCATGACGTCAGGAACGTGTTGGTCAGCCTTGAAAACGCGCGAAGGTCGTCCCTACCTCTTGTTTTGTGTAGTTGGTTTTTACTGTTTTCTACCTAGCGCGCTGTTTCCATGAGTTTGATATCAATTTTGCTCGCGTTTTTTCGAATCCAGGTTTTTTTCTGAAATTATTAATTGTGAATTATAATAAAAACTCATTTATAATTCTTTTAAATCGTGAATATCACTCTGTTAGTACGAAAATTTTTTCACATGACCTTATTATGTCATTCGCGAAAATAATTTAAAACTAATAACATTCTTACTGACTGTTTTAGGATGAAATGGTGGACGAATTCGAAGAAGTAGATTTACTTTATCGCTTCCCTAATGACGAGGATGATGACGATCACTTCTCAGAATTATCGTATAGTGACTCTGAAGATGATACCGATAATATGTACCTTGATAAATCTGATCTTGATTTACGCGAAGAAAAGGTTGTTGCTCGACTGTATGGTTCAAAAATATCTCCGTGTTGTTGAAATCAATGCAATGAAGTGATCCCTAAGAAGATGGCTGTGGATTTTCGTACGTCTTTCATGAATTTAGATAAGGAATCCCAAGATTTAATTATTCTCGCACATCTGGCAGCTCACCGTGACGATGCAATGCTCAGGTCAAAAGTTGGTGATCGATCGCGAGTTATGAAGAAACGGTACAATCAGACAAAATAAAAACAATACGATATTTACAACACCTTGTCGATACTTCCAGATGTGAGTCATACAAAGTTTTCACTTTTGTAAAATAAATAAATTTTACCGTTAGGTCCCTTTCTATTTGCGCTTAGAATCGTCGACTTCAATTTCATAAAACGCGCATATCTCTGGGAGGGAACACTTTTGGGGCATGGGATCGGTCTCATTCGATGCTCAGATGTTGTCCACATCAAAAAAAAAAAGATGTGAAAATTGATTTTTTTTACCCTTAGGTCCCTTTCTCTATGCGCTGTCACATATGCAGTCTAGGGTGGCCCTATATTTTTAAAATTACTCCGATTCCAATTCTCAACCTCTCGAAATATTTAAATAGTCTTAAAACTAATATGTACCAATTTTTAGACCGGTTGGAAAATGTTTAGAGTGGCTCAAAGCGACTGAAGTCTTAAAAAATAGGGAGTTTTATTGCCATTTTTTGATTTGCATTTTATCCCTAATTTCTTAAAAGTTGTTTCTCAAATTACGCAGAGTTTTTTCTTTCCAAAATGCCAAAAAATCACAATCCAATCGCCAGTAATAAAATTATAACCTAAAATATCAGCCACTTAATAACAGTTTTATTGTTATATTAGCAGCTTAAACTGCTAGTAAAACTTAAAATATGAGGATTTGAAAATAAAAAATGCACTCCGGTGCAAAGCTGCTAATATAAACATAAAAGTGTCATTAAGTGGCTGATATTTTAGGTTATAACGTTATTAGTGGTGATTGGATTTTTATGATTTTAGCATTTTGGAAAGATAAATCTCCGCGTAATTTAAGAAAAAAATTTTAAAAATTGGCTGCAAAAGTAGTTACATATTGAATAAAATAAAAAAATTGTAATAAAAATCAGTATTTTTTAAAACTTCGCTTTGAGCCACCTCGAAACATTTCAATCTATCTAAAAATTGGTACACATTAGTTTGAAGACTACTCAAATATTTCTATGGGGTGAGCACTTTTAAAGATATAGGGCCCCCTAATGTACTCCTATTAAATTAACACCAAAGGATTAAAAATATTTATAATAAAATAGTACTGAAAAAATAAGGAAGGAAATTATATTAGACTTGTGCGGCTCCTGAACGAACTGGTGCAATTGAATCATTCATTCAATTGAGCGAAGTGAAACGCTCACTTTACTGAACGTTTTTAGCTCAGTGAAAGACATAAGGCGAATTTAAGATGAATGTTTCATCTTTCTTTTTTTCTTGTGTCTGCTTTTCACTGATACCAACCACAAAATCTGCCTTAGAGATAGATTCCATGTGAAAAAGAGGTCGTTTTAAATAAATCTTACTATGAAAAGAGGTAGATCTACCATTTTTAAGCCACAGATTATACACGATAGGACACGGCCATTTCGCGGTAATATTTTTAGCTAAAAATTGCAAAATTTTCATCATGGTGGCGTCATTAACTCAACTTAAATAAGTCTCCTGGGCCGGATGGTATTTGAGCACTGGTTTTGAAGAAGTGCTCTTCGACGCTAGCGCGGCCTTTGGCAGCCCTTTTCAGCATTTTGTACCATGCTGGCGAATTTCCAAGATGTTGGAAGGTTGCCAATGTAACGCCAATCCCCAAAAAGGGAGAGGCTAGTAACCCTGAAAATTACCGCCCAATCGCGATTTGTTCTGCACTTCCCAAAGTGATGAAAAGTATGGTTAATTTCCATCTGGTGAGGTATTTGGGGTCCAACAGTTTATTTAGCGACCGGCAGTATGGACTCCGTAGGGGACGCTCTACGGGTGATTTACTAGACTTCCTTTCGGAAAAATGGTGCCGCTCCATACATCATTTCGGCGAAAGTAAGGTGGTGGATCTAGATATTTCCAAGGCGTTTGATAGAGTGTGGCATGGGGCACTTTTGTCAAAACTTGTTGCTTTTGGTGTCGGCGATTACTTCTCTCGACTCAGGGATCGTACTATACGAGTTGCTATAGATGGGATCTCATCAAACGAGTTCAAGATTAATTCAAGGGTACCGCAGGGCTCCGTTCTTTCTCTTATCCTATTTCTTATCTTTCTCAATGACCTTCTCTGTCAAACTTCCAACCCTATCTACTCTTTCACAGATGACAGCAGCATTTGCCATTCTTATTCATTCATCAATAGACCAAGCTTGTCGGAGATTGGGGCCAAGAGGCAAAACATGAATGATGAATGATCTTGTAACAATCTCGAAATGGGAATATGATCGATTTTAACGCTCGTAAGACCCAATGTTGTATGCTTACGCACAGGCGTATGACCGTACATGCTACTTCATCTGTAATTATGGACGGTATAGGTATTGAGGAATCAAAAGCTCTTGATGTTCTTGGCATGAAAATCCAATGTGATGTTCGACGGAGTGATCACATTTTTCAAATGCCTCGGATTTTTGAGACGGTGCAAGAGTTGCTTACTTCACTTCATCTGATCTCCTTAATATTTATACCACCTATATCCAACCTAAAATGGAATACAACTCTCATGTATGGGCCGGTGCTTCAAAGACTATTTTGAAGGTACTCGACCGCGTACAGGAGAGGGCGAAGAAGCTTATCGGTGACAGTGGGGTAGCCAACTCTATCGACTCACTGGAGCATCGACGCAATTTGGGGTGTGTTTTGCTGTTCTATCGCTGCTACAATGGAATGTGTTCTAATGAAATTAGGGAACTTGTTTCCGAAACCCGATCATTTTTGCGCACAACACGTTTTTCATTAAGAGCACATCCATTTGTGGTCGATCTGCCAGTGAACCGCACTACGCATTACAGAGAGAATTCGTACTTTGGCCGAACAGTTCGTATGTGGAATAAACTCCCCGCAGAGGACTTTCCAGTCACTTTCAGTGTGGGAAAGTTCAAGTCGAATGTTCACAGACACTACTCCCTCTTTCCCATAACCAATTGTCCTAGTTCCGGCACAATGCACTGCATAAGTAGGGGTCATCCCCTGAGTGCTGGTCCCTTTCATTCAGGGTTAATTAACATTTCTTTTGTTTACCTTTTTATTGAAAAAATTTCCTACAAATTGGCGGCAAAATATAGGAAATTTCTGTTTTGGCAGACTTTTTGGCAGAATTTCCTCATATTTTTGCACCAATTTGTAGCTAATAGTTCATTAGTGAATAGCTGTTTGACCAACGAAGAAGAAACATTTATTCAAGAGGAGAAAAGCAGAACGAATCCAAGGAAAATGTAAGTATTTTTTGTAAATTGTAAAATAAATTTTATAAATATTTCTTTGGTTTTGAGGAGTTGCAATTGTATTATGGGTTGCCCACAAATGGACCGTCTTCATCGCTTTCCGAAGGATCCGTCAAGGTTAGTTCCTGAAATTACTGTGTGTGATATATTGAAATAAATTTTATAAAGCCGGAAAGTTGGTTATTGAACTGAGAGAGACTTGATTTTTCAGATTCAAAACATTTTATTTTATATTTAATTTCAAAAATATATATATATTTAGTTGCAGTCAATTAAGAAAACAACCTTTATATGGTTATCTAGAACCAAGATATTTTTCTATTTAAATATAACATGACTCGTTTAAATCATAGTATATTTACGTTCAATTAAACATTAGGTTGTATTATTAGTCTTATATAAGACAACAATGTTATGTTTAGAACAGATTTATTTTCATAATAGTATGATTAAACTCCAACCATATAATTCAACAATAGTATGTTGCTTTTAGATTATGGTTGCCTCAACCATATTTTTTCTTTGCGTGTACGTATCGATTGGTGGCCAGAGCTCGGCAGGTTGTAGAGACTACTAAACTATTCAAGGCCTACATGTTGACATATCTTTTTGCTACCGGTGTAATGAGGATATATCCAGCCTTGGTCATTCAGGCCTTAATTAGTATAAATCCTATTTAGTGCCCATGTTCTGTAACTTTAGTGAGAACTTCTCACAACGAAAAGATGTGAAATAAAATATTTCATAATTTCTCGAAGTGGTAGAAGAAATAACTTTGTGAATAAAAGCAGATGCTTTACACGGAGTGAGTGTGTGTAACGTCCACCAATTTTATTTTTTATTTTCTCCCTTTTTCAGGTACAGTGGAAAAAGGGAACGTTAATATGGATAGATAATGACCAAAGACTAGAAGATATGCTTATTAATTATAACTACCATCCGATAATTATCATTATCGGGTGTGGGTTTTGATAAATAAAGAAACACACCGTTTTGTAATATTTCTTCAAGTTGGTTTTACAAGTGGGTTTTACAATGTTGGATCCATTTCAAGATTGTACAAATCGGGTTTGCGACAATATCAAATTTTAATTTATTGGATAATAGGAGTAACCTTGGTTGTTACCAGTTCAGAGGTTGAGAGAAGACAGCATAACAAATTTTATATTTTTGTTTACAGCTAACTTTGTAAGTAGTGGTCTGAAACAATCGATGGTACTATCGATACTATCGATAGTTTTTGACTATCGAATCAGTATCGATATTTTTCAATACTATGGATAGTTAACGATAGTTTTTGTTCTTAAAATTATTAGGTTCGATAGCGTATCTTTTGGGTAAAATTTTGTAAAATGAGAGTAACCAAGAATTAATCCCACTAAACACAAAATTAACGGGAACAGCAAAAACAACTTTCAGTTCTAGGGAACGACAAAATTTACCAAAACTTGTAATTAGTGTAAGCTTTTTGAAATATTAATTGCTATGTGTTATTTTGATGTTGCTGTTTTGTTATATATGAGATTTAAAAAAAGTGGGTAAGGTAAAGGATGTTGGAAAATTCAGAGACAACAACTTCTCAGAAGTATATTTTTTGTAAATCCTGTTTATTTAGGTTCAATAAATTAAGGTGAAAATTCCCGGGAATTCCCGCACTAATATTCCAGGAAATTGGGATTGAAAATTTTGCGGAATTCCCGGGAAGTCCTGAGAAAACTGTAGTGGCATGTCCAAAATTTTTATTTTTTTCCGCTCCCCGCTCAAAAAATATGAAGTGTACAAAAAATAAGCTACTGAAGTCTAAAAGCTGTCCGTTTGCATTTAGGAGATCAAAATTTATCCGTCAAAAAACTGCTAACGGCCAATCGTCGGCTAAAAACTTATATGAAGAAAATGTTGTTCATTTTACTACCAGAAAAAAGTTTGTTCAACTTAATTGGGAAAAACTTTTAGTTTAAGACTTATAGATAAGTTAAACTAAACTGTATGCCTTTTTATGGTATTTTTGGGTCGGTCTATACTTTAGAAACTTATTTTTTGTTCACTTCGTATTTCGGGGAGTGGAAAAAATAATATTTGCACATATAAGTATGTGGTCTAATGTAAATATATGTATGAATTTTTTATTTTTTGATAACTCTTATTAATAAATTTACTGAGTTTGTACGAAATATATTTCTTTTACAAATATACCAAGTACAACATACGTATGTATAGCCAAATTGTGGTTTTAAGACTATCGAAAACTATCGATAGTTATCGATGGTTTTTGAAAAACTATCGCATGCTATCGATAGCGTAGACTATCGATAGTTTCAGACCACAATTTGTAAGCTACAACTTTGACGCATTTTGACTCTTTGTCGCAAAACCAATTTGACATTTGCCTTTAGCGATTAACAAATGTCCGTTAATTTATAATAATTTCAAATATGAATTGAACATTAAAAATTTACGTTTTAATTCCCAATAGATTAAATTTTAAATGAAATGCAATAAATTTAATTTTCAAAAAGAAAATTATCTTCTAGATAATTTAAAGGAATGCAAAGTAGCAAGTTTATACTTTCAATATATACTTTCAATATACATATAATCTGTAATTGTATTCTATTTTAAGCCCCCAACCAAAAAAGTGGGGTATTATAAAGTAATTTGTAGTGTGTGACTGTCCATCGGTGGGCCGGCTGGACTGATTTCGATTTAGTTTTTTTGTTTTGAAAGAGAGTGTTCTTAGCTATGGTTGAAGAAAATCGGTCTGCCCGTTTAGAAGACATCACATCTTTTCTTGATGTATCCTGTTGAATCTGTATGTCTTTCACTCCGTAGCTCCCAAGCGGCAAGATCGATTTAATTTAGTAAATTTTGTTTGAAAGGTGACTTGATCCAAAATCTTCTAAGCTATGTTTGAAGAAAATTGGTCCAGCCGTTTTGAAGTTACCATACATATATATTTTCTTCGGGGGTTTTTTAAATTTTTAATTTAATGCTATTTCATATCTCATGGTGTTTTAAATTGTGAGTGATTTTGAAAGTTCAAAGGGAAAACTTCTCGCAAAAACACTTTTTCTCTCAACTTAAAGAATGGTACTGTGTTCATAATTTCATGCGAACTGCTGTCAAAAGTTCATATAAAAAAAATTGTCACAAATTTCTCATGAAAAATTATTGCAGAACTCTGTTTATTTTGTGAAAAAGATATGAAATATATCTACAACATTTTGAGTCTTCATGCGAAATAATATAAGCACCACTTTTTTCGTGTGGAAATTACAACAAACACATTGGGTTTTTTTTAAACGCACACAATTGCAGCATACTTTCAAGGGCTATTATAATTGGTTACTTGTCATATTTTTGGTATGAAAAAACTAATGTTGATCAACATTTTCGCAAATTTGAACAGAGTACTTAGCTTAAGCCTGGTACTGTGTTCAAATTTGTGAAAAATGTTGGGCAACATTGATTATTTCATGCGAATAATTTGACATATACGCTTGCCATAATCTTCATGTGTTTGTTGTAAATTCTGTGCGAAAAAGGTGCCACTCATATTATTTCGCATGAAAACTTAAAATGTTGCCAACACAATTCATATGTTTTCCTTAAGACAAACAGAGTACTACTTATGCAACATTTGCTCAAGAGCAATTCATGCCAATTTTTTTTATATGTGTTTTGACAGCATTTCACGTGAAATGTTGAACAAGATACCATCCTTTACGAGTAAGACTTTTACGTGACAGCTATATCTCACACAAAAAGTTACAGAAACTGTGTAGTGAGAAAAACAAGTGTTTGTTGCATTTTTGTTTCATTTTAAATGTTTCAGGTGAAAAGTTTCTCGTAACGAGAGTTACAGAACATGACTACAGATCTAAATAAGATCCTCTGCAGCAGTGGCTTACAGAATGGGTCTTGGAAGCTCTGTTCATTGTATTAGCAACGAGTCTTCATCGATCCTTAATATCTTCTATAGGACTATAAGGTATGCCGAATGACAGCATAAACTATGAGCTGAGGTTCGGCAAAAGATTATTGAAATCAATTTAATTCAAATTTATAAAAATATAGATTAATCGCAAGGACCATGTTAGTTACTCCATTACTAGAATGTATAACGTTCTTCGAAAGCTATGGTACTCTTCAGCATTTTTTTTTCGAGTGATATTAAACTAAAAATAGTAAAAACTCTTATAGTACTTATCATAACATACACTGCTGTTGTGTTTTGTGAACTTGATGCAGCTTCAAAATATTTATAAGCCGCAGAAAGTGCTCAATAGCTGTGCCAGTTATGTGTATAATAAAAGGAAATATGATAGAATATCTCAGTACTCATAACAGATTCTGGGATGCAGTTTGATTTCGTGTTTAAATATTCGAAATATAATAATCCTTCGTGTACCTGGTTATATTTTCGAAAAACTATATTTCTTCAGATCTGGTCGCACATTTAACCTGATTATCCCAAACTATAACTATTTAAAGTCCTCAAAATTGTTCTTTATTAGTCCTGTTATGTTAAAACCAATCCCCGTGCATCGTTTTTTAGGATGTCTGTTAAAACATTTTTTATTAACTAATTTTATTTTTGTATCTTTTATTTTTTATATACATACACAACATATTCATTTAAAATTTTTCTGAATCTTAATTTTTATAATTTTTGGAATCTGTTTTTTTTTTCTTATATCACTTATATATCTTAGGCCCAAATTCACAGTCATTAGTTAGCTACCCTGCGGATTTGGAATTTGGTGACAAATGATCCAAAAGTACTCATCCTATGAGTTGAGAAAATGAGACTGCTACCAAAAATAACGAGTAGTGAATGGTGAAAAAAGACATATTGTGTAAATGGTCACATATTAACCATTTTCAGTCTGCTACTCCGTAGTAAACGGGACTGAACAAATTCGATTCACATAGATATATGGCCTATCACATAGTATCTATATAATATTAATTGCCCCCCTTCAATGAGACTGCCATGCTACGCAGGAACCTGTTCCGTAACTATATTGAGATATTAACTGTAGCTTAACTGGTATTTATAACATTGAAATATAAGTTCCCCTGTGGTCGAGTGTGTAGTGTACTAGCCCTTCATGCCGAAGGTTGTCGGTTCGAATCCTATCAAAGACAACGCTTAAAAATAAAATACAATTTCTGCTTGGATTTCTAACAATAAAAAAATAAATTAATCGATAATTTCAGCTAAATTTTGGAATAATATTTATATATAACCTATATTATTCTACACCGATTAGGACTCCGATTAGGACTCCAAGAGACAAGTTACAAGGTGCATACAAAGTATCAATTAACCCCATCCTAGGCCATCCCCAAGTAAAAGTGGCTGGTCCGCTTCATAGGAAGTGTTAAAACTCGGACTGGTCCCTACCACCTGGGGACAGGTCACGTGACTTGTCTTGTGTCAGTTCCATTTACAGTAGGGTAATGACAATAGTTTAGCCAATGATATTTTATTTACACTTCTTTGTTTACCATTAGTTAAAACGTCAAACGCCATTGGTTAACAATTAGTTAGATGCTTTGGAACATGGTGCAATAAGTATACAGGTGGCAGCATAACGTCAGCTGATTATATTTTGTTCTGGTAGTTTTGTACATAAGTAACGTCTAGCACGTGTATTTTTTTAACAAGCATTATCTAGTTTTTTGTTGTATTTATTGAACCTGCATATTTATTGCACCATGTTTTGGAAATTATTACGTTCATATAGCATACTTTTAGGAGCGACAAAAAACATTTGCTCCCTTAGCTTTGTGTGCTTAAAAATTTTTAAATTGCCGCCGTAAGATGTGTAATATCCTTTATTTCTTTATATTTGCTTGTTTATTTATATTTGATAGGGTTACCATTCTTTACCCATATTAAAAATTTTAGTTAAAAAATACACTGTAAATACGAAGTTTTAGTTAAACAATAATTATCATTTTAGTTTACTAATAATTAACTAATGACTGTAAATTTGGGCCTTAATGTTCATATCTATTTGCTTAATATTTTAAGCCTATTAAAATTTATTAAGACTGATTATTTATATTGTTTGAGGTGCTCTAAGAGACTTCTAGTCTTATATGTACTTATAATGATTTTTTTCAAATAAATAAATAAAATAAAAATAAATAAATAGTTTTGGTGGCATGCAATAACACCCAACGAAATAAGAGGCATCAAAAATTTCTGCCCAGGCAGATTTCGGCCTGTTATAATGCATTTCTTCATTGGAGGCTGAAGACACACTATGTACCAAATCTTTAGTCACCGAATGCTTAAGCCCAGCCGAAGCCCGAGTAAGCAAAATATCTTTAACCAACGAACCCACTATTATTTTTTAATAACAACTTCCATGGACTGAAATTATTTCCTCGGAAATTGAGGATTGATAAGCAAAGGGGTACAAGTGCCAAAACTAAAAAAAATGAGTTATATGCAGGAATCAACACGAAGCCCGAATAAGCAAAATATCTTTACCCAACGAACCCACTGTTATTTTTTAATAACAACTTCCATGGACTGAAATTATTTCCTCGGAAACTTTTGAAAAACAAAGGGATACAAGTGCCAAAACTAAAAAACGATTTATATTCAGGAACCAACACTTATAAGCAATATATATTACTATACAAAAATTCAGACCTGTGCGATGACCTCAAGAGGCGGTATGTATTAGAAAACAAAACCATTATGTATGAAAATTAGGGATGGAACCCTAATACCGATACCGATATATCAGTATCGGCGATATTTTACTGTCGATACGACGATACTTTTTAGATTTTGTTCAGTTTTTTTTAGCAAATAATTTATTTTTGTTAATTTTAACATGAATTAAATTCAACTCGTTGTTTTTTAAATGTTACTAGGCTCCTGTTATGATTCACAACTAAATTGATAGTGGAGTCGTAGTTGTCAAATTCTTATTATGGATTACTACTTTCACCAAAGTGAGACAACTATTTTTTATCAGTTGTGTTTTGGTTTTTATTTCGACTATTGTGTTACTTTTGCTTACTTTTCGGAGCTAATCTATCCCATTTGTCAACCAATATTGTTGCCATATCCATAAAACATAAAATTTCAAGAAAAAGTAGTAAGGCCCAAACTAAAAATATTTAAAATATTTTGTGATGGCAACTATGCTTTCAAAAAACGGAGAGTATAGATAAGAAACTTTTTTCGAACATTATTTGGAATACAACTAAAATTGGTTGTGAATCATAGTTGAGTTGGGTCGTAACATTGACAACTCAACCTAGTTGATATCGATATCGGTATCGATATCGTATCGCTAAAAAGGCGTATCGAAAATGCATGGGAACAAACAACTTTGAAGCTTAAGTACGCAGAATTTTCTTTTTTGCGCTTGTACCCCTTTGCTTTTAAGTCCCTCAATTATTATAACCTATCCTAATTGATTTTAAGTGTAATCTTAAATATCTCATTTTATTCTTTTTTTAGTTTTATTTATGCAATTTTACTTTACTTACAACTAAGATGCCAAAAAAAAAGACAGACATATTTTTCTTTTTTTACACAAAACCTCAGCAAAACAATAGAGACAATAGTTTGTAATTCTGCAACATTTTTTTCAATAATCCTTTTAAGAAAGAAATATGAAAGAAACAAAAATTAAACACTTTGAAATAAATAATTTTGCAAAACTCATGTCTTGGCAACTTTTCATTTGTTCATTCCAGAGTGTTTTACTTAAAAGTTGTAATTTTTCATTTCATACCGTGACTCGACGTGAAAGTGTGCGCGCGTGTCGTATGTCTGAAAGAATGCATTTTGTGGCTGTGGAATAAACAATCAACAAACATTCTTGGTATTGTAAGTTCCTTTTTTTCTTTTTCTTAATTTGTGCAATTTTCGGGAAAAATATTTTTAAAAATGAAAAATAAATGTACGCCCACCCATCTCCATTCATTTCTCTTCAACAGTCTTGAACCTTTTTATTTTCACTTCAGGCTAGAGATGGGCGCGTGTCGACATTTTCCAATATGACACGACATGAATCCCGGATGTCCAACACGTACGAAAAACGCAGGCCAAAAATTTTCAAAACATGAACACGACACAACACTAGGGAGATCGATTATTCGACATTTTCCAGAAACCGGTTTTCGAATAGTTCGACTATTTGAAATTTTAGAAAAACCGGTTAAGTTTTTAAAATTCAGAAAAAACCGGTCGACCGGATTTTTGTGAGAAAATTATAATGCAAAATTTTTGATTTTAATTTGCTTTAAACAAAAGAGTTAACAGTTCATGTAAATACTATCCGCATAAAACATAACTTTGAAAATAATGCCAAGTTCCTATCCAAAAACTTCGGCCGTTAAAAGTACTGAGATCAACTTGAGCCTCATAAGTTCTTGATAAATATGATACCATCTAATTTCTAAGCTAACTTCGAAACATTTTCCCCATAATTCTTCCCAATATTGGAAATGTAAAAATATATTGCCAAATACCAGGTTGCCTAAAAATGATATGGTATTGTACCTATCAAGAACTTGGTCTTCATTTTGATCTGAGTACTTTTAACGGCCAAAACTTTTGCATAGGAACTTGGCCTTATTTTCCAACTAATGTTTTTGTGCGGATCTGACTTCCTTTTTCTAATTCTTTGTTTGGTAAAATACTATAATTTCCATCGCTATAATTTCCCATAATTTCTTAATAACCCCGATGACGACATTAATGCTAACTGAAGATTTTTGTTTAGTGTTTGTTAGTATTTTTAGACTAACTGTTTTATAAATTCAGACAATAATATTGTTTGATATTTTTTAGAAAATCCAGTAAATCTTTTTGTTTGATTTAGTAAATTGTTCTATTTACAATTTGTAAGTATTTTTAGACAAATTGTTTTATAGATTTAAACAATCTGCTCACTGAAAAAAACACGTTTATTTTTCAATGACATTTTTGAGATATTTTTGTCTATATTTACAAATTTGTTAGTAGGTCCGTTCCTAGACAAAATATTTACTATTTCATTGAATTCCTTTACGGAAAATGAAATTTAGTATTTTCTGTGTAATATGCGAAAAAATTATATATTCTAAAAGGAATCATTGTTACGGAAGCATCTGTGGATGTACCATTTAACAAGCTCTTCTCAATATGACTATTAGAAGTTATTTGGATCTATGTACTTCTAACACAAAATATATATATGCATGTAATTTGTTAAATTAAATGTTGACTTGACTCCGAACTGCAGTTCAACATTATTAGGTATCATTTTGCTTTTACTAAAGTTATATGTACTTGAATGTGAAAACATCGACTTTGTAATAAAATCATCTTAAAATTACAGCTTAATTTTTAGATTGTCAGATCTTACAATATTGTTAGTAAAATGTGCTAAAAAGTTCTTACAGTCGTGTGAACTGAAATTTTTTTTGTGACAACGTTGGCAGAAAAAGCGTTGTCAGTCGATTTTAATACTATCTGCTGACAAAAAATTGTCAGAGATCTCACAATCGTCTGAACACATCGCGTTGCCATCGTCAAATTATTGTCAGACATATTTTAATTGTCAGATGTGCGAAGTTTCTGCATCTGACAATGGCGTCATTGTCAGAGACTTCTTTATATTGGCAGCACAGCACACATCTTTCTTTAGGGAAAAAGGAAAATAAAAGAAACTATGCAGCTAAAATAGTTAAAATTACTTCTAATAATTTATATATTCACTTTTTAAAGTTAACACAAGCACAGATGATAAGTAATTGATAGTTTCTGTTAAACGATCTGAGTCTGGCAGCGCCAAACAAGAGATCTGACAATTTTTGTTTCGGGCAATCGTGTGAGCCGCCAATTTTTTACTGACAATATTGTCAGATAAATTTATTGTCACAGACAATTGTCTGCCAATAAATTGTTAGCTTTTCTAACAACTTTGACACAACCGTGTGAACTAACAATATACCTTGTGCTAACAATTTTTTATTGTCAGTACATCGTCAGCACATTGGCAGATCTGACAATATTGTAAGATCTGACAACCGTCATATTTGGAAATATTCAACAAACTCGATTTGAAAAATATAGAAAGTTAGTGGGCGTTTCTGTTTAAAGCTAAGTACTCTGTTCAATTTTACCAATTTTACAATGTTGACCAACATTAGTTTTTTCATACGAAAAATATGACAAGTAAACAATTATAAAAGCCCTTGAAAGTATGCTGCAATTGTGTACGTTTTTGAAAAAGCCAAATGTGTTTGTTGTAAATTCCACACGAAAAAGATGCTTATATTATTTTGCATGAAGACTCAAAATGTTATAGATACATTTCATATGTTTTCCTCAAAATAAACGGAGTACTACTTCTGCAACAATTTTTCATGAGAAATTCCTGACAATTTTTTTATATGAACTTTTGACAGCAGTTCGCACGAAATGATGAACACAGAGCCATGCTTAAGATAGTGATATGCACAGGGATATACATACATATGGTTTTTGTACAAAAAGGAATAGCATAAGATATTGATTTCCTAATGTTTAATTACTAACAGTTAAACCTCAAATAAAATAATGAAACTAGAAATTTAAAATAATTTTATCCTTATTTATTAGTTAAAATTCAAAATTTAATAGACATTTTGCTTTCAAGGACATGATAAAAATGGGGAAACGTTTGTTTAATTGTGTATACATTTAACTCAGTGAAAGAAATTATTTTACTCCTTATTTTGCTTATTTGAAAAAGTACATTTTTGAGGTAGGTTTGGAGACAGTACACCGCCTTGGGGGCATCCCCTGGTCGTCCTTAGTGCAAGATACTCCTCACCGACTTGGGTCTCCGCAGTCCTACTCTCAAGCATGGCCCATATCAATCTGGATATGGTGTTCCTAACTCCTTTCCTTCTAAGCGCAGATGCAACGGTCGGCCTAAGGGTGGAGCGGTTGCGCTAGGGCGCCAAAAAGCCAAATGCGAAAAGCAATTTCACTGCGGAAAATTTGGTAACAAATGATCCAAAAGTAATCGTCCTATGACTTGAGAAAATTAGACTGGTACCAAAAATAAGGAGTAGTGAATGGTGAAAAAAGACATATTGTGTAAATGGTCACATATTAACCATTTTCAGTCAATTTAGTTGTTACTCCGGCTAGTATTGTAGTAAACGGCACTGAAAAAATTCGATGCACCTGGATCTAAGGCCTATCACATAGTATTTATATAATAATAATTGTCTCATTTCAATGAGACTGCCGTGCCACTCAGGAACCTGTTCCGTAACTATATTCAGATATTAACTCCAGCTTAACTGGTATTTACAACATAGAAATATAAGTTTTCCTGTGGTCGAGTGGGTAGTGTACTACCTTTTATGCCGGAGGTTGTCGGTTCGAATACTATCAAAGACACCGCTTAACAATAAAATACAATTTTTACTTGGATTTGTAACAATAAAAAAATAAATTAATCGATAATTACAGCTGAATTTTTGAATTATATTTATATATAATCTATATTATTCTACATCGATTAGGACTCCATAAGATAGTTCAGAGACAAGTTACAAGGTGCATACAAAGTGTCAATTAACCCCATTCTAGCCCATCCCCATGTAAAAGCAGCTGGTCCGCTTCATAGCAAGTGTTACAACTCGGATTGGTCCCTACCACCTGGGGACCGGTCACGTGACTTGTTTTATGTCAGTTCCATTTACCGTAGGGTTCTAACGCATTTGTATATTTTTGTTATAGACATTTATTTGTTAATGTTTTTTATTGTCTATTATTTAGAACAACATATAAAGTGAACCAAAAAAAACTTGTACACTTTTTTCATTGAAATAATTCGGTTTCTTATGGAATCAATATGCAATAAAACCCGACAAACTATATACCAAATTAAAGGGTACACTCCATAGACTTTGAAGCCACAAAAAATTTTTTGAACACTCTCCTGGAAAAATGTAAGTAATGTACAAAAACAAAAAAACATCACTTTTTAATGCCAAAAAAAAAAACTTGTACACTTCGAATATAAGAAAAACTTGTATACGGATGCAAAAATTTTAAATACTTTATTTATGGTATTTTGCTTCCCTCACGTCCATAAGTCGACTCGGAAAAAAATTAGCTAATTTCCGAGTGTGATTTGTAGTAATTTTGTTCAAAATTTCCCATAGTGCACCTTAAAGACTTTCTTTCCCTTTAATTCAAAAACATATTAATCTGGAGAGCCATATTTTCCTAGCTGTTGCCGATGAGGCTTAAATAGAAGCTTCCGAGATGGCGAAGCGAGCCAATTTGTTATTATATTGCATCAGGTCCTTTGCGTTTGGGCCTATATGATGTATTTCGTTATAATGATCCAACACAATAGCGAAATCTTAGACCATTTAGATAGCAAAATCGTTCGAATTTGTTGTACAAAATTATAAAATAGTCTGTTAAGTTCACGTTCCCCATAAAAAATAACTATTTATTTATCTACCTCATTTTATCTTATTGTAGACTAACCTCATAATATCGTCTTTACATTTCGAGGATTTAACATTTACATTTCGAGGACTTAACAAATTGTCCTGCTTTCTCCTCAGATATTGATAAAAGTTATTAAAATTATTTTTCTATAGCGACTAACTGATAAGAACAATAATTTTCGGATAATATATTACCAACCAGTGAATCGAAATTTAATAATTGTTTTCAACATCGGATGAGAAAGCAGTACAATTTTTTAAATCCTCGAAATGTAAAGGCAATATTATAAGGTTACCCTACAATAAGACAAAATGAGGTAGATAAATAGCTATTTATTATGGGGAACGTGAAGTTAACGGACTATTTCATAATTTTGCACAAAAAATGCGTACAATTTTGCTATCTAAATGGTCTTAGATTACGCTATTGTGTTGGATCATTATGACGAGATACAGCATATAGGCCCAAACGCTAAGGACATGATGAAAAATAATGTCAAATTGGTATGTTTCGCCATCTGGGAAGCTTCTATTTAACCCTCATCGGCAATAGTTAGGAAAATATGGCTCTCCAGATTAATAAATTTTTGAATTGAAAGGAAAGAAAGTCTTTAAGGTGCACTATGGGACATTTTGCATAAAATTACTACAAAATATACAGGGAAATTGGCTAATTTTGTTCGAGTCGTCTTAGGAACGTGAGGGAAGCAAAATACCATAAATAAAGCTAAAATGTTTACTTCCGTATACAAGTTTTTCTTTTATTCGAAGTGTACAAGTTTTTTTTTTTTGCATTAAAAAGTTATGTTTTTTGTTCTTGTAATAATTGCACGCTGTTACAAAATAGCAAGTTTTTCTTACTGGTGACAAGCGACTAAGTAACGGTTGTAGGTCTACTTGAGTACATAATATTGCCATTTTATAAAATTGCAATACACACTCAAAATCGGAAGTTATCGATAAAAAATGGATTTGTTGGGACTTCATTGAAAAAATTTTTCAATGCGTTGTTTCTGCACCGATTTTTAATTTTTAAACTGTGTAGAATAGAGGAGGACTTAAGCTTTTCGCGAAAGAAAAAAACATGTATATTAGAAGGATTACAATCAGTTAGGTGTTGATTCTTGTAATAAAAGTTGATTTTTGAAAATTTGGGTCTTATTATTTATTTAGGGGCTATTCACATATTACGTAACGCTCCAGGGGGGGCGGGTGTTATAGATTTGTTAAGGATTAGGAAATTTATACTGAAAATTGTGCAAAAAGCGTTATGGAGAGGAGGTACAGAAACTCTGCAAATAGCGTTACGTATTATGTGAATAGTCCCTTAACATAAAACCGAAATAGAATTAACGTACATAGAAACAAATGTAGTTTGTATTCAATTAATAAGTTCATAAAATCAAATATTGCATATTTTTTCTTGATTGAAATAACATGCTATTTATTGATGAAACAGAATATTTGAAAATATCCCAGGAAAAATGTTGGTGGCAAAGTAATGAGTTAAAATGCTAATAAACATACCCTTCACTAACTTTACTTTGACATTTTAACCAATTACTTTAACATGGGGACGTCATTGGAGGCAAGTACTTACCACATTTGATTACAAATAACCACCCAGGCAGAAATTGCGACTTTATGCAAAAAATATATACCACTACATTGTTAATAAAAAATTACGACTCTCCCAAAAGTCTTGTGCCGTCATAGTACTGTATACACAAAAATGTGACTTTAATTTCCCAATACTGCGGTCATAGTAATCCAAT
Organism: Panzeria rudis; assembly: GCA_956483635.1. Lineage (NCBI taxonomy): Eukaryota > Metazoa > Arthropoda > Insecta > Diptera > Tachinidae > Panzeria > Panzeria rudis. The sequence goes on from OY101450.1 coordinate 152,366,439, forward strand.
ACCACCACAACATTGCTAATTCAAAATTATGACTTAACTGACGAAATGTCATATTCACAATAATTATGTACCACTACAATACTGTAAAACAAAAAATGTGAATTTAGTTCACAAATAAATTTAACTCTCTCAGATGCTCTCAGAGTAATTTTATGTTTATATTTTCTTTATGCTGTTGATATTTCATATTGCTCTGTGGCTTAGTGGTAAAGGCGTTTGCTTGTGAACATGTGGTGAACAGGTTCAAATCCATAGTTATTCAAGTCGCACAATATAAATAAAAGAAATTTTTAAAATCAACTAAAACACATATATAAAAAAATTCCATATAAACAATAACAATGTATTTTTTAATAACTGCTGTAAATTTGTATTACAACATTGTGGAAACACTGTAAATTTAGGTTTACTGTGTTGTGGCAACAGTGAAAACAAGAGTCGGAGGACGGTCATTCGGCGTTATCATTTTAATGTTATTAGCACATTAAAATATTGATAAACAAAATGTTGTACTAATGTTAGTTGTACCCTCAGGCCATCGTACCAACGTCGTGATGCCTGTGCAGTTATAAATTTCAATATTTAGAAGGCATTGATTACACAAAATCAGGCGCGGATACAAGGGGGAAGGGGATATTCCCTCCCCTCCCCCCTCCCAAAAACGAGTACATTTCTATAGAGTTTCTAAAAGAAGTTTGGAAAAATAGAATGTTTTACATAGAAAAAATCCATTTTGATCCCCCCCGAGTTGAACTTCAGTGTCATTGCCAGCCGGCAACTGAAAACTTGTGGTTGCCAGAGAAACACTAAATAGCAACTGAAATTAAATATTGAAAACAGTAAATAAATAAAATAGTACGCCAGCTTCAAAACTTCTTCCATATTTTGTATATAAAACTAGGAAGATAATTAAAATAGAAACCGTTTTCATATTTTTAGCAGGCTGCCAACATTGACGATAGATAAATGAAAAGAAATAATAAGTTAAACGAAATTATTCATCAAGCCATATAGACAAAATAAAATTTTAAATCAGCTTCAAAAACATGTTTTTTAAGCAAAGGTCAAGACGAGCGCTGGTTGAACGACCTGCCCTGTATGCATGCTGCCGGGGATGCAGCGGCTCCCTACACAAGGTAGTTGATTGAATATAGTTGTCAATAATTTTCTCCATCAGTTTAAGCGTAAAGGAGGTTAAACTTATGGGTCGGAATGACTTTGGAAGTGTAATATCCCTCCTGCGTATCTTAGGTATGAAGATCACTCTTGCCCTGCTCCATATCTGTGGTATGTACCCTACAGCAAAGCTGCTACTGGGTAACCTTATTAGGTGGGGCATTAGCTCCCTTTTCCTCTGTTGGAGATATATATGGAGGATACCATGCACCCCTGGAGACTTGTACGGTTGAAAGGTTCCAATAGCCCATTCTATGCGCTGTTCGATACATAGATTCCATCCAACGTCCTTCTATGTCCTGCAGATGGTTCTGGTGTCAGTCCCTCTATACTTCTCGGGAAATGAGTCGAGAGTAGCAGCAGCGCCTTCCCTCTTTCATTCCTGGTTTAGGTTCCATCTGCCCTTTTGAGTGTTACTGATGAATCTACATGGGTTTTGGCCATGAGTTTATGTAATCTGGCCGCTGCCGGGATGGTTGACATCTTCTCACAAAAATTTCTAAAGTCATTTCTCTTCGCCCTTCGAATTGCGGCGTTGAAGGCCGTTACACTTTCGGTGTAGGTTCGCCAGTCTCCAGTTAAACAGCTTGCGCGTTTTTCTCCGGAGGTATGACAGTTCCTTACTCCACGATTGTGCCTCTTTATTTCCATTAGATGAGGTAAGGGGCAGCTAGATTCATATACTCCAATGATTGCCCCGTTAACCTTGTCTAATAGATACTCTAGCTCTAACTGGTGCCTTGGTGCCCTGTTAACGCTATCCTTCAAGTTGACCTTTAGGTGTTCCCTATACAGGTGCCAGTCGCTCTTTTTTGGATTCCTGGATGAAGATGACGGTTCAGCATTCCCATCTATTTCGAATCTTATAATTCTATGATCCGACATTGATGGTTCGTCTGAAACCCTCCAGTTCCTAATATCCAATCCAATCCAAATAGGCGCTACCTATCATCAAATCCAGAGCCTCCTCTCTTACCCTAGTTACAAAAGTGGGGGTGCTCCCTACATTGAAGATTTCTAGACTCACCTCTGTTGTTGATGTTGCTGCTTCCCCATATAGTGTGGTGGGAATTAGCATCGCACCCAATCAGCAGCGGTAAGCTGTTTCTGCTGCAATTTTCCACAAGGCGGTGCAGCTCTGCTGGTGGAACGCCCATATCTCCCGCCATGTAAGCTGACACTACCGCTATGCTTCGATGAGTGCCGCCTATGCACAATCTTACGATTATCGGAACCATATCTCGTGACATAAACTCTGAAAGTAAAAGATTGTTAGTGCTCTTCCTTATCAGTATGCATGCTCTTGATCTGCTCTAAAATCGTATATTAGCTTACTGTTACCGCAGTATAGTCCTTTAATCCTCTACTGGTACATAGTTATTAGGGTATTCATTTAATCGACCTTTTGCTTTAATCGGTTAATCGCTCGATTAATTAATCGAGGTTTTGACTTAATCGGTTAATTTCGGTATTAATCGGTTAACCGACTAATAAAGTTTTTTCTTAAATCAAGTAATTTCAACAACAAAAAATGCTAAAACTATTTATTGTTTTGAGGTTATAAGTAAAGAAAACAATAACGTAAAACTTGTATTATTATTTAGTTGTATTATTATTTATCGTTCCTGTTGTTAGGTGATCATCTGACTCATACTGGCAGAGCTCAGCACGGAACATTCTGCAAGAAAGGAGATTTTCGAATTTCATAGTTTCCGTTTTTGTGCTGTATTTTAAAGTACTGTTGCTAGAAGGAAATACTCCGGAGTGGAGGTATAAACTAATGAATTCGTCTCGAATTGAATCTAATCCTTAGATTTTTAATTATTAAACAAAAACTAAATACTTCCCTCAAGTTCAAATAGAGTAGCAGAATCTTTACTGAGCTCTTCTAAAAATTTTGTTACGTCGGTTAACCGGTTTAACCGTTAATCGAATATAGCCAATTTTAAATTAACCGATCAGTTAATGGGTCGTAATTAACCGGTTAACCGAATGATACCCTAATAGTTATTGAGTCAAATTATAAGCAGCTACGATTTAAATCCTTATATAAATTTGATTGCAATCAAATCAATTAATATATGAATTGATTTAAAACAATAGATTCTGTCGTTTTTATCATATTGATTTTATGCTTTCAAATTGAAATTATAAATTCAATTTACGATTTTGAATGCAATCAAAAAATTTTCAATCATTAAAAGGGTCTGGCGACGGTCAAATAATCACGTCAACGTTCTAAGTGTGTGCGTGCGGTCGTACTTTTTCGGCTATACGTACGCGTTGTCGGCTCTGATTGATGAAAATCAAAAAGTTTTGATATTTTAATTTGATGAGCAATTATTTGATCGTCGCCAATTGTGATTGACAAAGAAAATGTCTGTTGTTTTGTAATCGTGGTGTAATAAGTTTACTGGTGGCAGCACGAGGGCAGGTGTTTATTTTTTGCGCTATTAGTTTTGTGTATAAGCTGCGTCAAATGCGTCAAGTTTTTTGACAAGCCGGCCATACACTACACAAGTTCACTGCACAAGTCTGGCACTGTACAGTATGTTTGTGTAGTGTATGGCGGTGGTTGTGCTATTTACGCAGTGAACTGAGTAAAAATCAAAACTATTTTGATATTTGTTCAAGTTTCTAAAACTGTACAGTGAACTTTTGTAGTGTATGTTGCAAACGCTCAGTTGTGTCGCGATTTTTGAAAAGTTAAAAACAAAAAATGAACGCAAAAAAATGTTCTGGACAAAGTTTGTAGAATTATACGGAGAATCGTTTGCATTATGGCATATTGAAAGCACCGATTACAGCAAGAGAATCATAAAAGTCGAAGTCTACGAAAAATTAATTAAAAAAGCGAATTTTTTGTCTTTGTTTTCTTTTTATTTATATAGCAAGCAATAAAATAGCGCTGTATTTGCACATGTTGTCTCCTTCGCTGTAGCTTTAAAATAAAAAACTGCGCAGTTTACTTGTATAGTGTAAAGTTTCATTTACGCAGTGCCAGACTTGAGCGCTGAACTTGTGTAGTGTATAGCTGGCATTATGCGGCCACCTGTATACTTATTAAATGCTGATTGATGAATTTAAATGTACATCGCCGTTTAAGCGACAAGCACACGATACTCACACATATACATTGACTGACGTGTTTATTTGACGGTGGCCAGAGCTTTTAACGTGAAATCATGTGATTACAATTAAATCGATTGCTATCTTTTACAGCTCTGATACAAACATAGGTACATATATATTTATGTATGCAAGTATGTGTAGGAGGCAATAAAAATTACCAACCTTATATAAACTCTTGCAACTTTAGCTGCAAAGTATTCAAATTTTATTGCCTAAGCATGATATTTTAATTTTATTACACTTTCTTAACAATTAGCTGATGTTCTGCAGTTATTAATACAAATATGGAACATAAAAAACGGACAAAATTTTGATGATGTTCATTAAACGAACGACTATGTACTATGATGTACATATGTATGTACTTTATCGAGAAACATCAATGACTGATACAAGAAAAACAAAGGAAAAGGAACATTGCTTCATCATCATTATAAAAAACAAAAAACATTTAAGCCCTTCCACTAATAGGTACAAACATACATATATACTACGTTTATACGCAGGGCTTATTTGCAATTAAGAACGTAAATTACTGCCAAATACTTTTTATTGTCATTTATTAAATCACTCAATAGTTATCTATTTATTAATATATTTATCTATTTATTATTTTTTATTAACAAACATGTGTAAAGGTGGTATCTCAAACTTCTTATTTGCAAATAGTGCGTTAATCAGTAATTGTTTTCGTGAGTTAGTAAGTTACAATAAAAATACATACATGGCAGCACTACGTATGAACGTACTAAGCCATATACATACTACATATGTATGTAATCATAAATTTTGTATGCATACAATTCATACTTATGACCACTTGATTACTGCAGAAAGAAAATTTGTTTTGCATACAATCATGCATACTCGTAATGTGTTTTTGCTATGCACGTTTGATATTTTTATTCCAAAGGTGATGATGGCATGCAGTGTACGGACAGAATCACAAGTCCAGGGTATCCTTCGGTTGTAGGTCAAAATGATAGCAATACCCAGCAGCTAAAGTCACAACTAGTAACGCTTTGGGACAGTCATATTACTAGTTGTAATTATAGTAGTCAAAAAACGATAGTCATATTACTAGTTGTAACAAGACTAGTAACGTTACTGCTCAAAAAAGCGCAATCCTTTTACTAGTTGTATCGAGACTAGTAACGATACTAGTCAAAAAAGGACAATTATATTACTAGTTGTATCGAGACTAGTAACGATACTAGCCAAAAAGTGACAACATTTTCAGGTATACGAATTTATATAAAACATATTTTTAGCTATTAAAAAATAAGTAGAATGTGGCTCAGTGGCTAGACTACGTGCCTTAAAGTATGAGGAATGTGTGTTCGTACCCCTGTTGAGCCAAAGTTTTTTCGAGAGTTACAAAACTCTTAATAAAAAAAGTAGTAAGCACACTAGTTTACTATAACTAGGACTCCAAATGGGATATAACTGTATACAAATGAACTAGTTGGTCTCCTATGACAACCTAATGTTAAAATCGATAGTTCGATATATGAAAAAAGGACAGATAGGCAACTAGTCTGAAGCAAAAAGCAACTAGTATAGTTCCAACTACATACCAGTTACTTTGTCTGCAGGGTATCTACTCATCCATGCATATGTATGTACATACTCACATGCTAAATTAATAACAGCGGAGCACAAAAAATAAATAAAAGTGGTCTGTACATTATTTGACCAGGCCCACCTACCTACACATATTTTGACGCGCTTAGTCCGAATCTGAGGTCCGTTTGGACCTCCCACGAACAGCCCACTTTGATATTTTTGTGTGACGGTGTCCCTTCAAGTCTGCTTTTACACTAGGGCTGTAATACGTCCTGGTTTTCCAGGATTGTCCTGGTTCTAGCCAAATTGTCCTGGTGTCCTGGTCCACTCTTAAATTGTCCTGGTTTTGCAGACAAAAATTTAATTTCTGCTGATTTTTTTTATGAACAGAGGTTAAGCTTTGTGTTATAACGTTGTTTACATGAAGCAATTTTACCAGCATTTCGTCACCTTATTATTGGTTTGACCCATAAACATAGGAAAAAGCATTAGAAAGCAGCAAACCAATAACAAGCTGACGGTTTGTTGCCTAGGGCCAGGGCTGCCAAATTATTTTGATGAAAATATCGGCATTTTCGGCACTTCAATTCGAAAAATCGGCATAAACAAAGCTAAGCATTTTTCGTCGTTTTATTAATTTTTATTATTAATAAGAAAAAAATAGCAATCGCCAGTAATTTCATGTGGTTTATAAACATAAATACATAACAAAAAATATTATTTTACAAACTTAAGAATATACCATGGAATATAAATGATTTTCAGAATGAATAAATCGCTTTTAATATGAGTACCAAAACAATTGGTTTTATGAGTTTCAAATAATCTGTAGAATAAAGAGTTCCTTCTAAAGTTAAATTTTCTAAGGAACATCGATATTTAGCGTAGTTACCCGCGTAATAAAGAGTGTGCTAGGCTATTAACTGGGAGGTCGCAGGTTTGATTCCTGCCAAGACTCGTGTGTTTCTGCAGAAAAGCTCAACAAGGCTTAATCAATATGTGCGTTTATTAAATTGACGGAGCTAAATATTTGTCCGATATTTGCAGACAAACGTGTGAGAACCATAATTTTTTTGTAAAATATTCAGCTAAAACTGGAAAAGTCTCGCTTTATTTAAGAAATTGTTTGCCAAAAATTATATAAATTAATTTCAGTCTTTTTGAATATTTGTTCAAATGCAAGAACTTTCAATTTATAAAATTCTGAAATTTCTAATAATATCAAAAATAGTGGTGATTTTTTCTTCGTTACGATATTTTGATTTATTAAATTTAGTGATTTATAGTTACCATCAAAATCAAAGTATTCGTATGAAAGTGAGCATTTCTATATCAAAATTTACAAAAAGCCTGGCTTACGTCTTTCAACTACTCGATGAAATAAACACAAGTTGGCTCGCCAGCCCATGTGTTTATTTTCGCTCCTCGTAATTTTAAATGATTTTTTTATTTTTGTTCATTGTTTTAGCACACATCCACTAGACTATCGTGGCAAATTTTTTTCTATTCAATTATTGCATACATGAGTGTAAATTACACATTCGAGAAATTATCGAAAATAGTTCGATGCTGCGAACATTCACATTTTATGAAATTTGGCAATTGCGCTGGCCATCGCGACATTATCGACAAAAGCTCGCTTTAACGAACATTCGATTTTTTTAGATTCACGAGCATTTATCGAACAAATTTGTTTCGAAAATTCTTCGTTTTAGTGAACCTTCTTTTATTTCGAATCTCAGGTTTAGTGGGTAGCTTCAGTCGCATGTTGTGCTTATGTTGTTGTCTTGTTGTTGGTGGACGAACAAACAGAAGTTCGTGCACTTCCGACTAATAGCCTAGAAACGTCGTATTACATGTTGCTGCCTTATACTGGATTTTAGCCGTCGTTCTTTCTATACCGAGTTAGCTGAGTTGTCTAAGGCGTTGGTTTACAAAACATGATGAGTTAAGTTCAAAACCAGGAATGAGCAAAAATAAATTTAAATTAAAACAAGTAAGTAAAAATATTAAATGTATATAAGTAGTAAAAATAAAAATTCTCAAGTCCGTTCCAGGATTATTAAATAAGTAAGAGCTAGCCTGATTCGGGCTTGATTCAAGCACGCGCGGGATTGACTAAAGTACGCAGTTTAGAATTGATTCAAACACTCGGCGGATTGATTTAAGTATACAGCGTGCTTGAATCTACATCAAAGTTGTTCATTTCACCAAACAATTGTTTATACTGTAAACAATTGTTTGGTGAACAATTGTTTATACTATAAACAATTGTTTGGTGAAATGATAGAATTTATCCCTTATATGTACAAAGTACAACATTGTGGCCTACTTTTATGCTATATTTCAACAACAAGCTCGCTTACAGTTCCACTTATTATGTAATCGCACAGTAGCGACATGTACTGACATCGTAGCTTAGTTTTTAAGCGAGAGCGCACTTATTAAGCAGCCTATGACACGCTTATGTCAAATCTAAGTGGGAAAATAAGCCAAAGCGTCATCAATAGCAGCTACTAGGTATTGCTTACATCAGCGATTATACTCAAAATATTCCGTACTTAAAATTAACTGAAATTGCAATATAAAATAAATTAAAACTTAATTTAAAACCGGTCTACTTATTTTTCATTTAAGTTTAACAAAGAGTTTATTCAACTTTGAATGTTAAAAAGTTAGCAGACTTAAAACATAAACAATTAATGATTCCTTATTTGTTTGGATCAATTTCACTGTCAAAAGAACTAATAGCAGCTTCCGTAAAAATAAAAGAGGTTTCCTTGTTTCTGCTATTTTTACTGTTAAATAATCAAACCCAAGTTCCGTAAAAATAATTGATTTTTTTTTTTGCTTTATTTTTAAATGTTAAGTGCTTATTATTTCGTATCTTTAATTATTATTTTATTAAATTTATATTTTTACTCACTGTTTGTTATGTTAACTTCTACTGGGATCAAACAAAGCTCGTTAGGGTTTGAAATCCAACGTATCAACCATCTGGTCAAAGCATAGTATGTAATTTAGCTGCACGAAGACAACATAAACTTACACAATTTTAATTTCACATAAAAAACACATGGTCTTGGCTGAAATTGAGCATATGACCTCTCGTTTAATATCTTACGTACTAACCACTACACCACTGATTTTAAATGTATATTTATATAATTTCAACTGCAATTTCCGTTCATTTTACGTACAGCATATTTTGAGTATTTGTGTGTGTGTTATTTCTATGAATGTTTTTTTTTTGGTACTTATAATATAAACAACGGACTATATTGAAAGCAACAGAAAATCAGTATAATGTGTATTTAGTTTTTTTTTATTGAATGTTAGAATCAGATAAAAATAAGATTTCTTAGAATTTTAAATGTTTACTCTTTTAAAAATGATTGCACGGAATACTTCTTGAACAAATTACATTCCGTTATTGTCATAATAATGTGAGTGTACGTAATGGGTATTTTTGCCCATGGATATCTACGTATTATCTATGCCAAGGCAAATTCATACCAGGTAATCTCACTAAAGGTGGTTTTATACTATCTGTGTTTTACATCTGACTTGTCAAATTTCCCACTGCAAAAGCTATACATGTCGTGTGAACCTTTTGAAACATTGCCACCTGAAATTTACAGAACTAAAGTCAGGTGACAAAATTTTCAATTAGAGCGCGTTCTATTTTCATCTGACATCAGCTGTTTTGAGTTAACAAGCATGTGTTGGCGTCACTTAGAGGTTATGTCATATGCGATTATACATGTACGTGTGAAAGCAAAAATTAAAAATCGTCTGTAAATGGACAATTTTGACAGACACGCAAAGTTACATGTGGGTCTCAAAACTGACAAGTCAGATGTAAAACACAGATAGTCTAAGTCCACCTTAACAAAACATATACAACATGTAAAAAAACCACAAGCATTTTGTTTTTGCAAAATAATTGTTCGTACTCAAACTCACAAAGCAAATAGTGTATTTTGACATCCGACCATGAAGAAAATGCAAAAAAAATTTAACAGCTGTGCTTTCAAGTTCACCTGTAGTGAACTCGCCTTGATCTATGATGTGTACAGCGTTACCGTTGGTGCTACTAAAGTAGCAATTTGCCACTTTTTCGACTGCTTGGATACTACTTTGCTACTTTTACAAAAGGCACCCAAATGTGAAACTTTTTGTAATTCTTGCCACTTTTTTGATACTTTTTGCTAAATGAAGAGATACTTTAGACAATTTTCCTTACGCAGTGAACTAAGTGGTGTTTTATTTTGCATAATCAGTCTTTACATTACAATGCTTTACAAGCGAAATGTATAAAGTTTCTAATGCATTTTTTAGGGTGATTAAGATATGCTTAACACGAGAAAAGTAAAAAAATTTAATTTCGTCCATTTCCAGATGTACACTTCCCAGAGTCAAAAGCTGGTTCGGTTAAAGATATCTACATATTATTGGAAAAGCTTCAAAATTACGCATCGAATAGTGGATAATTGGCTTTGATCGGATAAAAAAAAAGATTGAGTTATTGGTGGTAAAATTTAACAAAATTTCTTGTTGTCTCTTGGGAAGCTGTACCACAAATAATAGCAAAATCCATAGTTGTAAACTTCTATTTAGTATGTAGTCTATTCGATTAAAAAAAAATTAAGCCATAATGAACCGAAATTGGATAAAAACTAAAAATGGTGTAATAAAAAAACAAAACACAAACCTTTAAATTTACTAAAAAATGGTCTATGTAGTAAAAATCAAAATAAAACAAAACTATTAAATAAAAGATTTGCTAGTAAATTCAAATGCTAGTGCTTTCGTTTTTTTCTTCTAGCCTTTTTAGTTTTTATCGGATTTCTGTCAATTATTGCTTAAAATTTTTAAAATCGAATAGACTATTCAGTAAAGGTATTTAGCTAGGAGTTTTTTTATTTCTGGTACAAAACAGCTTCCGAATAGACAACACTTGGTGAAAAACGGTAAATATTAAAAAAAATTAAATTTGATCCCCTATAACTAAGTAATTTTTTATCCGATCAATTATCCACTATTCGACGCGTAACAGATTTCTCGTCGTGCATATTATTTATTAATAAGTCCAATTTTATTAGTAGTTTGAGTAATAGTTTTTGATAGAGCTGCCAAAAAGTATTGCTAAAATGTTAAATCTAATCAGATGACCGGCAGTTTATGTTTGCTAACCTTTATTTTTAAAAATTAAATAACTTTTTTTCATATATCGCGACCTTAGTATTGTTTTGGCCCACCGACCATTTTTAAAAAAATTGAGTTAAGTATGGGGTATATATATTTTGAATGCCCTCTTTCAGAATCCAAAAACTGTTTCGCGAAATTTTTCCTGGTTTCTGAGATATCAAGATTTCATTGTGCTCTATATCATCATTTTTGATAAATTTTTTGTAAGAAAAATATTTTTTTAAATAAAAAAATAAAAATCAGAAATCAAATAAAATACCAAGTTTCATCAATATTAACTTTTTATTCCATGTAAATATCTTTTCCAATAACATTTATACGCTAATTTTCAATAAAAAGTAGATATAGCAAGTTACTCAATACACAGCAGTTAGTATACATATGGAGCAACAAAAGCTACTTTTTACAAATAAAATAAAAAAAGAAGTTACTGGAGCACAAAACAAGATATTTTACTTTCAGTAAAAAGATGTTAATTTGTAATCGGATTAATGAAAATTCACAAAAATGTACATTTTTCTTCCAAACATATGACGGAAGCAGTGGTGAGAATACAAAAAAATTCTATCGGATATATTTTGAGAAAACTTTATGTAAATGTTCTTTGTTGTTTTTCTCCATTCCGACTTTTTGGCATATGGGCTAAACCAAGGTAGATTGAGCAGGTACCACTACAAGAACAGCTGTTTTAGTAAATTTGAGAATGTGTGCGTCACACAGACAATAAATTTTGACACATGTCTGGGAGTTTTCTATCAACAACGGGCATGTGTTAGTAAATTTGAGAGAGCTTATGAATGTCTGCGACTCACAGTTAATGGATTTGACATATTTCTGGGGTATTTCTACCAACAAAATACATGTGTTTTTTGGTGTTGTATTTGTTTTAGTTATGGTGGTACCTGTAATGAATATGCCTTGGGCTAAACCAATACTAAGGTCGCGATATGTATTTCTTGTTATTAAAGTTGCCCTTTTTTTCTCAGAAATCCCCTTTTTGTGCCCCTTTTATTTTCAAAATCCCCTTTTTGTGCCCCTTTTTGAAAATTTTCAACAATAACTATCAAATGAAATACAGCTCTAAGAGTGACAGTATGAATTGATTAAAAGTAGATGATATTCAGCTCTTGACTGCAATCACCCGACTTTTTGGCGACTTTTTTCTATATTTAGCGAATTTTAGCAGTTCGCAGTAGATTTATTTTTTAATATTTATAAAAAATATTTAAAAATTAAAAAAAAAGTATATTATTGGCAAAAACTAAGGAAACCCCAGTTCGGCGATTTTTGACATTGAATTTGACGAAAATGGTCTAAATAAATCTGACAGCCCTGCTTGAAAACGCACTAAAATTCACTTTTTTTGCACACACAAACGCTATTAGATTTTAATTCGTTTTTTATACATTTTGAAACAAATTTCATATTTCTTGTTTTTGTAATTTTAAAAAATTTATTTAATTTTGTTGACATTTGCATGTTGAAATTTATCAATGTTGATGGGCAAATGGAAAAAATGTATCGATATATATCGTATCGATATTTTTGAACAGTATCGATATATATTTCTTAAAAACATCGATATATCGAAACCTATTTAAATAAAAACAGAAAATTCAAGAAAAACAAAGGAAGAATTAAAAAAGTTGTCAGCTCGCCATATTGAAAAATAAATGACAAAATTTTAAATGGCATCAAATAAGTTACGAGCACATCATCTTACATTTATATGTATGTTAGTTAAATCAGTACTTATCAGATATGTTCATCAGGAGCACTCTTTGCTTTATGTGTTCCCATGTCAATCTGATTCTTTGATCAGGGACTGCTAAATTTACAGCAGAAGCAACTCTTTTGGACGATACCGAAGAAGCCTGGCATATCAAAAATTCTAAAGCATCTTCTTTAAGCAGAGCATACACTACTCCAGTATACTGGCACAAACAAGTGATGTTGAATCGTACTCGAAACACATACCATACAAGCATACTGGTGCAATATTCATTTCTTTAAAAATTCTGTAGGGATGAGTTGTTGTACCTAGTGCGCACCGCATTTATTTTTAAAACAAAAATTAAGGAAAACGCGGGTTTTTTTATTAAAAAATTATTAGGAATGATATGTTTTATTTCAGAAATACTTTACAGTACATATTTTGTTCCTTTTTTCGCGTGCATACTGATGTAGTGTATGGGGCCCTTTAGTCTCATTGTTGAATTTTGATGTTTTCATAAGCTTGCTTTTTAGGTGTGTAACCAAATATGTTGTGTTTTCACACGTGTTGAATGTCTACTAGAGTTGGGCAAAATTGTTCCTTTTGTGGAATCGTTCCGCCCGATCCGAAAGACTAAAGGAACTAGGTCATTCCTTTCGTTCATCGTTCCGATTTTTTTGTTTGAACAGTGAATGAACGAGGAACGAGAGAATGTCTCTGTCGCTCCTAAAAACGTCAACAAACATTTTTCATTGTTTATTTTCATTTTCTGACATAATAACAGTAAAATAATTCTTGGTTTTCGTAAAATATTTGTAAAAAAAAAACAACCCACAACAAGCAATAAATTTTTGAAAATAACAAAAAATCTATCATAAACATAAATAAATAAATCATTCTCTACACAAAAAAGTGTACACAAATAAGTGAACGAAGCAAATGTGTTGTCTTGAACATTTGTCAAAGCAAATGAACTACTCCTCAAGACGGTTTGCAATTGCGGAACGAGGAACGAAAAAAGGTGCGTTTGGATCGGTCCGTACCGTTCATTTTAGGGAATCGTTCCATGGAACTAGGTCTTTCCGAAACGACACAACTCTAATGTCTACCACACAAATTACAAGAAGCGGTTTCGGTATATATATTATTTGCACACAGAAGACATATTTATTTACACGAACCAATGTATATCCTACCAAAACCACAATAAAAAAAAATATGCTTGTAGTGTCTCCGTATTGACTATTATTACGAAAAAGACCTTTTTCTTCGCGTCAGCTTAAAAAACTCATGATGGTTGCAGTGATGCCAGTTTCGTATTTATAAAGCTCTTAAAAATATCGAAAACGATACTCGTAAATAAGAATCGATGTATCGATATCTCGGTTTTTTAAATATCGGCGTTTTTTCTTAAATATCGATATTTTTATATATCGATATATTTTGCCCACCCCTAGTTGAACCATTCTTTCATTCAGCAGAACTGCATTTTTTATACTATTTGGGATAATTATTTAGTACCGAATAGAATAATTTAAAAAAATTGTTTAGAAAATCCATATGTGGTTTATACCATAGGTACGCAGATAGTCAACTAAAACTTTAAAAACATAAGTCTGCTGTCAAAAACCTAAGTCTAAGAATGTGATAGTAGAACATTGTGCACTAGTATTGGTGTAAAATGAAAATTTTATATTGTCAAAAAAGATATAATTTCACACAGCAGAAACTTGAACTTTTTACAGACGTCAAAATGTTATATAATCAAAAAAGATATCATTTGGCACTACAGCAACATGAAATTTTTTCCCCACAGGCAAATATTTTTTACCACAGTACTTTTCTGCCGTTTGACACACGCCCTCAGTATGTAATTTTTGACAACTCACATGAAAATTTGACAGCCTAGATCAAGGCGAATTCAGTACCAGGTAGCCTTATCATCACAGATGATCATCAGCTGATTACACCCCATCAGTCAAATTCTATATAAGAAAAGAGAAAAACTTTAACCCGAACTGTCAAAGCACATATAAAAATAGTCCTACACCTACTTTGTATGTGTGTTGTTTTGATGATAAGGCCACTTGATATTAATTCGCTTTGGCCTAGATGAGAAAAATTTTCTAATGCATGTACCTGTATTATTTTATCATGATAGTCTACTATAGGGATGGGCAAGTGAAAAAATATATCGATATCGATATATTTTTAAATATCGATCGGCATCGATATATGTATATCGAATAAAAACTATCGAAATATCGATATTTTTTCAACAATGATAATTCATACGTAGCCCCCAAATTTCTTTTAAATAAAACAAAAAAAGTACCTTTCTTATAAATAATTAAGCTGGAAAGAGCTAATTTCCTAAATCCTTACTGTTCCACCAATATTTCATGGAACATACATCAACAAAATTACACTCAAATAATGATAATTTTTCGAATAGACAAAATATTATAAATAAAACAAAAGATTTTGTTAGTAATATTCTATTTGATGAAGACTGTGCCGAATATTTTTAAAAATACCACGAAAAACAAAACTAAAGCTAAAAAATATCGATTTTGATACTGATATATTTTATATATTTGGAAAAAAAATATATCGATATTTTTGCCCATCCCTAGTTTACTATATCGCCCATGTTCTGGAAAACGCAGCGTTTTCAAATCGCTTACGAGTTGAAAAACGCAAAACGCATTTCGGCATGTTCTGAAAACCGGGCGATTTGCTAGCGTTTTGCTATTCTCCGAACTTGTGTTCGAGCAATGAAACATATATAAAAAAAAAAACAAATAAATTTTAAATTAAAATGCCTACAGCGCTCCTGCTTGCTATACTGGCTTTAAAAAACCTATAATCATCGTCAGTTCATAAGTAGACAATTGAGACAGACAATTGACAAACTCAAAGCAAATTTTTAAATTGCATGTTTTTAAATAAAATCATGAAAAAATGTTACAAGTTTTTTTTTTCAAATAAAAAGAAAACATATTAAATTTAAATTGTGCATCATTTGATTTTCGCTTTAAGGTGCAGATTAAATAAAATAGACCAGTGCCCATCAGAGTAGCAAGCCGTAACGGCGCGACTGGCGGCTAGCCGATCAGCCGACTTTTTTAACAAGCCGCGCCGCCGCCGAAACACTCGGCTCAGCCGAGTGTTAAATAAAATTTAAAGATTAAGAAAAAGATTTATTTGGAAGTCAAGACCTTACCAGACTCCCTTTTGTCTTGGCCAAATTGCGCAAATATGCGGTAAAATCCTTACGAATATCGCACAATCAATGTTAATAAATAGGAAAAAATTTGTCCCGCCTGCTTCATATATGTATGTCCCACTTCCAGCGACCGTCAAAAACCGACATTGCAGCCAAACTACCGGAACCCATAATAAGAAAAGGTAAGTTGTCAGTCGATCTATGGGTACCCAAAAACAACACGGGAGTTTGGAATATGTTCTTCATAAGCTCGGCATTTCGGCAATTGTTCTATGAGCACATTTTCATACATATAATTCCAACCATTGAATATATATATGTACACTCTTGCGATTTTCGAAATTGAATCCCGATTTTGGTACGTCTCTTGTTAGTTCCAAATGGGATCTTTATTTTTAACACAGCGACGGAAGTCAAAAAAGATATTTTTGTTTTAAATTGATTTAAAAAAATTGTAATTTGGCATTTCACATATGGCAATCTACTTCGTTTTACACACACACACAAAATTCGGCGTCAAGCCGTTCAGCCGCCGCCGCCGAAAATATTTGCCCTTCACCCGCCGCCGAAATTTTTGGCTCGGCTTGCATCACTGGCGCCCATGTTCTGTAACTTGTGAGAAGTTCTCGCATCGAGAAAAATTTAACAATTATAATAGTCATGCCGTTTTTTGTAGGGTGATTTATAAAATAATTAAACTGAATATATTAAAGTAAACAAAGATAATGTATGATTTTTGTTATTCACCCTGTTTTCCACAAAATGATAATTATTTACTCGCATTGTAAAGTTCTCACATTAGTTACAGACCGCTTCAGTATACACTAACGGTTTGAAAACGCCAAATTTTTAGCGTTTTCGTTTGTCAGAATACCTGCGATAAGCGATATGCGTTTTTCAGAACATGGACATAAGTATAAGGCAGGCTGCCGTACGACAGTAATTCAGTGTTTTTAATTTAGACGAGTAAATATCGCCAAGGATAGTTAGCACAGAATATGGTAAAAAGTGCTTAAGCCATATTTTATAGCTGTGTATGATAGCACTTTTTTCTTTGTCTACATGCTTCACATTTATCTCTAAATAAAAATATAATTTAATTGAAAATTAAACCTAAATTCAAGCCAAAATATTCAAATTTCTTTGGATATAAACCCATATGCAGTTCGACTAAAACTCATAACTTAATAGTTAAACTCTAAAGGCGCCTAGCAAAAGGATGTACATGTTCAAATAAACTGAACAAACAAACTTTCACACACTAGTACTTGCAATTATCAATGATAATTCATACTATAATAGAGAAATAACGAGAAGCTTAACACAAGACATAAAGAATAAACTGAATATCAATAACTATCAAATGAAATACAGCTCTAAGAGTAACATTATGAATTAATCATATTCAACTCTTGACTGCAAACTACTGACTTTGGTCGAGTGGTCTAAGCGGAAGAGAACTCTGAAGAAATTGGCGGGAACTATCGAAACATATCAGTTCAACCCTCCGTGCAGTCAAAAATGTTTGTTTGTCTACATGCTTCACATTTATCTCTAAATAAAAATATAATTTAATTGAAAAATTAAATTAAAACCGAACTCAAACCAAAATAATTACAGTTCGACTAAAACTCATAACTTAATTGAAAAAAAATAATTTTTTTGCGAAAAAAGCGGAAATTCGCGAAAAATTGCAAAGTTGAAAACAAACCCTATATGTGATTATAAATCGCTTAAGCCAGTAGGAATGATGCAAACTCAAAAAATCTAATGACTAAATGAAAATAAAAATTTGAGCGTTCGTTTAACTTTGTTCCTAAATGCAAACAATTTAAGGATTGCTCAAGTCAGTTGCTTAAACGTGTACCCCTCATGAAAATATTTTACCTTATAAATTATTAAAATAACAAAAATCCGGAAAACCGAAATATCCCGAAATCCCAGGATCTCGAAAAATTGCGGGATCCCGAAATATACCGCGATTTGAATCTCTGAAATCCCGAATCCCGGGATTTACAAAAACTAATCTCGTTTGGCATCCCTAATACCTACAGTCAAAAATCCACTTTAAATGAGTTACAAATCTATTGATCTTTAAATTTAAATTATTTAACGCTTTAATTTTGGAAAATAAATTTAAACATACAATTTTTATACATATGTTATTTTTAGTTGGCAGAATACAAACTATTCTCAAACTTTTAAGCACATGAGAAAATGTTTTTATACTTTAATACATAGATTTAATTTTTAAATGGTAAAACATTATTTTTTACATTTTCCCTTTTTAGATTTTATATCCTCGTCTTTTACTTTTGTCTTGGCTATAAAAACACCGTGATCTGTTAGCTTTAGATGCGAAAACAATTTGTTTTTAGATTCGAATTCCGATTTACAAGTTGCGCATGTATGCTGGGTTGTTTCCGATTTCAAAACAAAGTTAATTTTGCTTTCGGTTTTAGATACAGATTCTGATTCAATTTTGGGTTGAAGGTGTTGGGGTTCAGATAAATTAGATTTATTTTTCCCCAATTTATTTTTGTTCTTAAATTTTCTACTGGTTTTTTTGTTTTTTGTAATCCAATCTTCATCATCTTTGTCAATGTTACCCAAGGTATCAAGTTCCTCTGCAATTTCTTCTGCATTTTCGTCATTTCTATTTTGTGCATTTAATTGATTCGGATGTTTTATATTTTTTACATCTTTTTCTAGTTTTGCTTTACTTGATTCATTTTTTGTCGCAATTGTTTGATTTTCACTATCTTGTAAGGTCTTAATTTCATTTGGTTCTTCCGACTCTTGTATTTCAATTTCCTCTGTTTCCAAAAAGTTTTTATCTTGTTGGTATAAATTTTCTTCAGTTTTCATTTCAATCTTAAGCCTTTCAATATTATCACGATGTTTTCTACTTATTTCATGGTTTTCAAAAGATTTATCAGTTTTAAAATGTTTATTGCAAGCTACACAATACAATTCATCAATATATTTCTGATTTCCAATACTTTGATGTTCTGATAACTCATCTTCGTTTTCATAATATTCATCATTACTACTGTATTGTTGTTCCAAATATTTTAGTTGTTCTTCATAATCGTTATTACTTGCAACCGAAGTTTGACTATTCTGCTTCATCTCTTCTAATTCCTGTTGTCGACGTTTTATTTGCTCCAAGCGATTTAATTCTTGCTTTTGTCTATTAAGAGCAGATCGCTCCTCCAATAATCTTTTGTACGTTTGTACACGCTTGTCACGTTTGCGCACAAATGAAACTAAATTACGTACCTGTAAATGCGATTTAAAAATTAATATGGAATTGTCTGTACATATGTATGTATGTATGTATGTATGTATGTATGTATGTATGTATGTATTAATGAGGTCGATTATTCGAAAATTTTCAAAGTCCCGTATTTGAGCGAGTATTTGAAATTTCAACACGTTTACGGCTTTAAAAGTTGAGAAAAGCCGATCAAGTTTTTCTATTATGCTTATCTCTGAGACGCATTTGACGCTTAGAAGTTAGATCTTGTGTTGGAACGGCTATACTAATAAAATCGCTGCTAAAACACCACTTAATGGGTCATCATTGGGAAGACTATCTTCAAGCAACTAACATCTGCATTGAAAATGTTCATCAAAACCTAAGCATACGTTTTGAGGATCGCGGTTAGTCACTCCTAAAGGTCACGTTTTGTTTGACACAATTACTAAAAAGGGCTTGAATGTTATTTCAAGTGGTCAGACATTTTATTGGCCAATAGATCGGCAAAAAATTACTATTGACTTCGGAGTAGTAGAAGGAGTTCCCAGAGTAATAATTAAGGTTGAAGCTGCCTTAGATTTGTCTTCACCCAATTGCATTTACTGCACGCACTAATTAATTGGCTAAAATACAAAAAAATATTTAAGTTCCCGTTGCACGGAAAATTTGTCACTAAGAAAGCCTGAAGACATACATAGACGTATGTTTTACACAGTTAGAGGGTAACATTAAGGAAGCCGCTAAAATGCGTTCTACCTTTCTACAGGTGAGATTTAACAAAATTTACTCTGAGGATGTGGAACGGCTTTTGTATGAAAAAAGAATAGCTCGAAGAGAATGGCAACTCTACAGATCCCCACAGTTAAAAATTGTACTGAAGGAACACACCAAGCAGCTTAAAAAATTATTAGAACTCCAAAAAACTGCATCTATACAAAAATTACTGCACGAAGTTGACGCAACATCACGAACGGATTATTCGTTATGGCGAGCAGCCAGATTACTTAAAAGACCGGTGATGTGTAAACCTCCATTACAATGGTCGAATGGAGATTGGGCAAGAACTGATGCTGAAAAAGGTACGCTGTTCGTTAACCACTTGAAAAATTAATTTGTTTATTTATTTATTTATTTTCATTTCCTGTACAACAAGACTAAATCTTATATTTAGAGTGATTAATAAATAATACAACTTAATAAAAAATAATAATAATCGACCCTGTTCTGTAAACCAAATCCGAGTAATTTTCTCGTTATCCATTGATGTATTTTAAATCGTATATAGTAAATTAATTTCAGATCTGATATTTAAGCTCTGAAATATATGAAAGTGCAAACAAATTTTTTAAAAAGTTGCTCATAGTTGATTTAATTTTTCTACATCGAGCGTAATTATGTAAAGGATTTAAATAAAATTGTTTTGAAACGATTACCATTGCTGCTAAGTTGTTGATTTAGCGGAAGATTCTTCCAAAGACGAGCGGCATGTATGCCAAACACGTTTTATGATATAGTTGAGGTTGAGATTTAACATCCGGGAAATTGAAAATGCTATCGCTGACTTAAATTCGAAGAAAGCCCCAGGGGTTGATAAAATCAGTAACAAAATCTTTATACAGCCACCCCATATAACAAATAGGATAATTCTATACATTTTTAGTGCTGTTTTTCGAATAGAATACAATCCAGTGGAATGGAAGATGTCACTGATCACTATGATACCTAAGCCCGGAGAAGACCATACTAAAGTGGATTCTTATAGACCTATAATTTTATTGTCAAATATGTCAAAACTATTTGAGAAACTGCCTATGAATAAGTTGACCCCCATACTAAATGAGAGTAGACGCATCCCAGATCATCAGTTTGGTTTCAGTTCAGGAGACAACATAGTACTATCGAAGAAACGCATAGGCTGGTGAATGTGGTTAGATAAACATTCGAAGAAAAGAAATATTTTTTAATATCAGCGGTTACCTTCGGGCTGATAATGGTCAATCCAAAAAGTAAATAAAACTATTTTATTTTAATCACCCGACGTTTCGTTTGTTCTTTTTTCAAACAACTTCAGGGGTATGTTTATTTATAAAATCTAGCAACAAAAAAATAAATAAAGAACGAAATATTGTTCTGCTCTCTTCATTGATGTTTCTCAGGCTTTTGATAAAGTATGACATGAAAGATTAATCTAGAAATTAAAACAAAATTTACCCTCTAACACTCACAAGCTATAAGAAAGCTATTTAACTGGACGAAAATTCGTCATCAGTTAAGGCAATTTTCTAAGCACACCTCAGATGATTCAAGCTGGGGTCCTCAAGTTAGCATTTTGAGTCCTGTGTTATACCTGATATATACCTCCGACATACACAAATCAACATTTGCTGATGATACAGCTTTTCTAAGAGTAAACGCAAGCCCTCAAGAAGCATCCACAAAATTGCAAGAATATGTATTGCATCTGGAAAAATGGTTAAAGCAGTGGAGAATAAAAATAAACGAACAAAAACGTGTGCATATTGCGTTTACATTGCGCAGGGAAATATGTTCGCCTATTTCTATCAATAATCATATCATACCGCAGCACTTTGACGTTAAATACCTAGGAATTCACCTTGATCGTTGCCTAACATGGAAGACCCACATAGATTCAAAGCTGACCCAAATGAAATTGAAAGCAGATCAAGTTAATTGGCTAATACGAAGAAATTCTACACTTAGTACTATGGTATTCAGTTATGGGGCGCCGCCTCTGCGGATCTAGATTATTCCATTAGTAAAGACTGTTTTCAAAACATATGACAATATATATACATATAAAAAAGTTCGAATCGAATCCAAGTCCCCTAGCCCGCAACATCATTAATTTTAGAGAGCAGTCTCGGCTGAGAAGGAGACACTCGCTCGTAGCCGAACACGAGAGACGTAAGACATCTAAATAAGCAACCGTTGAATCCAAATATTTTGTCTAGCAGTGGATGGACTAATTATCAACAATTTTAGGTTTAAGATTTGACTACTTATTGTTAGTTCAATTTGCAATTGAAGATTCAATAAATAAATTTAAAAGGCAACTTTAATTATTTAAAAAAAGTTTTTCGGCACCAAAATTTGTAGTATCCGACCGATCAATCAGCCAATTTTTTTTTATATGGACTTTTGACAGCACTTTGCACGAAATGATGAACAGAGTACCATGTTTTAGTATGTAATGTCATCCAGTTTAAAAAACACTGTGTAAAAAGCATATTTATAGATGATGGAAAGGTTAAATGGAAATTTTGTAAGAAATAGTCTTTGGGAAGTAAACATTGGCGTTCGTATTCTCTTCTGGAGACGGCTAAGCCATCACAAGAATCACTCTATCACATTTAATTTACATTCATTTGCGACCCCATGAAGTATAAATTTATGAAGGCTATGGAACCAAAAGATGCAATCCACTTTTTTTCATGAACGTGTCTGACAGTGGCATCTGGTTGCGATTGATTATAAAAATTCAAAATTTATATTTAAAATTCAAAATATGTTTTTATCTAACATAAATCCCGTCAAAAACTACTAATTGAATAATTGAACTTCTAAACTTTTTCTGGTGCTTTAAAGATTAATCCAACTTTTTGAGCAAAATGTTTAATAATGGAGCTTAGTGCTAGCGAATTAATAACCGACAGCCGTAAACATGAAAGAGAGTTGAAAAACCGAGCCAATCGTTTTAAAATGTATACTATTTTAAGAATTACCTCTTCATTTCTTTCTTTTTTAGCCTTTTGAACCACTTTTTTCATGTCCTTTTCTATTTCTCGTAATATTCTGCGGTCTTTTACTTCCTGTACATCATATGGACACAGCCATGTATATGTACGTTTCGTACAATAAGCACTCCAGTGTGCATAGAAAGGACCAACTACTTCTTCATAGCTACTCCTAGAGTTGCCAAACTTTGGTATGTTTAGCAATTCTTCTTCATAATCCATAAACTTGGCGTCTTCTGCAGATATTTTTTCAAATACTTCTCGGTATATTGCATAAAATCCCTTGGCATCATCCTCATAACCTTTAAAACACGTAATTGTGAAATATTGGAACACGTCCAAGCAGCTATCTTCATAGTCAGAGTTTTTTCCTCTCAATATTTGTTCCCTATGGTTATCGTACCATGCCCTTTCTTGGAGATCTGAAAGAACTTCATATGCCTGTTGTATAAGTTGAAAACGCTCTTTAGCTGCTTCCATAGAACCTGGATTTTTATCTGGGTGCCATTTAAGAGCTAATTTTCTGTAGGCAGATTTTATTTCACTGTCGTTAGCATTGCGATTAACACCAAGTTCTTCATAATAGCACTTCATTTTCACCAGTGTATTATTTTCACATTTAATTTTCTTTAGTAGTAATTTATCATAACAAATAATTTGGACTAATCAGAAGCAGAGAACAACCAAGCCGATTATTTGTAATCGGCGGCGGCTGAAATTCGGCCTAAATCAAAAAACGACAAAAATAACCATGCTTTTGGTCAAAGCGTATTAATACCAAGTGGCCTTATTAGTGCAACAACAACTGGACTTTACCAATCTGTCATGTTAAATGCATACATAAAAAGTTGTTGTTTAGTTTTTTTACATAGAGTTTGACACTTTGGTAAAGTCAGCTGATGCTCATTTTTACTAATAGGGCCACCTGGTATCAATTCGCCTTGCTTTTGGTATAGAAAACCCGTTTATCGCTCATAACAATTTTAAAAATAAACATTAAAATCAAAATTACATACGTTTAAACGATATATATAATTTTTAAGGTTTTCTCAAAATGTTTAATAGAATTACGAGTTTTTTCTCATAATACTACCCAAGCTCGAAGCACAGAATATGCACAGAATGCTCACTTTTAACAGCTAAAAAATGTTGTTCTCATGTGTTGTGCCCAAGGTATATTAATCACAGGTACCACCATTACTGCAACAAATACATAACAATTTTAAAAATAAACATTAAAATCAAAATTACATACGTTTAAACGATATATATAATTTTTAAGGTTTTCTCAAAATGTTTAATAGAATTACGAGTTTTTTCTCATAATACTACCCAAGCTCGAAGCACAGAATATGCACAGAATGCTCACTTTTAACAGCTAAAAAATGTTGTTCTCATGTGTTGTGCCCAAGGTATATTAATCACAGGTACCACCATTACTGCAACAAATACAACACCAAAAAACACATGCATTTTGTTGGTAGAAAGACACCAGAAATATGTCAAATGTATTGTCTGTGTGTCGTATACATTCATATGCTCTCTCAAATTTACTAACACATGCACGTTGTTGATAGAAACACACCAGAGATGTGTCAATATCTGTTGTTTATGTGACGCACACATTCTCAAATTCACTAAGTCAGCTGATCTTATGTTGGTACCTGTTTAATCTACCTTGGTACTACCATAGCTAAAACAAATACAACACCAAAAAACATGTATTTTGTTGGTAGAAATACTCCAGAAATATGTCAAATCTATTAACTGTGAGTCGCACACATTCATAAGCTCTCTCAAATTTACTAACACATGCCCGTTGTTGATAGAAAACTCCCAGACATGTGTCAAAATCTATTGTCAAACGGACACAAGCAGGTACATATATTGAAGCTAAAATATTGATCGGTCTAGCAGCCACTTTATGAAACATTTTACACTAACAAAATGTTGTTGTAATTGTTGTGGGGACAGTTCTGTTTTTATTGCATCATGTCATTTACACATGAATTATTAACCCTCCGGCGGGTGAGAAGGCCCCTGGGGACCTTTTTCATTTTCAAACTGAAATTACTCCTTGACGGTCCATGGGAAGTATACCCGATCCTCACATGTATTCCAAGGAAATTTTATCTAGAATCGTTTAAAAAAAATTTCAAAGCGATCCGACCAATAGTTTAGTTTCTATTGATATTTAAATGTGTTTAGTACGGTAACGTATGAAAAGGTCCGCTGGGACCTTGTACTGAAATTTCAAGAAATCGTTAATAAATGCACTGTCTTTTGCATTGTTTTATTGTCTGAACACATCACAAACGTGTTCCTTGAATGTTAGTTATTTTTTGGATTATTTTACTTTGCATTTCCTTGAAACATAATAAACTTTCCGACTCTTTTTGAATTTTTGTTACCGTCCCTTTTGAGTTGCTTGAATTTACCCTTACTTTTTAGGGTTCCGATACACCAAAAGTGTACAGAAACCCTATTGTTTTCGCTACGTTGTCCGTCCGTCTGTCTGTAACAGGCTGTGTTCTCGGGAACCGTAAGAGCTACGGACCTGAAATTTTCACAGGATATGTAGAGCTTTTGCCGCTACAACAACAAATATATGACAATTAAAAATTAAAGGG
The DNA here is from genome assembly GCA_956483635.1 of Panzeria rudis. NCBI lineage: Eukaryota > Metazoa > Arthropoda > Insecta > Diptera > Tachinidae > Panzeria > Panzeria rudis. Next base: position 152,392,114 of record OY101450.1, read on the forward strand.
TGTTCTAAAGCGAGCAACGCAACATGTTGAAATACTAATGTAATATACAGACACTTTAAATTTTCAAAGTAAGTGCTAATTGGTGTAGTCTCTAGAATAGACTACACCAATTAACACCGATATTTAAAACAATAAAAATTAAAGGATATTCTATTAGTTATTGTAATTTTGACTATGTAATTGAGACAATATGCTGTATCTTGGAAACCGTAAGATGTATAATCTTGAAATTTTAAAACACGCTAAAACTAAAAAAATCCAAAATTAAAAAAATTTCAAAACGAAAAAACGCCAAAATTAAAAAAATCGCTAAAACGCATAACCAAAATTAAAAAGGTCGCCAAAAAACTAAAAAAACGTCAAAAATCTAAAAAGTCTTCAAAACGAAAAATCGCTAAAACTAAATAAATCATCAAAAAATGAAAAATCACTAAAAATTAAAAAAATCCCAAAAACGCAAAAACTAAAAAAACGCAAAAACTAAAAAGCCCCAAAAAACCAAAAAAATCGCCAAAACGAAAAAAGTGTCAAAACAAAAAAAAATTCTAAAATTAAAAAATCACAAGAAACCGAAAAAAATCCGCAAAAACGAAAAAAGCGCCACAACTGAAAAAAATCGCCACAACTAAAATAAATCGCTAAAACTAAAAATATCTGTGCCACAACGACGCAGATGTACAAGCTAGGTAGACGTAGAAAAGGGTATAAAAGCGGCTCTAGTTTCGTAAACCAAATAAGTGAAAATTGAGACAGAGAACAGTGAACATCGAGTGCGAAATTTTATTTTGAATTTTATAAAGAGAAATAAAAGTACAATACAATGGCAGAGGAAAATTTAGACATTGCTGAAATTGTGGTACGTCGTAGTACACGCTACCAGCAAATGAGTGAGGATGAAAGACGTGCAGCGGATGATAGATTTGCAGACTTCATGAGTGCGGAGATGAAGGTGATATTCCTGCATTTGGTCTTGAAGGTGCGGATGATGACGATTTCACATATCAAGCAAATTTTCATGTTGATGATTCGGATGCGGAAACTGAACCACATATAGACATCAATGAAGATGTTAGTGATGACGACGATGATGAAGAGGAAGAAACTGATGCTCAGCAAACAAGTGACAATTACTTCATTTCCAAAGATGGCACCAAATGGACTAAAAATGCACCACCGACTTCCCGTACTCGTGCTCATAACGTGGTCGACTGCACAAGGAGGAATCCGGGACCAGTAGGAACCACATATGATCCCTTTACCATATTCCGCTCGCTCATCACCGAAGACATGGCGTATATCATAATTCGCGAATCAAATCGGAAACGCAGGGAAGTGAACGCGGCATGGAATTTGGCAAATCGAACTAACACAAAGGAATGGAAACCAATCACTTTGAAAGAGTTCGATGCTTTTTTGGCTATTATTTTGTATGCTGGACTCACTAAATCGAATAGTGAACCTCTTGAAGAGTTATGGGACCCAACGCGCTGTCCAATACATAAAGCTGCATTATCATTAGATCGTATGAAGTGCATAAAACAATGCCTTAGATTTGACAATGGAAATACGCGACAACAGTGACTAATCAACAGCAAAACTGCGGCTATTCATGATATTTGGCAAATGTTGCAGTCTAACTTGGCAGCAGCTTACACTCCGCATGATGCAGTGACCGTTGATGAGCAGTTATTCCCATACAGAGGCCGCACCCGCTTCACACAATACATTCCATCGAAGCCTGCCGAGTACGGTATAAATATATGATGGTTGTGCGACTCAAAATCATTTTATCCTGTCAAAGGAATGATTTACTCTGGGAAATTGCCTGACCAGGCACGAGAGGTAAATCAAGGGCAGAATGTTGTACTTCAACTTTCTGAGAGATATTTGAATACAGGCCGCACAACTTATGCCGAAAAAATTTTCACGATTTGGCGCGTACTTTGATCAGGAAGAAAACCGCATATGTTGGAACAGTGCGCTCGAATAAGACATGTGTGCCGCGGGAATTCCAAAAAAATCATACGCGTCCTGTCAAAAGCACATTGTTCGGCTTCAACGAAGGCGATATAGCACTATGTTCATATGTGCCCAAGAAGAACAAAGCGGTAATTTTGCTGTCGACACAACATTATACTTGCGATGTGGAAATGCAAACTGAAAAGAAGCCGTTTGCTATTTTGGATTACAACGCCAACAAATCGGGCGTTGATACAATGGACCAGATGCTTGGCACATATACATGCAAGCGCTGAACAAACCGCTGGCGATTGGCCATGTTTTATATAAAACATAGTGTTCATTATTTAAAAAAATTAAGGGCCTTATTTTGTAAAACGCAACGCTAAGCGTTGACTAATTTTGTGTGTGTTTTGTTTTTGCAAATTACATTCTTTCCATACAAAATTTATCAACGCTTGGCGTTGCGTTTTACAAAATAAGGCCCTAAATAAAACAACAAAATCATCCTCGCAAATTTTTCGGATGACCTACTGGAGAAGTATAATTGGGTAGAGAAAAGCATGTGGTTGGAAACCTCATGCTGTTTAACAAGAATGCGAGGTATGTATGTATTTATTTTGGTCCATCAAGGATGAAATACTATATAAATATTTCTCTTCTTCAAATTTAGATGTTTTCTAGCGGAAAAAAACCATATACTTGAGCAAAAAATATGTAAAGCTAATAATATAAAACATAATATAATATAGTATGTATGTATTTATGTAAATATAATCTAAACATTAATAAATATCGTTTTACTACAAGATATGTATTTATATACCCGTTAGGATTGATGAATATATCCATCAAGCTTTATAAGTCAACTATGACTGGTATATCCATCAAGTTTGATTAGTCAATTGTGACCGACATATCCATCAAGTTTGATTAGTCAACTGTGACTGGTTTATTCATCAAGTTTGATTAGTCAACTGTGACTGGTATATCCATCAACGCCTTTAATAATGTGATAGAATTGTTCTACGCAATGATGGATATTTCTATCAACAATGCCAGTCATATGATCGGTAAAATTACTGTCACTGTTCTTGTAGGGTAATAATTTTATATATAAAAAAAAAATTTTTCTAACACATTATACATGTATAAATAATAATAAATCAAAACAAAAAATATGTAAAAAAATGCGTTTTGATATAAAATTCCATACAAATAGAAATAGGTCCCTGTGGACCTTGTACTTCGTATAAGGGCAACGGATGACTCAACCGTCGGAGGGTTAAAAAAAATTTATAAACAACATTTTTTTATTGTTTATTATTTTTGACGTTTAATTTTTTTATATATTTTTCAAATGCACAAGTTTACGAGCAAATGAATTTTAAAAAAATTTCTGACAGTTCATTTAAGAGAGTGGAAACATGTAGTTTGGACAGTTTGCGAGGGTTTCAAAAGTTTTTAAGAGGACCCTTAATGTGCATGTATGTATGTATATATTTTACTTGTGTATCTAAATAAAATATCGTCGAAAATAATGACTATAAATGTACGGTATGTATATCCAGGAAACTCTAAAGTAAAATAGTGATGGTACTAAATTTAGCGAACTCGGGAGAATCTTGTTACAATTTGGGACTCACACAGTGTTATTTTTGGGCTATGCTGCTTTTCTTATAGTAGACATAATTATGTATAATTTCCAAGTATTATAAAATAATAAACTCCATAGCAGGTTAAGATGAAATTTTGGATTAGCATTCGCCATGATGTACTTTTGTGGCTTTCGCGTAGTGATTTAAATTCTTCCTTACCACCTATCTCACGAATGTCAATGATGTGCCGTTGATGTAACCGTTGTATTATGATGAGAATGTTCTGCTACGTAGAATACGTAAACCAAAGGAATGACAAAGCATAATGCTAATATGACAACAAATAGGCAAATCCACGACATATCACAGTCAGAACCCGACCAATCCATTGCACGCAATGATGGACCCCTTATACGATGCAATTGAGGAACGGTGGTTGAGTCATCCAGAATATCAGTAATAAGAGGTGCTGAACTATCGTCTTTAAAAAGAAACAAGGTTTTAAAAAAAAATTAAATGAAGGCCGCAAGTATTATATACCATCGCCAGTGCATTTATGGACACTACCCATTTTGAATTTTGACTTTAAGGCAATTTTATTTATGCTATCTTCTCTTGCTAATGCTGCTTTGATTGTCGAAGGTTTGTCTAGACTTGATGAGTTCACAGAAGCTACCATCAGTTTTTCACTCAACATGGCTTCAGCATCTTCCAAAGGATTACGTATGATACTACTTAGCCCACTATTACTGTCGCGACTGTCGTTGCTTCCAATTTTGTGTTCAGGCTTAGGACTGTTGCTCCCGCTTTTATGAACGATTGGTAAATTATCCAAGAGTATGTTATGAACGGTAACTGGAATTTTGACAACTTTTCGTGCATGAATTTCATTGTCCTTGTCAATTTTATTGAGTCTCCTTATGTCCGCCACTGTACAGTGAAATCGTAATGCTATTGCTTGTAACGTGTCACCAATTTCGACTTTCGCCTCCATAGTATTTTCGAAACGATGTGTGTTATTATTATTGCTGGCATGTTCATGTGCTGATATAATATTCATCTTCAGATAATCTTCGGTGGATTCTGAATCATTAAGTGGTATATTGTGGAAAGACACAGTAGAAACCAGATAATCATCAGCATGTTGATTTGGACGTCTTTAAAAATAAGAAAAATTAAAGAAACGTGTAAACATTGTTATATTTAATGGGCGCTACTGATTTTAAGTTTTCTCGGAGAGAAAGCTCCAACCGAACGCTGTAGTTATTCACTGCGTTCAAACAATCTTCACTAATGATTATCAACAGATACACTTGTTTTTTTTAGCAAGTTTGATGAGGTGGAATTAAAATACTTTTCGTGGTCCCCTGTACTTACACATTTCTCCTCATTTTCCTTATATAATATTATGAACTTTATGTTCCTTGTGCACTGTCTGGTATTTCTTTAATTTCGTTATTTTGCGTCCGTTGTCTCATATAGTTTCTTTTTATTATAGAATAGCTATTTTACGAAAACAATTATTAATCTAAAAAAATTATTAAGTGTAATAAGTACACAGGTGGCCGCGGGAACAAACAAACAATACAACAAAGAATGGATGATGGTTGTCAAAACGATATACGTGCTGGACGTGGCTTATACACAGAATTACCAGAGCAAAAAATAAACTGCTGACGGTATGCTGCCACCTGTGCTCTTATTGCACCATGGTTCAGGCAGTGATGCCAGCATTTGGAACCCAAAACCACAAAATACACAAAAATGACACCAGCCTAAAGATATTGCCCGATTCTATTTTTGTGAAAAAGTAAAAATGAAAAATAAATTATCACTTCATTGAAAATGCGATTCTAGTTTTAGCTTTTATGAAAACTATCTGTCAAATTTTTCTCATATGATATTTTTTTCATTATGAAAAAGTTGGCGAAAACTTAAATGATGACAACTTTTAATGACTTTTTTATTAACTTTTACTTAAAAAATCATTTTCTATAATGTAAAAAACGCCACAATGTAGTATTTATAATAATTGTTAAAACACTGAAATAAACAAGAAATAAAAATAGAATAGTTTGGAAAATCCAAAAGTGCTCGCCTCATAATCTCATTTAGACCGTGAAATTAAATAGGCTTCTATTCCTAATTATACTGAAGTGTAAAATAATTAAAAAGACTCGATTTATGAAGTCTTTCGGTCGTTATCGTGACCACATACAGGATCCATTCATACAGACAAACGGACGTCCAAGACAGAACTTTTTTAAACAGTTTTTTAATTAGTTTAAATAATAAAAATAACATTAAAAATGTCATGAGTGTTAAAAATAGTATTTTTCTTAATATGTGTGTGTATATATTTTTTACAAGTGCAATATATGATAATAATAGAGCCATTTTAAGTTTGAAAAATCGCGTGAAGTGGGAGTTGTACCCACCTCAACGCTTCGCTTATGAGGCGTGCAATAGAATAACAGAGTTAAGTTATTTGCTATACATTTTTGTAACAAATACATAAAACCATACATTTTACAAAAGTAAACTTAATATTTAAAAACAACCCAATGGATAAATAAATATGTTGCAAAGCTTCAGAAGACCAGAAAGTACATAATATGTATTTGCAATAAAATTATTTTTTATTATGCTGAAGGCTGAGAGTACGAAAATGACAAAGAGAAATACCAAAAAACCCCTCAAATATCAATTTGTGCCTGTTTTCTTATCCCGCTAGCTTCTCACCACCTCTCTCTATCGAACTAAAAAAGCCTGACTTTTAGGCCATGCGAAAAATACACAATTTGGTAGTAAATAAGTGTTCCTTTGAGGCGAGTTAAAATTTTTTTTATGAAAAATCGGAAAATAAAACTTCATGTATGAAATGGATAAAAAATGGCTAGATTAAAATAAAAGTGGCTAAAAATATAGGTAATGGTTAAAATAACAGCCTGACACACGATGTCGATCGATAACTCGAGCGATTGACTACGTTACTCATTATAGTTCGTTGGAGCGACCCACTAACTATCGACTTGTCGTTCGTCGAGCTTTACGTTTTTCACGTAATGCATTTACTTATTGCCAAATTAACATATTGCCACATAAAAGATGTCACAAATAAAACGCTACTTTCAAAATAAAAAGCGATAAAATGTGAAAAGTGTACAATAAAAATGGAACTCTATGCTAATTCAACTTACTATCAGATATTGGGGTGGACTGAATTCCGTTTCCGAATTGAATTGAACTCTGTGACATGGCCGTATAAATGTAAACAAAAGCCATACATATGTATGCTTCAATATTGTGACACAATAAATACATTTGTGTATGTGATTTATAAACATATATTTGTTGCAATTCATTTACTTATTAGTTCTTTTCGGCTATAAAACTTCTAAAACTAATTTTTATTTAACTTTATTTTATTATTACATATTGTTATTATTATTATTTAACTTTATTATTATTATTAAATTAATAAAATCGAAACCATTTATTGTTTTACTTTACGTCAACAACACAAGTGACTGATTTTGACATCTGCTGTCGGTTGACTTTTCATAATGGGTACCAAATTTGTATGAGAGCTGTTACGTTGTCGATCTCTACATTTTCGATCGACTTGTCGTGGTGAGAGTTTTTACTGGGCCGCAAATCCGTCGTTTGTTGTTGAAAATGCAAGCGAGCAATATCGGTCGATATCGTGGGTTATACTATATTCACACTGCTGTAGTTTAACGTGTTTCGGTCAATATTTTAAGAAACTAAACAAAGTTGTTCAGAATACAATTTTATAAACTTCCTGTTACTGCATGGCAAATTCAAAAAAGGTGGTAGCAAACCGGCAGCAAAAAATTTTTTTCGTGTCCTAAATATTAATAATTTTGCAAAGTTAATAACTAGCATTTTAGATGTGTATGTACATTTTTCCATTTGAATTGAAAACTTCAACCAAAAACTAGGTTTTTAATACTTTTCAACCAACACAAATCATAATTTTCAGAATACGCTGTTTGTTGCTATAGAAATGCTAAACCTTTTTTAATTTCGACTTTGTTTACATATTTTGCCACCATTACAAACCGTGTTCAATAAGCACTAATCAAATATTCAACTGAACATACATCAAGAACTACTTGGAACACCCTGCCTTTTACTGGTTTTTTGAATGAGTTTAATTTTGAAACACATAAATTCTTTGACAATTGATTATATGGGAAAACATCTAAAAATTAACTTGTTTAGCTCGTAAACACTAAAATTTCCAAAAACATGGTAGTGTGAATTGCCTATTAGGCTGTAACCTTTCTTCTGACTAAACCGGATGAAAAATGTTAATATAGCCAGAAAATGGCTAAATTGGCATCACTGGTTGTTGACGACGATATATTCAGGAAACTGACGACTTTTTCGCGAATACATCTGGCAGCCCTTCTAATTTTTTGGCGCTAAAAAGGGCAACGCACTGAAAGTGAGAAATAACATCTGCTGATGTTGCTAGAAATAGAACTAGTTTGTGGTTTCGTAAAAGTGACCAATTAAACAAAATTGCTTATACAATCAATAAAAGTTTTGAGTGGTAAATAAATGAAAAAATGGTTTTAAAACAAATTCTACAATCAAGGGGACCAACGGTTAAGTGGATTGGACCACACAATCCGCAACTAAGCATTCCTCATTTACAACATAAATATCTATTTTTCTACACGAAGTGCATTATTGGCCCATTAACTTTAAGTGTTGGGGATTTTGTGTTGGTTTCGAATGCTGATGCTTCGGATCCAGATACCGTAGAAGGGTGTGACGTTGCAAAGATTTTGCATTTATATGAATTGAAGGAAATGTCTGATCGTGACCCATATCGAGCCATAGTTCAGTGGTATTCACGTCCCGAATCTATTCCTCATAAACATTTCGATTGTGACGATATTTGTGTTGACTTTGGAAAAGAGTTGATTGAAGAGCATCGCCCATACGACTCTGACATTTCTTTAGAAACAGTTTTTCGTAAATGTAGTGTTGTATGTGGTCCTATTGAAGTATCTGCAGAAGGTTTATTGCAAAACTTCAATTCTAAAATCTGCACAATGTTTGTTTGCCGCTATAAATTTATAAAAGTGAAGAACTCATATCGACTGGTGCCCTTACAATTTGCGACTGAAGAAATTGCTTCTGCACCTCGCAGAAGATCTAATGATTCAGTCAATTTGGAAACAAACTTTTCCACTTCAAAAAAGTCGAGACGTTCATCAGTTTTGGCAAGCGAGAGTTCTGCATCACGTAAGCGAAGGGATTCAATCAGCGGCATAAATAATGTGGAATTTATTGATCTAAACTATTTTAATTCCGAAAACAAAGTATCACCTATAAAAATTATAGGAGGACGCAGTGTAGTACGTTTATCCGCCAAAAAAACATCTAGTAAATCAAGAGAACAAAATGAGCATAATGTTAATTACGTGGCGGTATCGCCTTTGGCTGCACAAAACATAAAAATAACACCTCGATCGAGAGCAGCAGCTGCTAAAAGAAATCTAAATTTGTGTCTGGACAATAGTGATGCTGATAATACCGCAGGCTCTGATTGTCTCAATTATTCAATTGTTAAAAGTACACCCGATCCGCAACAGCCTTTAAATGATATGAAAATCAAACTAAGATTGTCTGAAAGGTAAAAATATTTTTTTTATATAACAAGGACTAATTCATTACTTTTTTCATACATATAGTTTTTATAATATTTCGCGGATCCACGTTAGATATTTTTGAAATGATTTCTATTTTTTCTTGTTTAATTAATACTTGTTTGTGATTAAACAAACGAAATATTTCGTGAAAGTTTTTTTATTTGCTTATGCAAGTGCGGAAAAGCAAATGGGATAAGGGAGAATGACGAAAACTATCTGAAATTTCATTTAATACTTTTTTCAATCCAACTTGGTTACCTGCCCATTCCATTGGCAAATAAAAAAAGTTTCATGCTTTGGCGTAGACAGGCCTTTCTAGGGGGGCAATGTATTAGCAGGGCTCGGACTTTCATGCAACTGCATGTTTTTTGTGGTGGTAGATAAAGAGATATTGACTAATTATCTATTCGAATCATAAAATTTTGGAATGGATTAGTAGTTGCATGTTATTGAATATTTCGGTGGTAGGTGCATATTTTTGCATATTTTGGCAACAAATGCAAGTACATACTATCGCTAACCAATGAGCCACTCTACTTATTTTATAAGAGCTAAAAACTTTTAATTTACTTATGTCTTATAAAAATGTTTACGAAAGGTTTTCGTTACATTCGTAGATTCAAAAAAATATTGCCTTAACTTTTTTTTGTAATATGTACGAAAGTTTCGTCTATTGTACGAAAAAAAGTAACTACAAAAGTTTTTTTTTCGTAAAATGTGGCATGGGTTATTTTAGTATTCTGTTCAAATTGGCAAAAATGTTGATCAACATTGATTTTTTCATACGAAAAATATGACGTAACCAATTATAACTAGCGCTTGAAAGTATGCTGCAATTATGCTATTTTTTGACCACTATTTTTTAGGTCAAAAATTAAAGTTAAAATTTGACCGATATATTTTCGGTCAAAAATAAAAGATAAAATTTGACCGATATTTTTTCGGTCAAAAATAAAAGTTAAAATTTGACCGATATATTTTTGGTCAAAAATAAAAGATAACATTTCAAAAGAGAGCAAGTAATATTTGGAGATAATAATCTCCTACTAATCAACATCGATTTAACTTGTAAGTGAATATAAAGAGCATCAATAGCTCTTATGTATATACAATTTCGTTAAATAAATTGGTTCAATAGTTGATGCCCCTGCTCACTAATATCAAGCATGACAAGTGGTTAAAATAAACAAAGAATGCTGGGGTAGCGACATTTAAATCCGTTTAAATTTATCTTTTACTTTTGACCACAAAAAAATATTGGTCATAATATAACTTTTAGATTTTTATTCCTTAGCTCACGACCATCAGAATGTTATACTCAAATATCGTAAAGACAAATTATTCCTGTCTGACTTTTTGAACTGAAATTTTGATAACTGTTACTTTCGGTCCCTGGTTTGTTGTAAATTCCACACGAAAAAAGTGGTGCTCATATATTTCGCATGAAGACTCAAATTGTTGTAGATACATATCATATGTTTTTCACGAAGTAAAAGAGAGTACTACTTCTGCACCAATTTTTCGTAAGCAATTCATGTACATTTTTTTTATATGGACTTTTGACAGCACTTCGCACGAAATGATGAACAGAGTACTATGCTAAAAGCTTAGTACCTGTTCAAATTTGCGAAAAATGTTGATCAACGTTGGTTTTTTCATACGAAAAATATGACAAGTAACCACTCATAACTAGCCCTTGAAAGTATGCTGCAATTGTGTACGTTTTAAAAAACCCAATGTGCTTGTTGTAAATTCCACACGAAAAAAGTGGTATTCATATTTCGCATGAAGACTCAAAATGTTGTAGATACATTTCATGTTTTCCACAAAATAACTTCTGCAACAATTTTTCGTGAGCAATTCGTGTAAATTTTTTTTATATGGAAAATTGACAGCACTTCGCACGAAATGATGAACAGAGTACCATTAAAACACAAAATATAAGATTTTTGGTTTTCATCCGATTTAGGTCCATTATGGCTTAAAATGTTTATAATCGAATGGACTATTCAATAAAATTATACAATTATAGATATTTTTTATTATTTGTGGTACAAAACAGCTTCACAAATGACAATTGGTGATGAACTTTAAACATTTCATAGATTTTAAACTTTGATCTACTATAACTTGGTCACTTTTTATCCAATCAGAGCTACTATTCGACGTGTAATTTTGTAGCCTTTCATTTTAATTGAACCATTTTTATTTCTTTTTTGTGTTTAGCACATCATAATTATTCTAAAAAAATGCCTTAGAAAATTCAAGACTTCCAAAAATAAAAATTTTTAAAGCAGTGTTCCTAAAGACAATCGATTATTTAAGTAGTATTCTGAGTACATATTAGGAAAACCGATAACAGCATTAGAAATCATGAAAAAAAATTGTTTGCCCTCTCCCCCCAAGAAAAAAATTTCTTGCAGCTCCAATGGTTTCATGCCATAAATTTCATGAAATATTTTGTTTAAATTTAGTCTTAGTGCATACTTAAGTTACTATTTACATAAGTACATATGTATCTGCTTATCTGTTTCAAAAGGCGTCGATCTTCGCGACTTACTTCCTTGGATGAAGACCCCTTAGCTCTGCAAAACCAAGACCAACAACTTTCGGCATATGGAGAAATACATAGCTCTTTAGATATTTATCACACCCCAACAAAAAGACTGAAAGAAATAAATGAAGAAACACCTTTGAATCGTAGAAAAAGTATATTGAAATCAGCCACCACAAAATTGCGTAAGTAAAATGCTAATCGTATGTATTGTTTTGTTCATTATGAATAAATTTATTGAAAAATCAGCCGAATGTAGTACACCTAAAAGAAGCATTCAGTTATCAAACATTGTGGAGAAACGTATATTTGATGAAGATGAAATCATAAGCACGCCTAAATGCACTAAAACCAGAAAATCTATAGTTTCTACTGTAAATGGAGAATTTGAAAAAGGTATATGTGTTGAACAGTCGACACCAAAAAAATATAAACAAAAAACGCCAACTAAGTGTAGAAGAATGGTAACGAAGAACGAAAATACAGAAAAGCAAGGTGCTCCAACACCATCTCTTAAACTTAAAATGATCCGCTGTGGTGAAATTAAACCGACATTAGAAAAACGCAATATTTTAACAGACGAAGATGAAATTAAAACAGATTTACAAATTGCTCGCGAACGTTTACATGTTTCAGTTGTGCCAAAGTCCTTACCATGCCGTGAAAAGGAGTTTGAAAATATTTACACATTCGTAGAGAGTAAAATACGTGATCAATGCGGCGGTTGTATGTACGTCTCAGGAGTTCCCGGAACTGGAAAAACAGCTACCGTTACAGGTGTCATAAGAAGTTTGCAAAAAAAAGTATCGGTAGACAAATTGCCAGCTTTTGATTTTTTGGAAATTAATGGAATGCGCTTAACTGAACCACGCCAAGCGTATGTTCATATATATAGACAATTAACTGGAAAAACACTATCTTGGGAACATGCTCACACAATGTTAGAGAAGCGTTTTACTGCTTCAGCTCCTAGAAGAGTAACGACTGTATTGTTGGTAGATGAGCTCGATATTTTATGCAATAGAAGACAAGATGTTGTTTATAATCTATTAGATTGGCCCACAAAATCGTCAGCTCGTTTAGTAGTGGTTACAATTGCTAATACCATGGATTTGCCTGAACGTTTGTTAATGGGTAAAGTTACTTCTCGTTTAGGTTTAACTCGTCTAACATTTCACCCATATACACACAAGCAGTTGCAAGAAATTGTTACTGCACGTTTAAATGGATCTGACGCATTTAAGAGTGACGCAGTACAATTGGTATCAAGGTAACTAAAACAAGTATGTTCATGCCTACAAAATTATATTAAACAAAATGTGTGTTTCTTTAGGTGCACATTAATTGAAGCTACCCTAACTTAACTAAAAGCTTTTCTTTATACAAATTTTGTATTGAAAAGCGTTTCTGTATACAAATTTTAGGTATGTTTCTTTACATATCCGAAGTTACCCACCCAATCTTAACCGAAAGCTTTTTTTAATACAAATTTTGTATTGAAGAGCTTTCGGTTGACTTTGTGCACGCACGGGAACGGATAGGGTAAATTCGTAAATGTAGTAAATTTGAGCAACCGGTCCGCAAACTATTGCAACAGTATTAAAAATGCTGCCGCAGTTGCAGCAATCTGCGGCAGCACTGCCACATGTTTGCGTAAAAAACTTTCCACGAAGAAAAGTTTTGCCAAGTGTTGGCTTTCGAGCGCAGAACTTTCATTATTGCACAATTACTGAATTTACGAATGTACCCATAGTTTGTATAGCAGAGAGTTTTCTGCCTTCGTGTCATGGTATAAGTATATAAGGTAGTTCCACTTTTTCTTTTTTTCTGACATCATTTGACAAAAAAGGAGATCTGACGTATAAACTAAAAATCGCATTTTTTAATTTAAAAAAAAAAAATAAGCGTTATTGATTTTCAAAACAAAATAAGAATTGTCTTCAGGTGGGCTATTCAAACCAAATTGTGAGTTCTTGGAGTCTATGGAGGAGCTAATTGCAATATCGCGATGTTAAAAATTTCTGAGGAATTTTCGCCATTTTCGGGATCTGTCAGATTTTACGAGATTATCTTATTCTATACAGTTTTATTAATTTGTTCAATACATTAGCAATTTTTCGCTAACTTTCGATTTTTTCGCGTTCTTTCTGAGTTTTTTTGCAGTTTTGGCGTTCTAATACCTTTTAGGGTTTGTTTCCGATTTCGCTACTTGGTGCGAATTTTTGCAATGTTCGCGATAAAAACGACTTTTTGAAAGATTTCATCTTTGCAGTTTTTGCGAGTTTTAAACAATATTCGACTTTGCTATTATGCCGCTGTTAGCAAGTTTTTGCGCCTTTTCAATTTTTTTTAATGGTCGGTGAGCCAAAACAATACTAAGGTGGCACTTAAGGTTGCACTTAAGGTCGCACTTAAGGTTGCACTAAGGTTGCACTTAAAACGGTATAACCAGTCGACCAATAGCAAAACTTGTATGAAATGAATTATACTTACATATATAATTTTATATCACTTTTTTCAATTTGCAATTACAAATTTCTTTTTCATCAGGAATCCTTCATGATTCATATCTATTATGTAATAGATCATCAGAGATCCCTCATGACCTAACCTAAATACAGTCCACAGGAGTCCTTAATGACTCATCTTATATTCTACTCATCAGGAGTCCCTAATGGCTCAATTATATAATCTTGTATTATATTCATCAGGAGTCCCTCATGACTCAATTTATATTTAATTTATTTGCAACACACGTCGTTGCAAGGTGGCCGGCAATGTTTAAGTACAAATTATTTAGGTCTCGGTTTATGCTTTTCTCTCAGTGTTTAATTAAAACTTTTACTTTTTTTTCAACCTTGTTCAAAGGCTTTTTACTCTACGTCTCCACCTAACTTGAAATGCTGTTGTAACTTGAAGTTATGACTGCGTTGTTAAAACAATTGCACTAACAATTATGTTATAACCTGAAAAAAATTCTATCGGATATATTTTGAGAAAACTTTATGTAAATGTTCTTTGTTGTTTTTCTCCATTCCGACTTTTTGGCTTATGGGCTAAACCAATACTAAGGTCGCGAATATATCTTCAGGTTTCTTGAGAAAATTTATACCTTTAATCATATTTTTCTTGAATAAATCGAATAGACTTTGATAGTTTATATGTCCATATTTTCAATGCCAAATATCGTCGATGGAACGTACCGCACATATATTCTCATTCGGCAGCTTTCCGTTAAACACAAATAGTGTTTCGGCGTATATCCGATGAAGAAAAATTTTAAAAATAAAACAATCAAGAATTAATATTTTGAATTACAACTGAGAATAAATCTCTCTTTATTTACACAAAAAATTTACCTTGTAAAAGGATCTTAAAAGTTGCACGTAGTGCTTCGTTGACTTCCAAGGGGTAAGTTATGGGAAATATTATCACTAACCGACACTTCAACACCACCGACCGGGCACTTTGATATAGACTTATCTTTTAAATCTTCACATTTAATTTTTAAATCTTTTATACATCATATTTATCTTCAATTGTTTTTAAGTCTTCTGAAATGGACTTTATTGGTGTGATTTCGCATTCCATCACGGCTTCATCATACGCCGTTCTAGCCCTTTCCCATAGAATCTTTAACTCATCAATAGCCACTTCCAGTGTATAAATATGATGATCCGCATCAAGAACCCTTTGAAATCTTGCTTCAAATTTAAAAATTCAATTTGAAGCGCGTATAAAATTTTCACAAGATTTTCCCATTTCGAAAAAAGTTTATATAAATTGAAAATTCAACCGTAAAATATAAAGGCGTTGCTGAATTTACCTCAAATGATAAAATTTTATAACAAAATTAGTCAAGCAATTCTAATAGCCAAACCGAAAAAAGATTTGCACTGGGATGCGATATAATCTGACCAATAACCACTTGTTTTTCTTTTATGAAACACACACGCACATTCATATATTAATATATATGTATGTATGTTTATGCACTTGTTTCTTTTTTAATATGTTTTCAAAAATCACTTTCAAATCAATTTACTAACCTGGTTTAATATTTGTATGATGGCGTCGAATTTCCAAATATTTAGCGTAGATTTCCCTGTAGAAGGAGAGCGATGAAATTCTTGTTGTTTTATCCGGTTCGTAAGGACCAATGTTTCGGCGTATATCCGATGAGAACAATTTTACAAATAAAACACAAGAATTAATATTTTGAATTACAACTGAGAACAAATCTCTCTTTATTTACACAAAAAATTTACCTTGTAAAAGGATCTTAAAAGTTGCACGTAGTGCTTCGTTGGCTTCCAAATGACGAGTAATATTTTATATATAAACACTAGTACAACTAGTGAAATTTGGCAAAACAATGTTTAAATACCATTAACGGATTACTCGTTGAAACATTCATAATTTGCAGTCTACACCTAACTTAACTTAACATTAACTTCCAGTTAATGTTAAGTGTAGAGCGCTCAAGTTAATGCTTTTTTCAGGTTATAACATAATTGTTAGTGCAATTGTTTTAACAACGCAATCATAACTTCAAGTTACAACAGCATTTCAAGTTAGGTGGAGACGTAGAGTAAAAAGCCTTTGAACAAGGTTGAAAGAAAAAGTACTTTAAGTTTTGATTAAACACTGAGAGAAAAGCATAAACCGAGACCTAAATAATTTGTACCTTAAACAAATAGATCGTCCTCTTTTTTGGCTTTTAAAATTAATTCACCTTCAGCATCAGTAAAAATTGCTCCATTTTTATGAAACTTGATTTTACCACCATATTTAACAACTTTGCTGACAAATAAAAAAATTACAATTCAAATCTGGGGAATATAAAACAAATTTTAATTCGATTTTAATATTATTTATAAAAAGATTGAGAGTTCCAATTCCTTCAACAACAATTTATTGTTTATTTGCTGACATAATATTATCACTGCATTTGTCCAATTTTGCAAACAAATTACGATTTGCACACATATGACTTGTAGCTCCACTATCAATGAACCATGATGTTGGTGAACTTACATTTTTAGATTTCGCCATTGCAATCAAGGAATAAGATTTTGCATTGTCTAGTTTTGAGTTACACTTATTTGCATAATGGCCTTTCTTACCACATATGAAATAACTTCCTTTAATCACCTTTGTATTTTCCTTACTAGGGCTTTTCTTGTTCCTCATTTCCCTTTTGGTTGCAGTAAAAGCTTGCTGTGTTAAAAATGACTCATTTTGTTGATTACGACGTTCATACTCTTGTAGGAGTTTACTTTTAATGTTGGTAATGCATCGCTCGTCTCCATAGCTACAACAAAGTTTTAATATTCGCCTGGAAGACTTGATAAAAGAACAATGACCAATAATTCATCTTGGATAACTATTCCAACATCGTCTAATTTCTCCGTAATATCACAAAAAACATTTAAATACTCTGCCATATCCCTGCTGTCCTTCATATTAATGTTTAAAAGCTTTTTGTATAAAGAAATCTACTGAATCGGTCCGCTAGGTTTGTATACTTCCTTAAGTTTAACCCAGGCATCTTTAGATTTCTCAACATTATTTATATAATTAAGCTGGGTAGATTTCACACTTAACAAAATCGTTGCCACTGCTTTTTCATCGTTGTTCTTCCACTCCAAGATTTTTTCGGCAGTCCAAGTAAGATCTAATTTTACATCGCCATTCACGTGTTTCCAAAAACCAGAATGAACTAAAACGCTTCTCATATGAATGCTCCATGTCTCGTAATTCTTCTCGTCCAGTTTTTCTATTTGATATAATGACGACGACGCCATCTCCAGAATCTTGCACAACTTTTTTTGTAAAATAGTTCTTTATCCCAAACGGTTTGTCTGGGCCCATAACCTGATGAAAATCCTTCTTAAATAATTTATAGGTATTTTCTAATAAAAATTATTTTATTGGACAAAAATATGAACTATATATAACAAATAAATACAAAATAAATCACATGGCCTTGTATGGAAATATAAATGTTGAATATTGAAAGTGTTAAGTATTTCAAGTATATTTCCAACAGTTCCATTCTATTCTCTTTATTTATTTTAGGAAGGATTTTTCAAGTTTGTTTTTTTTAAGGTAAAATATAAAAAAGCGCTGCTACATAATGGAAAAGGGATCTCAACTCCTAGTTATTTTGCACAAATGTGTAATTGTATCAAAATGAAACTAAGAAAAATTAGTTTGTTCAAGATCGTTTATCTTGTATTGAAATGCCTACGATTGTATTTATTGTTCAATTCCAATACATCAAAAAATATTCATTGTAATAATGCGATTTTGTTACAACAAGTGAAAAAACTTAGAACAACATACATATGTAATACAATCTTTTGAATAACATTATAGAATAGAGTCCTAAATTCGGACAGTCAAAGCGAAATTTATATAAATTTATCTTACATTAGATGAGCACTTATTATTTATATACATATATCTATGTATGTAGGAAAGTTGCTGCCGTTTCGGGAGATGCACGACGTGCTTTGGACATTTGCCGGCGTGCAACTGAAATCGCCGATACTGATACTATCAAAACGGGGCAATATGCCGTACAATGTGTTAATATGTTACATGTTCAGCAAGCTCTGGCTGAGATGATAGCAAGTGCAAAGGTTCGGGCGATAAAAAATTGCTCGCGATTAGAGCAGATTTTTTTGCAAGCGGTTGTTGCTGAAGTGAACCGCACTGGAGTGGAAGAAACTTCTTTTTTTTGTGTTTATTCACAGATAGAAACCATAGGTGCATTTATGGGAGCCGTAATACCAACGCCAGGTAAATATAAACATACAATTACAAGCATACATATCTTTGAAAAATTTCCTCAATTAATTTTAATTCATTATTTTGATTAGGACGAGCTTTGCGCATTTGCTCCAAGTTGGGTGCAGAACGACTTATAATCTGTGAACATTCACGTAATGATATTTTTCAAAAGATTTTACTGAATGTTAGTATGGATGATATACACTATGCTTTGAGAATGAATCATAATTGATACAAAAGCACCGACATTACTTCAGCTTATTATGTTTAACCGACTACGACAAAATGGGAGTTATGCGTTTAACCTGTATGTAGTATGCATGGATGTTCATCTATTCCCTCGTAACTTTTAAACTACTTATTATAATTTGATAAATAAGGTATCATTGGAAACGTCTTGATCGTCCGCTCTCTCTCTCTCTCTCTCTCTGATGTCACATTAAATTGAGTTTGGCGCAATCTATTGAACAAATTCATGATGAAAAAATATTTATGATGTCGTGTATGGTATCAAATAAATATATATCAAAAATATATATACTGTTACGTTTTACTCGCTGCTTTATTTGCATTCTCCATATAATTGGGAATAACATCTACAATCAAGCCTCAGATGTGAGTCAAACATATTTTCTCTGCAAACCCACTCAAAATATATACATATGTGCATACATATCCACATACATAATAAATAACAATTTTATTATGGACAATAAATAGTAAACAATGCTGATATATGACGACAAAATAATTTAATAAAAACAAGTTTAAAAAACTAAAATCCGACTACTTACAAATTGCACTCTGAAAAGTACAAAACGAGAACGTATCCGTGGTCGTATGACATACCACAACATGCTACATATTTTATAGTAATGAACACTTAGGACGATTTGGCATTCGATCAATTTTTTTATATACATACATATGTTTTTTATTTATTTATTGTTTCATTCTATTATTATATTTATTCTATTTACTTTTTTAAATTTATTTTTTATATATTAATTCAGAATATTAATTTAAAAATAGCCTGAAGTACAAGTTTGTTACAATAAAGTTAATATAAAATACTAAGAGATGAAAGCATTCATAAAATGCTTTAGGCGCAAAAACTGAATATATAAATAAGTGATGTCGAAATCCTACAAGAAGACACCAATAGACAGCTACGGGCATAATAATTGAAGCAGTGAATAAACTATAAACCATTTGTAAATCTTCCTGTGTGCTCTCTACCAATTGCAAATTGGAAACCTGTTCTTTCTCTTGACGCAAAGGCAGAGTATTCCTTTGCGTATAAAACATATGCCACATGAGGTACATGAATGCGTTGATAGGAGCACAATAGGTATTGAAAGTTATTAGTAGTCCAACAACAATAGGATTATATGATGACAAACCAGTATAACCAGGATTCAAATCGATAGTTGCCAAGCTGTTGGAGTTTCCCTAAAAAAATTAAAAAGTTTTTAGTAATTTTTAAGGTCTTAATGATGATACTCACTTGGAAAAAATAAAACATATTAGCTATAAAAATAGTCATCACAGTTTTTAAAACCAGCACATAACAGCGACTGTAAGCTCGTTTATCCTTTATATGCAAATTATCACATAGCTGATACGATTTTTCCAACGTGTATATTAAGGCTGGTAGTAGAATCACATTGTGTGGTTTATGCAAAAGGGCTGATATTAAAAAACAACATGATAAGTTAGTCTTTAACAACTCGACTAGATTTCCTTTGGTGTTAAATATAAAGATTTTACGTTTATAAAAGACATCTTTGCAGTGTCTCAACTGTGTGCATAATAAGCTTATCCAAAATAAACCTAAAACTGAAAATGAATAATTCTGTTTCATTTGACGATATAAGAAAACGCAGGATAAAGATATGAAGCAAAGCAGCATCTCCAAAGGTGAATTATATTTTTTGAGTGTCAAACATAGTAAAATCAAACCTGCAATTGTAAGAAATTGAAGAAAGCATTACCATGCTGCAGTGACGAATTTACGAATAGGTCAATATTTAAAACTGGTCATTGCTCAAAGGATTTGCTCCACTTTCTACTAAGATTGGAAACGAAAAAAATTAACATTTATTTTCTTCATAACTTAAAAACCAATAGCAACAAAAATGATTTAAGTACAACCCAGCAAAAACTTTGCTTACTGGTAGGCAAAAAAAAAAATATGATTATTTAAGTCGTAACTACTTACAATTTGACTCGATAACTATTTATTTTTGTTTGAGAAGTCCAAAAAATAAGGGGTACTCCTTACAAATGTATTTAAATTATCACAGCAATTAACTAGTTATTATTTGGCTAGTTATTAACTAGTTATTATTTAAAAAAATTTACATACATTATATTTTATTGATATGTATTAAATTTTCTTTATATAACGAAAGTTGCTAGAAGGCTGAACAAAAAATGCTTTATATTATTAAATTTTTTATTTTTGACCCATCTGGGATACGCCCCTGTGCTCGTTCAGATTTGAAGACAAGAACTTTAAAATCAGTTTTCATATACAAACACATGTTGACTTAAATAGTGGTTGTGTTTGTTCTTAAAAAAAAAATGCCACTCATTACTTTGTAACTCATTAATAAAGTACTACCGATTACAAAAATCACAAAAGTTTTTACTGGGAAATTATATTATATATGTATAGTAGAGTATATGTGTATAGTAGAGTATGTATTCTAACTTGAGGCCTACACGTAACGTAATATACTTATAGGATGAGATTATCAAATTCAATTGCAGAGAATTATGTTATGTGTAGTCTTCAAATTAGTGTTATCTCAATGTTATATGTAAAAATTTTTGAGAGCGTTGTTATAAGAAATTTTTATAACAACGATCTTATAACATGAACTGTCAAAAAATAAATTGGTGTGCATGTGTGAGTGTTTATTCAAATAAATGAAAAGCGATGCTTTTGATAAAAATTCTGTGTCAAATAAATGAATATATGTGTTTAATTGATTTATAAATAAAAATTTGTGTGAAAGATGAAAAGTAATAACTAATTATCAGTGTGGCTATATTAGCTCTTTTGGAGCTAAATTTAGCTTTATTTTTTAATATTTAGCTCGAAATATTTCATTTAGCTCTTAGCTTTTTTTCAACAATGCATTTAGCTTTTTCTTTAATTTCAATTTCATGTAATTAATTTATAGTTCCAAATAAATAAAACAGTTTATCAGAATAAATTTATGTGCCGTAACTATATAAAGTAGTTAAAAAATAAGAATAATCTGGCAGTGCAGAAACATTCACTGCGGCAGATTTGATCGACATCATGGTGTAATAAGTATACAATGGTTGGAATCAAAAACTCACTTTCAACTTGCATCTATTTCCGAATCCTGCCATCAAGCTAAAGTCTTGAAAAATTTGTATAGTGAAAAATATTTACTCTATTTGAAATTTTTAAAGCCATTACTTTCTAATGTTCAAAAAGTGGACCCCATGCTATTGGTTTCAGAACTTCACTTGCCTTTGAAAAATCTTTGTAATCAAATCGTTTTGAAGTCCGAAATTTTTGGCCGTTTAAAATCAAAATGAGACGGTTTTCTAATTCGAACTCCGTATTTTAACTATAAGTTTGAACAATATCTGATTTCAAAAAAAAGACATAATAGATTCTGAAACAGAAAAAAAATTAGATACACTTGCCGAAATTTTTTTAAACCATCAATGTACCAACTACGACAACGTTTGCCAAATAACTTTTCAACTTTATAAATCAGAAACATCTTTTCAATAGAAAACAGTCTAAGCAATAAAAAAGTAAATTGTATGAAAATTTTAAAGAAGAAATGTCAAATTTTAGCGTAGGTGATATTACACTTTTGGAATTACAATGGCAAAAATCACTTGTGAGTTTAAAAACGCAACAAATCTCACTTTTGCATGTGCTAAGGGTCGCGCGTTCTCTTTATTTTTCGAAATAATCTTCGAAAAAGGTTCTTATCAATGCTCTATGTTTTTTGAAACCATAATATCCAACACAGAATTTTTCAACTATTTTTAGATCTTTCCCTTACTATTTTTGCTTCATATTATATGTTTTATGCATCTGTTAACAATATAGGTTGACAAATGTGATAAGTTGGTGTCTGCAATAATGACGCGCACTATAAAATTTCCATTTTTAAAGTAAACAAAAGTAACACAATAGTCGAAATAAAGCAGCATACTTTTTAATTTAGTATTTTGTATTAAAATGTATACAAATTTTATATTTTTTAAATGATATTAAATAGAAAGAGTTTAAATTTTACTGGAATGATTTTATTTTTGCAATTTGATACCAAATTTTTTTAAAGAGGAAAGTTCACTTAGATTTCACTTTCCTCTTTGCTTGCGAATTGAAATAGCTAAGTTTTTTGTGATTGCGATTTCCAAAACACCAGTTTAGTGACTTCGAGTCGAAATCGTATTTATTTTGCGAAATGCTATTTTCAGCACTTGGGTGGTTCTTATTGATTGAATGTTTTTCATTTGAGCCAAAAATATATTTTCATATTATTTATACCTACATACATAAACACCATTTAAACTATAAAAAATTTAAAAATTATGAAAAGTTACCATTGCAAAGCTGTACAAAATTTAGCTTTATTTTTTGGCTTTAAAATTCCTTCTTTAGCTCTATTTAAAACCTGATTTAGCTTTATACACTGTTAATTATGCAAAAGTAGTACATGTTATGCTGACTTTAGACGACATGTTTTTTACATATGGCTTGTTAGGTCTGTGAGACATATGTAACTTCGCATGTTTGTCAAAATTGTCAATTTACAGACGGTTTATAATATTTGCTTTTACACGTACATGTGCAATTACATCTGACATAACCTCTCAGTGTTCACAACAGCTTAGTTTTTGCACAATTTTCGTAAATATATAAAGCGCTCTTTGCTTTTTAATGTTTTTTCAGCCAAACCACACTTTTGATAATTTAATACAGCTGATGTCAGATACCTTGTCAGATGAAAATAGAACACGCTCTAATTGAAAATTTTTCATCTGACTTTGCTTCTGTAAAAGTCATCTGACAATGTTTCATATGTTTCACACGGCATGTATCACTTTTGCAGTGGGAAACAAGTCAGATGTAAAATACATGTCGTCTAAAGTCAGCATTAACTCGATGAGCATTTGTATAAAATAAAATCTTATAAGAAAAGTGAAATTACGTTTACCCCTTGTATGATATTAATAGAAAAATATACATTTTTTTTATTATTCTACCGACGTTTTCTTTCATGTTATCTCAAAGTTAATGTGTAACACAGCCAGGGTGACCGTTGAAAATGTTTAAAAAAAAAGTGGCACAAAAAGGGGATTTTGAGAAAAAAAAGTGGCACCAAAAAGGGGATTCTTCGAAAAAAGGGTAACTTTTTTAAAAAGGGAATAATTGAACCAAATTCTAGTATTTAATGAACTACTAGGGCATATAATGCTTTTGAAATAAAATGAATAAATTTTTATGTGTTTTCTATCTAAAAAAGAAAGAGTTTGCAGCACCAACGAAGTACCCCGCTTTCTAACGAATTATTTAAACAAAATATGCGTACATATGTACGTGATTATACCTGATTGCAAAGAAAAGAGAAAGGCAGCCAAATAACAAGTTCAATATAAAAATTTCAAATAGTGAACCAAAATGGTCTATAGATGGCGGAGTTGTGAGGGAGCATACATAAAAAAAATATAAACTAATTCATAGTATTCTCCGTTTGTTGGTATCGGTAAAAAAAATTTTTGCTTTTATGTATAAGAAATGTTGTCCTGTCACACACTTTTTAGTGTTTTTTTTTAAGTTTTATCACTAATATTCGTGTGAATGTAAAAAATGACTATGGTTTTCAATAAAATCTTTCTTGGCTATCCTAAAAAGAATGTAGTTTGTAACATGCATGAGTATTTGCTAAAACCAAAGATATGTGGGGAAACGGCTTATTAGTTTCATTATAAAAATTCGTCAATCCAATTTTTCGAATTGCGTACAATTTCAAAACGTTATTATTACTTTTGTCTTAAGGGTTGATTCAGTAAAAATAATTCTAACGTTCACTCAAAAATTTGCATGAAAATCACTTTAAAAATATTTAAAACTGCATGCTTTTCATACAAGAACGTGTTGCTAGTTCTTGTACGTGTAAGTGAATCATGGTCTTAGTTTCTAATAATTTTAGTGCAATAATGAATATTTATAGATCTCAACTCTTAAACTATTTCAAAATAGCTTTTTTTCATGACTATAAATAATGGACTCAAAAACACATTTTTTTCTCAAGACTTATTTTTTACCCCTTTCGTAACGTAAAAAACTCATATTAAAACAAAAAGTATCACTTCATAAAAAAGGGACAGAAAGGGGCATAATAAATGGTGGCAGATTTAGGTAGTTTTAAAAAAGGTGCACTAAAAGTGGCAAAGCAGTTGAAAAAGTGGCAAATTGCCACTTTAGTCGCAAAACGGCCACGCTGAACACAGCGTCTTCACGAGAGAAAAAACGTCGGCAGCATACTAAAAACAAAATATCGAATTTTCTTTTAATCTCATACTAGGGGAAGACGTAATTTTACTTTTCCGATAAGATTTGATTTTATGCAAATGCTCATCGAGTTAACATGTACTACTTTTGCATAATTAGTTATTTTATTTTTAGCTTTTCACACAAATTTAAATTTATAAATCAACTAAACATATTTAGGAATTTATTTACACACATGCACACTATTTTATTTTCATGTAGGTACATGTGTTTTTTGACAGTCCATTCAAGGTAGATTGAATATGCCTTGAGTCCATCTCATAAGATTGTTGTTATAAGAATTCTTATAACAACGCTCTCATACAAATTCTTATTACATTAAGAGAACACTAATTTGAAGTCTACACGTAACATAATTCTCTCCGCAATTGAATTTTACAATCTCATCTTACATATTACGTTACGTGTAGACCTCAAGTAAGATACAACACAGAATAGTAAGTTACGTTTTATGACAACCGAATGTTGTAGTAGAATTTTAGTATTTAAATAGTAGCCGTAGGCAGGGTTGTCAGATTTTTTCCACTTATTTGGCCAAATTGATTTTAAAAACCGCCAAAACTCACCAAAATATATTTTATACAAAATACATTTAAAATTACGGGGGGCGAAAATAAACACATGGGCTGGCGAGGCGACTTGTGTTTATTTCATCGAGTAGTTGAAAGACGTAAGCCCCAGGCTTTGTGTAAATTTGTATATAGAAATGCTCACTTTCATACGAAAACTTTGATTTTGATGGTAACTGTAAATCACTAAGTTTAATAAATCCAAATATCTTAATGAAGAAAAAACTCACCACTAGTTTTGATATTATTAGAAATTTCAGAATTTTATAGATTGAAAGTTCTTGCATTTGAACAAATATTCAAAAAGACAAATTAATTTATATAATTTTTGGCAAACAATTTCTATAATAAAGCTAGGCGATTCCACAAAGGCTTTTCTACTGTTTTGGTACTCATATTAAAAGCGATTTAGCAAAAATTATAAATTCGGAAATGCTCGTATATATTTAAGCTAGGGCTGCCAGATATCTGAACCCGTCTACCAGGACATTTATAATACATATCACAAACGAATGTATAACAAAAGCTTTATATATTCAAAGAACTAATCATATAAAAATGAACCGCAACAAATTTTTATTTTGATACATGTATCAACCATATACATATCGCGACCTTATTATTGCTTTTGCCCACCGATCATTTAAAAAAAATTGAGTTAAGTATGGGGTATATATATTTTGAATGCCCTCTTTCAGAATCTAAAAACTGTTTCGCGAAATTGTTCCTGGTTTCTGAGATATCAAGCATTCATTGTGCTCGATATCATCATTTTTGATTAATTTTTTGTAAAAAAAAAAATTTAAATAAAAAAATAATAATCATAAATATTAACTTTTTATTCCATGTAAATATCTTTTCTAATAACGTTTATACGCTTATTTTCAATAAAAAGTAGAAAATTTCATCTCAATAACAAGTTACTCAATACACAGCAGTTAGTATACACATGGAGCAACAAAAGCTACTTTTTACAAATAAAATAAAAAAGTCGTTACTGGAGCACATAACAAGATATTTTACTTTCAGTAAAAAGATGAAGAAAAAATCACCACTATTTTCGATATTATTAGAAATTTTAGAATTTTATAGATTGAAAGTTCTTGCATTTGAACAAATATTTAAAAAGACTGAAATTAATTTATATTATTTTTGGCAAACAACTTCTCAACTCTTCAAAAATTCGTTGACAATTATTGCAATGACCTGTATCCATTAGCAATATCATAATTTTGACAATTGCTGCAATATATGTTAACATATTTATTGCTAGTCGAGACGGGTAAAATTACGTATGAGATTAATGTGTTGTTTCCTCAATGCAAACAAGCATTGCTTGTCTAAAATTTATATGAAAAGGACTCAGTTTTTTAACGGTTTCCATAAGAATTTTTTACTCAAGTCGCTTGTTTGCATTGTGCACATAAGACAAAATTTTACATTTTGTTTTTATTATTCTGCCGACGTTTTCTCTCTTGTTATGTCAGAGTTAATCTGGTATGTGATGGAAATCGATCGGTTTCAAATCGCGCCGATTTCAAACAACAACAACTTCTACTGAAAGATGGCATATTTATGCTTTTTTATTGCTTTCGAGGTTTAGAATATTTCATTCCAACATAAATTCAATTTCACTGTATCGTGCAATTTACAGAAGACATATTTGGCTATTATTATTTTTGTGAAATCGCTCGTTTGAAATCGATTGATTTCCATCACATACCAGAATGTCTCGTGAAGACGCGGTGTTAAATAATAATCATATTCTTTTATGTATTATATTTTTGTAATAAAAAATAAAACAAATAAATAAATAAGGTTAATTTATCGAGTGCTCTTAGATTCGAGTGAAGAAAATCGGATCAGCAGTTTTGAAGTTATAACTTTTTTTCTAGCTGTATAATAATTCCTCTTGACTCTGTGTGGGGCACCGTACCTACAAAACGGCTAGATCGATTTTAATTTAGTTTCTTTTGTTTGAAATCGTTCCAGCCTTTTTGAAGTTATAATTCATTTTCTTTAATTTAATGGTATTTAAAATAAGTTTTCAATACTTTTTGGTGAATTGCTCTTCAGATTTTTTTAATGTTCAGCCCATGGTATAAGTACAAGTTTTCTTATATCATGGTTCAGCCTGTTCATAGAATCCAATACGAATTTGTTTGACATCGTTTTGATTGCATTCAGGAAATCCGTTTGTGCTTGAACTTACGTTTTCGTGAACCCATTTATAATTGGAAATCCGTTTCAAATCTAATTCGGGATTCTATGAGAAGGCTCATTGTTTATATTTCGTATCGTGGTCTCATTTTTTAAGTCAGTATATGTACAGTTTTGTTTTCCCTTTTTTAGCGGTTGCTAAGAAAATTACAATGATTTTTTAAACCGACTTCAAAAAAGAAGGAGGTTATCAATTCGTGGTATGTTTTTTTACTTTTTTTATGTTTGTACATACACGAATTTCTTCCATTTATGGACCGATTTTCAAAAATCTTTTTTGTTCGAAAGGCTTTGCTTACAGTTTGCTCCCATAATTTTAGAAAATCGGTGGGACTATTCTCTATTATGAAATTTACTTGAGTTGAAAAGGCACAAATTAAGCAATGAAAACACAGAATGAATTTGTAACGTATGAAGAATGCCACTATAATAGTGTGGCACCTACAACGCCATTTTGAAAAGATTTTTTAAAGTCGGACAGACTTCTGTAAAATTTTCCTGTGAATGAATCGTACGATCGTGTATGATAGTGAACCAGGGCCTTAACTTCCTTAAATTGGACTTACGCCACTCTCAAAATAGAAAGTTCATATCATTCAATGGTATTTATACAAATTTCACACTTATTTTGATTTTGTCTTACCTGCTAGAAGAGTCACAGTTAAATAAAAACGATTTTCACTTCTTGACAAAACATCTCCAATATCTACAGTATGTCGCCATTTGTCACCAGTTTGATTAAGGCGACGGCATCCAATTAGGGACAGCAGAACAATAAAAACGAAACGTAAGTACCAAAATTCCTTTAATAGAAGATCGATTGGTTTATAGTTTTGCCAAACACTTTTCACGTCATTGTAGAAATTTTGAAGTGTTAAAAAGATCAATAACGATGGTGTAAAATAATACCAAGTTTGATGTTCTTCCTCGATAAAAGATGATGAGGCCAAAGACAAAGTGTGACACAAGAACAATGAAAGCAAAGCTGAAGGTATACTCAGTCTTAA
Organism: Panzeria rudis; assembly: GCA_956483635.1. NCBI lineage: Eukaryota > Metazoa > Arthropoda > Insecta > Diptera > Tachinidae > Panzeria > Panzeria rudis. Next base: position 152,421,089 of record OY101450.1, read on the forward strand.
CTTTACTTTACGACTGTGTATTAAAGGTGGTACAATTATCCCAAAAATTAATTTGAATACATCGAAGGCAAAATAAATACTCATTGCTATAAGAAGTATGAATATAATTGATCTCAATAGAGTTGTGTTTAAAATATTGTAGTAATGAGCATAAAAGTTGATACAAACTGCGAGTGGCAAACATATGAAAAATTTTTCCCACAAAAAGTGATTCGTTCCTATAGAATTTGGTACAATTTCAAAAAGAACACTCGTTAGCAATTTTATGGCGCACTGAAAATAAAGAAATAAACAAATTAAAATTGATAGTTGCCCTATTCACAAGCTCTCATTGTATTGTTTGTTTAAATACACATCTCAAATATACTTTGTAAACAGTCAATTTTATTGTATCGGCAGTATCTTGTATTACTCTGCAAAAATCGATACTACTCCATACACCCTGTATAGAGTAGAGATGTTACGAATATTCGTATTCGAATCGCCGAATATTCGCCTCTTTCATGATATTCGTATTCGCCAAATTCAAGCGAATATTTTACGAATATTTTGTGAATACGTTTCAAAAAATAATACGTAAAAAATACTGCAAATTAAACAAAAATATTAATTTTTACTAAAAAAAATTTGTCTATAACGCAAAACAATAATCTTCTTTTAGTAAAGAAAAAAGAAACAAAATATATTTCACAACGACATGGTATTTAAAAAGTAAAGTCCTGTTAAATTAATTTATTAATCATGTTAAAGTAATACTCAAAGCTCAGTAGAGGAATGAAGTTCAACATTCCTCTACTGAGCTTTGAGTATTACTCCATCAAGCCTATTGCGCGGTGTGTAAATAAGCTCCGCACCACTAAACATTCGCTCGCTCGGAACACTCTCCGTTGGTGTCACTAAATATTGCCTGGGTATACGTAAAAGAAGCTCGTATTTTCCCTTATTTACTTTCCAACAAAAATTTAAAAAAGTGGCATTCAGGTGCTAAGTTAATAATTTCAAATTCCGTCATCGGAATATCATAATAATGTTAAATACTTATAGTATTGTGACAGTTTTTCTCAATTTATTGTTATTGACGCAAAGGGTAGATTTTTTTTCAATTAAATTTCAAATATTAAGTGGTCTAACTATTTAGATTGAATATTCGAATTCGGCGAATATTGTTTCAGATATTCGTATTCGCGAATATTAAAAATTAATATTCGTAACATCACTAGTATAGAGTACTCTACAAGGGATCAGGACTAGTTACAAAGTGCTCCAAATGTATGCATTGCATCGGACTATCCCAAGATAACTGTTCAAAAGTCAAAGGGGCGAGAAATTGTTGGAGACTAATTTTTGCATCAAGCCTCAACTTTTTATGGGATGAGACACTCTAATATACATATCGCACAATAAATCATAAACAGTCACAACTCAAAAATCGTAAATGTTCAGGAGAGGCAAAAACTGTTGTTAGAAACATCGTTAGAATTTCATAATTAAATTGAGTTCCACAGTAAAGAATACCTTCTTATCCAATTATTTGATAAAAAAAGTCACTTCTCAAAAAAAAAAAGTGGCACAATTCGAAATAATACTGTTTAGGTAAAAGAAAACTACTCAATTACTCATAAGCGCACTCTCATAACTAAAAATAGTACTCTTTAGTTGATGATGTACCAGCGAAGCAATTAACATAAAAACAGACAAAACGGTACTTTTTCCACTTAAGCCTGGTACTGTGTTCAAATTTGAGAAAAATGTTGGGCAACATTGATTATTTCATACGAAAAATTTTACATATACGTTTACTATAATCTTCATGTGTTTGTTGTAAATTTCATGCGAAAAAAGTGCCACTCATATTATTTCGCATAAAAACTTAAAATGTTGCCAGTACATTTTAAGTTTTTATGTTGTATGTTTTCTTATTTTTTAATATTTGTTTTGACAGCATTTCACATGAAATGTTGAACACAATACCATGCTTTAAAGAAGACTGTAATGCAAAAGAAATTTTCGTGGTCGTTAGAGATTTGTTCTGTGAATTTATTTGAGTAATAAAAACCGATTTTGAAAAATTTCGAGTTGTGACTGTTTATGATTTAGTGTGCGATATATACTTGATAATTACCTCTCTATCGAAATACGAATGAAGATCAACCCAGTGGTAAAAATACCCATTACGTAATCGCTGATGTAAGCAATACTTAGTGGCAGCTAGTGATAACACTTTGGCTTACTTTCTCACTTAGATTTAGCATAAGCGTGTCATAGGCTGTTTAATCGGTGCACTGTCACCTAAAAAGTAAACCAGTGGTAAATGAAACGAAGTACTTGGATAATAATCAATGATGTCAGAATGACGTTGTAAGCGGCAGTCAAAGTACTTAGGTTGTAATGTACGTGTAATCAAATTTACTAAGAATAGCTTCGATTATTTTGCATTGTGTATGTTGAGAATTTCGTTGTATTTCATGGAATTTATCCCTTATATGTACAAAGTAAAGAATTGTGGCCTACTTTTCGGCTACATTTCAACACAAGCTCGCTTACAGTTCCACTTATGATGTAAACGCACAGTAGCGACAGGTACTGACATCGTAGCTTACATTTTAAGCAAAGAGCGCACCGATTAAACAGCCTATGGGACGCTTATGTTAAATCTAAATGGAAAAATAAGCCAAAGCGTCTCCGCTAGCAGCTACTAAGTCTTGCTTACATCAGCGATTACGTAACGGACATTTTTACCACTGGGAAGCTACGATGTCAGTATGTGTCGCTACTGTGCGTTTACATAGTAAGTGGAATTGTAAGCGAGCTTGATGTTGAAATATGCCCCAAAAGTAGGCCACAGTTTTTTACTTTGTGCATATAAATGATGAAACAGAACAAGTCTGCAACTTCAGGCAAAAACGATGCAAAAATAAACGCCCGAAACTAAATCGACGCCAGTAGCTTCAAAATTCTCTCATATTATTGTTTATTTTGTTTTGTTCTTATATTTCGTATGAAAAATGTATGAAATTTTACGTGCGGTCTCCACGTAGCAATATTTATTGCGGCAAACGTCAAATTTGATTGCTTATAACAATTGAGTATAACAATTGCTACGTGTGGACCGCAGATTGCCATGAGTGGCAATCCATTGCGCAATGGTTGCTCTGCTGATTGCTCGAGCAATTATTGCCAAGCAATCGGCTGTCACTTTTGTTGTTTTTTATTTATTTTAGCAAAACAGCAAATTCGGGCAAAATATAAAAAGACATCATCAAAAAATATAAAATAAGAACAAATAAAGACAATTTTGTTATATTTTTACATTGGAGCTGTATATATTAGGCACTACCTGCCCCATGAATGTGTACAAATTGTGGAAAAAATTGCTATACATGTTCTCCGCCTCAAGCAAGAGGCAAAAAATAACATTATTCTGCCGACGTTTTTGCCTGTGCTCAGAAATAAATATAAGAACAAATAAAGACAATTTTGTTATATTTTTACATTGGAGCTGTATATATTAGGCACTACCTGCCCCATGAATGTGTACAAATTGTGGAAAAAATTGCTATACATGTTCTCCGCCTCAAGCAAGAGGCAAAAAATAACATTATTCTGCCGACGTTTTTGCCTGTGCTCAGAAATAAATATTGCTACGTGAAGACGCAGTGTTATTAAAGCACGGCAACATTGTTGAGAGAATGAGTGGCTAAAACTGAGAGCATGAGAAAACGTTCTCAAAATAAAATAGATTCTAACTCATGACTGCTTTTTACGGCGTATGATTACTGTTAATTTGTATGGAAAAATCGTTTAGTCTGAAGTTGCAGACTTGTTCTGTTTCATCATTAAGAAATAAATTCGAAGCTATTATTAGTAAATGACATATTTCAATCTAAGTACTTAGATTGCTCGCTGAGAACATCATCCTGACATCATCGATTATAATCTAGGTAATTCGTTTCATTTACCACTGGGAAGATACGCACAAATACTCCAGAGTGTATAGGTACATTCGTAAATTCAGTAATAGTGCAATAATCAAACTTCTGCCTTCGAAAACCATCACTTCGAAATACGTTTCTTCGTCAAAAGTTGATTTACGCAAACAATTGACAGTGCTGCAGCAGATTGCTGCAAACTACGGCAACATTTGTAATACTGTTGTAATAGTTTGGCGACTGGTTGCACAAATTTACAGCGTTACGAATTCACCATCTGTCTCTAAATACGATTTTTTTTCAAAACACATGAAATGAAATTGTATAAGTATTTCATTTTCATATGAAAAATATCAACAAGCATACAATACTGTAAAATAATACAATAATACAGCCGATGCAGCGATGCAAGTGGCTTGTGAATTGGGAAACTATTTAGTTAAGTTAAACATTTGAGAACTTACTAATGTTGCCAGGAACAATGCTATAAATATCTGCGGAATGTTATACTGGACCAAGGATTCGGAGAGAATTTGTGAAATCTTTTTCGACAGACGTATATAATTTTGTTTAGCTTCTTCGTAGGATAAAATGCTAGATGATTTACTGGAAATAAATTCTTTATGGCTCGTCTTTGCATCTTTGTACCATTTGAAATAATCTATAAAATTTCAGCATAAATTAATTACAATAAAATATTTAAGATCGTTCGACATTTACCTTCATTTTCTATTTCCGATAAATTAAATCTTGACTTTAATTTTTCCATTAAATGTAACGTATTATAATAGAGCAAATACAACTGTTCTTCTTTAGAAAAGCCTTCCAACAATTCAGGTATTAAACATCCTATTGAGGTATGCGGTACTTTAACATCTAATAGTACGGCTAACGTAGCAGATATGTCAATCTGATTATATTCGGTATATGACCTTCAACAAAATCATGGCATTATATCTTCGACGTTAGGCATAAAGGTATTAAGTCAAGGATTTAAGTTAAGTACTTAAAGCGGCGAAGCAACACGTCAAACAGGCATTTTTTGACTGTATTAGTGAAAAAACTCACACGTATAGTGTTTGATGAAAAACAAAACACTTTTGATTTTCACTAATGGCGTTTTCTTTTCTAAATCAAAAGTGTACCATAAGTGTTACATGTGATTGGGCAACATTTTTAAGAAGTGTTGCATATTTAACGTTTACAAAAGAACACTAGTTTATTTATTTCAGAAACAATAAATACACCAGCTGTTAATGTATGTAGTGCTGCACTAATGCCCCTTTAATTGAAATGATTGTTGAACATGTAAATGTTTCTTTTCTTTTTAAGGGCAACATAAGAAAAGAACGCTTTACACTTTCAAAATAACACATATTTTTCAGAAAAGAACATAAAGAACGGTAAAAGGCAAAAAGCATATTACTCAGAAACGAAAGCGCCACAAGGCAGCTGACGAAATTTGAAGCTTGTTTGGTGTGTGGCCGTGTGTGTAATTACTTCAAATGCCATTGGAGACGCACTATTTAACAAAATTCATTCTTAAATTTATTGAAGTTATCGTGGTTTGCCTGCTTTATGGCAAGTTAAATCGAAGCAATATAGCAATAGAAATGAAAAAAATGCTTAGTACGAGATACTGCTTGAAAAATATACAGAAAAATATCCATATGCGGAAAAAGGATGTCGCACAAAAAAATAATTCGCTTCGAACTGCATTATATGAAAAGGAGTTAAGAAGGGAATTAAAAGGAATTACAAAAAGTTTTTTAATAAATAATAAAATTTGTCCGCCAAAAAAATCACATGTTCTTTTTTTCACAACAACTTTCAAATGCAGTTTGATAATATGAATTTCATGTGTTGCTGTGCTAAGCAAAACAAAATATTTCCAATACATACATGAATTTGATCAAACAGTTTGATGTGTTGCCGAAGCCCTTAACACCTTCTTGGCTAGCTTCAAAGATATGTAATATAGTATAGTACTAATTTTATATGTATAAAAAGCTATCGTTGAAAATAAAAAAAAACAAAACTTATGAAATTTATTTGAGATGTATGGGATTTCTTAAAGATTATGGTCAAACAATGAAAAAGTTTCAGAGATCAAAATAGATAACTTACGTATTTTTATCTGCTCAATTCAAATATCACCATAAAAATTTCCGATTTGATTTAGTTTACAAGATATACTGAGTTTAATATTTTTGCATCATATTTCCGGACGGGTTAATACATAAAAACACATTTTTTGAGTGTAACTTCGCCGATGTGAGTTTCAGGATACCTTACTGGTATTGCAAGGATGTTGGAAATTGTGTTTTGACTTTAGTCCTTAAAATTTTTAAAATTTAAAACAAAAATTATCATTCCAATGCACGATGGGCCAGGATCCCAAAAATTTTGGTCATATATAGAATATTGATTTAGTGGTTTTATAAAATATTGCATTGGGGATTTTGGGCACCACTGATTTCAAATATGAAATTTAAATTTTAAAACTCAAGATGGCGGATCTAATATGGAGGTAAAAATTTTTAAATAATCAACCTCTTAATTTTTTAAAAAAGGCGAAAGATACTCTGGGAATTTGTGATAGATATTATTAACATTTTTTTTTAAATTTACAATGGTGAAATCAATATGGCGGCTATAATACTGATACTTTTTTAAGATATCATCATTATTTTCTAATTACTTTAGAACTATGAGCGGCAGAGGTTAGATATCAGCCATATGAAGGTTTTTAGAGCCGCGGATTACTAATCCGATAATAAAATTTACAAATCCAATATGCCGGATCTAATATAGCGATAAACATTTTTTAAAATCATTCTTTTAATTTTTTAAAAAAGACAAAGCAAATTATGGAAGCCCGTGATAGATATTTTTTAAAATGGTGAAATCAATATGGCGGCTATAATATTGATAAATTTTTAAGTGATCATTATTTTCTAATTACTTCAAGACTAGGACACAGTCTAACCAGACACGTCAACTTTGCCAAGTCAAAATTGCCCAAATCAGCTTTTTCTGCCGGCCAGTTGAGAAAGAGACAACAATTACGTGTTCGTGTTTCATTTTATCCAATTAAAAGTGCTGCACATTTTACAAATGTATGCGTAAAACAAAACAAATTGAAACGCTATACTTTCTTATTTCTCTTTTGTGATGCTGGCCACTTCGGCTGAGACGGCAATATCTTCCGGCTCGTGTGGCGGCTGGTTAGACTGTGACTAGGAGCGGCAGAGGTTAGAGATCAACCACATAGGGGTTTTCAAAGTCGCGGATTACGAATCTGAAATTTAAATTTAAAAACTAAAGATGGCGGATCCAATTTGGCGGTAAACATTTTTAAGAAATCAACCTTTTAATTTTTCAAAAAAAAGACAAAGGAAGCTATGGGAGGCCGTGATAGATATTTTACAAACAAGATATTTGGAATTTGAGATGGTGAAAATGGTAGCTATAATAATATTGGTGTCTATTCGGGAAAACGCGTCGAAGTAGTGAAGAATTACATGATAACAAAAACAAAATTTCACAAGTTGGTTTTGTTTTCTATACATTTCTAAAATCAAATAAACGTGAGAATTTTAACGCGTATAAACAAAAACAAATTTTTGAAATTTATGCAGTTTTGTTTTTGTTTGCCATGTATTTTTCACTTAGTCGACGCGTATTCCCGAATAGACACCATTGTTACATTTTTAAGACATCACCATTATTTTTAATTACTCTAAGATTAGGAGCGCCAGAGTTTAAATATCAGCTATTTGGGGGTTTTGGAGCCGAGGATTATGAATCGGACAATCAAATTTACCAATTCAAGATGGCGATAAGAGATTTTTAAATAAAATTCTATAATTTTATTCACTGTTAACAAGGGAAGTTTTAAAGCGTGACGTTAGACTATTACGATCTGATAAATATAATTTCATATCATACCAAAAATTACAAAAGACTGCCCCGGCGCATAAAATAAAAAACAGGTCTGTAAATTTGACCAGACCCACATATCTATGTATATGTATTTTGACGCGCTAAATCCTAATCTGAGGTCTGTTTGGTTCGTACACCATAAAGAATTTCGAGTAAATTGCGAAAATCCGCTACAAACTACAGTTTTTCGCAATTTTCTCGATATTTCGAGCCACTCGGACCTCAAACTCGAATTCATCGGATAGCTTACGGGTAGTTTTTGGGTTAACTGTCGATATCTCGAACGTTTATGAACGGTCGCAAAGGGTCGCTAAAATATAAGTAGTATACATATTAAGGAGTTATTTGCCATAAACATTTATGTTACAAAAAGTTGGATTTCAAAAAAAGTTTCATCTCAAGATTTTATCTAACTCTTGTGATATATGTATTTTTTAATTTTTTGCATTGACTGTTAGAAAAAAGCTAATACAATAATTCTCAGTTAATTTGTTTTTATTATTGTTTAAATCGGAGTAGGAAACTAAACGAAACGTTTGCTTTGGTTTTTTTGTATTTTTCAATGTGTAAAACTAAAACAACGAGAATGATAGTCCAATTTAGTTTTGTATTTTAATATGATTATTTCGAACGTATTTGCTTTGTGAAAAATTAAGTTGATGTTAATTTTTCCCTTGTTCCTTGGAATATTAATCATACCCAATTCTTTTTGAATATAACGTTACGAACCTTAGCCTAATAATCAATTTAGATTCAGTTTTGTATTGTTTGTGCTTATGTACTAGGGATATTTCGATATATATCGATATATTTTCTAGTATGATTATTCATACATTATTCCATTTTTTTAAATTAAAACACGAAAAGTACCCAAATTGATTATTAGGCTAAGGTTCGTAACGTTATATTCAGAAAGAATTGGGCATGATTAATATTCCAAGGAACAAGGGAAAAATTAACATCAACTTAATTTTTCAACGTACACAGCAGAACAGAGTAGCGCCACTTTCGGAAGCCGCTACACTTCCATCGTCAGTGCTCACGTGTATTTGCTTATCATCACTTGTGAGGTGGCTCTGTTGAATGTGATTTTAATTCTTATATATACAACTTTTTCGTGAAAATTGAATACGAGAATTAAATCACTCTCAAGCTGATATAAAAGAGCACTTTCCCAGCGTTGCCATCGGTTTATTTTTCTTCATTCCCATTTGTCTGATTTTTGTTCTACTCAAGACAAACTTTTTTGGTTTGATAAGCAAATACACGTATATAACGTTACGAACCTTAGCCTAATAATCAATTTGGATTCACAAAGCAAATACGTTCGAAATAATCATATTAATACACGAAAAGAACTTTTCCTTAAGTCTTAAGGAAGTCTTAAGAAGGAGTTAAACTTTCCGTGTATATTTAAAAGATTTTGTTTTGACTTATATTTCATGGAAATATCGCCAAAAGAAAAAGTAAATTTCATTTTATTCCGATTTTTTACAATGTTGCGTATTTTATTGCAACTCTTTGCATGAAAATCTAACCATTTTTATATTTTCATATAAAGCGTATTTTATAGCGATTACAATAATTCTTAAATTATTAAAATCGGTTGGGAATTGACAAGGTTACAATATTTTTTAAATAAACTTTCAATGTAAAATTATACATGCATGGCATATCAATAAATGAGGGGCTAGGCTTGCCCAATATAGTTTCTGAAAATTTGCAGAATATGTACTGACGACGCTACAGTGGGCTAAAACTAAACGCATCGCTAAAGAAAATTATGGCTAAATGTTTGAAATAAATTTTTGCACTGAAATATCTCTTAAATAATAAAAGGTAGCAGAGTATGTATAAAGCTGAGCATAAATATAGTATATGTATAAAAATTTTCGGTAGTACTTTATTAATGCGTTACAAAGTAATGAGTGTTACTTATTTATCTTATTACCGTTCTTCAAATTATAACTGATACCTTTTTTAATAAAATTAGTACGTATTTTTCTCATTACCTGAAAGTAGTTACAATTTGTTGATATGTGTTAATAAAATAAGTAGACAACCATTTTTTAATTCAACATGTGTTTGTACATGAAAACTTATTTTTGTCGCTTAAACTTATAAGTCAATAATATCTGAGTCGGTAAAGCTATTGTCTTCATATCTGAATTGTCTTCATATCGTATCCCAGCTGGGTCAAAAAAATAAATAATAAAAACTAAAATAAAATTTAAAAAATATAAATAAAACATAATATGTATAAAAATATTTTTTTTTTATTTTAATTTGTTTATTTGACTTCTTATTTTTTAGCTTCAAGTAAGCCAAATAATAACTATTTAATTGTAGTTACGACTTAAATCCTCATATACTTGTTTGCCTACCAGTAAGAAAAGCTTTTGCTGGGACTTCTTAAGTTTTTCAGATGCGCTGTATTTCTTTTTAGCCCACTGTAGAGTCGCTAGTTCATAAACTGCACATTTTTGGAAACTATGTATATTGTGCAGATATAGCCCCTCATCTATTGATATGACAACTTTTAAATAAGTTTGATCAATTGCTTAGCAGTTATATATGTTATACAGTTGATTTTTTCATCAGCTCCACAATGAACTGGGAATGTGTTGCGTGTACCATTTTACATTAAAATTTTGTGTACACAAATTGTAGCTCTTCCAATTCCAAACCGATTTTAATAATTGAGGGCTAATTGTAATCGTTATAAGATACACTTTTTAAGAAAATAAAGAAATGTGTAGGTTCTCAAGCAAAGTGTTGCAAAAAAATATGCAAAATTTTAAAAACTCGGAAAAAATAAAAATTTTAATTTTTTCTTTAAAGCAATCCCAATCTTAAGTCAATTATATACACCTACAAAATTTGTTTGCATTCTGTGGAGCGGCCTCGGAGAATAGCGTGAACGAACACAGTGACACGAAACTTTCATATATAACGGCATAGTGATTTCAAGGTCGGTTTCTGAAAAAATTAAGTCCCACGATCTCAAAAACTGCAAATTTGGAGTTGGCATGTTTAAATTTATTAGAAACGATAAGTTTTTAATGTATCTTATTATTTCTTAAGCGTTTTGTTTGGTTTTGTAACACTAGTATGTACGTAGTAGGGTATTGATTCGGTTAACAGTTAATCGGTTAACCGGTTAGTTACTACCCGATTAGCTGATCGGTTAATTTAAAATTGGATATTTTCGATTAACGGTTAAGCCGGTTAATTTCAGTCGATTAACCGACGTAACAAAATTTTTAATTTTTTGTAGTATTATAAGATATTTTTTGTGTATTCAATTATTTGTTTCGTCTCATATACAAAAGGTATGTGTTTAGAAACTATTTTTCATACAAACAAAGAAGTGATCTTAACTTGAGCAAAACTTTTAAACAAAGAAGTGATCTTAACTTGAGCAAAACTTTTAAACCTTTGGACGTGGTTATAAAAAGCTTAATAAAGACTCTGCTACTCTAATTGAACTTGAGGGGAGTATTGAGTTTTTATTTAATAGTTTAATAAAAGCCAATAATACTTCAATTAGTTTATACCTCCACTCAGGAATATTTCCTTCTAGCAACAGTGTTTTAAAATGCAGTACAAAATCGGAAACTAATGGCGTTTTCTTTTCTACAAAAGTGTGTTGCACTATTTGCCTTTTTTAATGAAAATTTGCAATATAATCATGTTTCGAAGAAGTGAATTTATTAGAAATTATTGTATCATCCCTTACGAAGGGAAATTTTTCCTTTAAAGGAATGTTAAATTGCAATTTTTTAATAAAAAGTACAAATATGTCACATTTTTTTGTAGAATAGAAAACGCCATAAGGAATTCGGAAACAAACTTTTTTTGCAGAATGTTCGTTGCTGAACTCTGCCAGTATGAGTCAGATGATAACCTGGCAACAGAAGAAACTATCGATAGTAATACAAGAAATCTTTTAACAGAATTAACCGAAACAATTAGAAGTGTTAAGAAATTGAAAAAATTAAAACAGGACATAATGGAAGATTTTATATGTTTAGAGAAATCCAGGAAATGGACTGAGAAACTAGATATTCTGTATTATGGACTGTTTTCGATTTCTTCACCATCTACGATAAGTGAAACGATTTTTCCAAGTCAAGTTTTATCAAAACTAAAGAAAACAATCGCTTAAATCCTGAACATTTAAACCAAATTATTTTTAGAAGATCTTCTTATACTATTGAAATAACTAATAAAATGATCTTTTAATACATATTTATAATTAGTTTTTGCTTGATTTATGTGTTGTTTCCACAATTCAAACAAGAACTGCTTGTCTAAAATTTATATGAATAGCACTCAGTTTTTTGAGTGACTTCCATACAAGTTTTAGACAAGCAGAGCTTGTTTGCATTGTGGAAACAGCACATTAGTTCAAGAATTGTTATGTTTGTTATGTTCTTGTTTTTATGCATTTTTGTTTGTTGAAATTACTTGATTTATGTAAAAACTTTATTAATCGGTTAACCTATTAATACCGAAATTAACCGATTAAGCCAAAACCTCGATTAATTAATCGAGCGATTAACCGATTAAAGCAAAAGCCCGATTAAATGAATACTCCAGTACATAGCACAAAAGTAGTCTTTATACATGTAATGTAACACTGTAATGTAGACGATAAAGCTATAAACACTTCGACGACAGCACGCTACCGACTAGGGATGGGCAAGTGAAAAAAATATATCGACATATTTTTAAATATCGATCGACATCGATATAAATCGAATAAAAATATCAATATATCGATATTTTTCAACGATACCCCTTATTCTGTAACTATCTGTCGACGTCACATCAAGACAATATCAAAAATAGGACTCTTACGTACTCGGTGTGGACAACAATTGACTACCGGTAACATTCTATTACTATTCTCTTAGGCGTAGAAAATAGCAAGAGGCTGTTAAAAGTAGGCAATTGTTGTCGACAACGAGTACGTAAGTGTTCTATTTTTGATATTGTCTTGTCGTGACGTTGACAAATAGTTACAAAATACGAGGGAATGATAATTCATATCGTGCTATAACCGCCAAAAAAAGCTTAAGCGCCATAAAGTAAATTTTACAGGAGAAGTATTTTTTAGTTATCCTTGGTTTAAATCGAAGTAGGGCCCTTATATTGGCTATATAGGATTGTAGTGGACTGTATATCTAATGTTAATAGTTTTAAAAATTTTTCTATAAGACAACGCATGTTTGTAAGGGTTAAGATATTTTAAGATATTATTGATGCCATGAAAACTCAATTAATTGAATCAAATTATTTTAAAACTAGTAATTATTATCTTTATCAAGCTGTTCTTTAAGCGTTCCATTGAGGTCCTTGCCGTTTTTGACACTAGTTTTGCTCTACTTGCAAAAGAGAATTTTAGCTTAAGCGACACATTGCAGTTACAAAAGAATGTAAACAAATTAAAAATTTAAAGAGAAAATGCACTTAAGCTAAAATTTCTTTTGCTGTATTTTCGTAGCGGTACATGGCAGGACTTTGAAACTTTGACAGATAGTCCGATTTTTCGAAAAGCATGTCGCTTGAGCTTTTTTGGCGGTTATGGCTCGATATGCAGACCCCACATTTTTTTTTTAAATAAAACAAAAAAAGTACCTTTCTCATAAATAATTAAGCTGGAAAGAGTTAATTTCTAAGAACCTTACTGTTCCACCAATACTTCATATAACATACATCAACATCGATATATTTGGAAAAATATCGATATATCGAAATGAAAAATATCGACAATATATATCGATATATTTTTAAGAAACTATCGATATATCGATATATTTTTAAGAAAATATCGATATATCGATATATTTTGCCCATCCCTACTACCGACTACAATCTGTCAAAATTAAAATACACACGTTTATATGAAACCGATTATTTTGACGACTTCACAGCTACACGACCGCCGCTGTAGCTGTCGCCAACTTAGCCTAATTTCTATTTTGATTGGCGATAATAAACAGATTACTGCTGCCAACATAATGAGAAATGTGAATTAAATAAGCGCTTAAACATTTTTTGAAACTGGTCAAGAATATGCAAATTGTTGAAAATAAAAAAAACATAAGGTAATAAATAGCTCCTTCAAAAATGAAAATGATTGTGTAATTTTTTTCGTCGCTCTCTCTTGGCTCCGGAGTTACGGGGTTCAAAACTTTTATTTTTAATGGTTATAACTCCTATAATATAGAACACATATAAACGATATTGGTATCATTTCAAAGTGCATTTCTATTGGTTTATAAATTTTTAAAATCTTTTAATGCATTACGAGTGAAATGCAATTTTTAGATTTTAATATTTGAGTTTTCATGCAAAAATACCATTATTTTAAAAAGTGCCCGATGCAACGATATTTCAGCTTGTATACAGTTTTATAGATAACTTTCGTAGCTTTCATTTGGTATATAATTGATAGCCGTTATCGATGAAATACGTGAGTTATGGAGCTTTGCAAATGAGATTTCAAAAATAAATTAGCTAATGAATTCATTTTCAAAGAGCCAAAGATAACCTATTACCCAATGAAATTTTTTCATTTTCAACGATTTTGGTATTATTGACGTAAGTCAATATTTTATTTTCTTTAACAGAAAAGAACATCAAAAAATTCAAGTATGTATTAAAAATGCAATAACAATAAAGAGCTATAAACAAATAAATTGATTTTTTTTAAGAAGTAGCACAATCAGGCAACTAATGTCTACCAGTTAATTAATAATGTGTTAACTTCTTTGGGAAAAGGATAGTGTAGAGTGAACAGGTGGTGAAGTGGGAGAGGGATAGAAAGCTTAATTCATTTACAACCCTACTATTGCGCGTTTTTTATAGAGCAGTGTTGCAAGCCCTCTGGTGTCAAGTAGAGGCATTAAGTTGTTTAAGCTATTTAGCCATTTTATTAGTTGTTTTACTTCGCCGACGCTACAATACCGACGAAGGAGGGTGCTGTGAGGTGCATTAGGATATGTTAGTATTAATCGCTGCCCGTACTGCCAAGGTTATCAGTGCTATGCCTTCATTAATTTAACAGTCGAACAACAACCAACACAATAACACCAATGTATTACAAATCATTGTATCTTCCCTTACGAAGGTAAATTTTTGCTTTAAAGAAATGCTAAATTGCAATTTTTTTAATAAATAATAACATGTTAAATTTTTTCCGAAAAGAAAACGCCATTAGTTCAATAAATAATAAAAGTAAAATCCTTGTAACATTTCAATATGAGAAAAATGTGTGAGTTCAATGATTTTCAAATCGAATTTAACTAACTAAATATCGTTGAAAGAAATGTCTAGCTCAACAATAGTAGTAGATCATTTACTATCGATAGCGGCAAAAATATCGATTGTTTTCAAATATAAATCGATTGCGGAATTTAGACATCGATAGTCACGAAAAATATGAAATAACGATACTTCGATAGTGCCATCTATAGTTTTCCACCTCTACATACACATGTATGTAATTGTTATTTTTCTTAAAACTAGCCATTACTTAAATGTAATTAATGCTGGAGTTTACGCAATATACGGTAACTGTTTACTCGTTAAATTGGTAAAATTGTTTATAATATATATTTTATTGCTGCGAAATTTATTTAAAAGAGTAAACATTTACTGAATTTGCCTGAACTCCACCAATATTAATAATTTTTATAGAATAGAAAAGTTAATTACCGTTTTTTTTTATTACAGCTTTTTTGAAACATCATTAAAGGAACATATAATTCTTCCATGTCACTACCTCCATGACTACCTCCATTACGCATGCCATGATCGCCAGTTAATAATAGCAAACTTCTTGGATGCATATTTTCTTCAATAAATTTAATTATATCATCCATCTCTAACAATTTAAAATATATTTTATCGCTGTGGGATCCTTCCACGTGTCCAATATGATCAAGACCCAGATAGTGAAGTATCATTAACTGCCAATCATCATATTTAAGTTCTTCCTTTAAAATTTTAGTAACATTCAGATCTCCCTGAGGAATTTAAAAATTTGTATTTTCATTAAAGTATTCATTTTCGACAAAAGCATTTTTTACAGGTGCGCGAAAAATATCAATCAATCTAGATATAGAGAAATACATACATATATACACACAAACAAGGCAAGAGTCTAATTACGGCATTCGATATCGAGTACACTATAGTATCGAATAATACTTCGATACGTGTCGTAATATAAAATTGTAATAGATTTACGAACATACATATGTTTTCCAAATGTAAACAAATGAAAAAAGCAAGCAACTTAAACAGAAATTGTGTGCGAAAAAAGTTTTTAAATAAAATTTGTCTTAAAAATAAATCCTTAATTTTTATTTATTTATCTTCATCAAACAAGGAAGAGCATTGTGTGATACGCATTAGGAAGGAAATAAGAGATACAAGTGACAATTTGCCTTTATCGGCAACATTAAATAAGTTTTAGACCAATAACCCTACGTCTATACCTGATATATTTTTATCATGACAAAAGTCAAACTTTATATTGAAAAATAATTTGTTTTATGTTCGGTGTTTTTCATATATGGAATTTGACATTTGTCATGATAAAAATACATATATCAGGTATAGGAAGCATTGAGTGTAGTATTTGCCACCTAAATTTAGAACAAAACAAAATTTGGTCAAATAATGTTGGTCAACGTTGAATACTAGGTCATAAATTCTGCCATTAGCTCCTTTTCCATTTTACTGTAGAAATAATATTTATTATTCATTTTATTTTACATATCCTATATTAATTAAATTTACATATTTTGTCCCTTTTTATAAAAACAAACTTACAAACTAGAAATTCTTAGATATTTTTGTCTCTAAATATTAAATTATTGTGTATACGATAGCCTCTTACCTATCGAATGATAACTCGATAGATGTAGATATTTGATTACTCGCTGTCGAATGCTATAATCTCAAATTACGATACTTTTCATTCGATATCGAATACCATGATGCCAAAATGAAAAATTTCGAACAAGTTTGCTCGATAACTACATACTAGGGTATTCATTTAATCGGGGTTCTGCTTCAATCGGTTAATCGCTCGATGAATTAACCGATGTTCAGGTTTAATCAGTTAATTTCGTTATTAATCGATTAATAAAGTTGTATCACACAGGGGAACAAAATGGACATTTTGGTTTGGTATAGCGATTTTTATTTTTTTAGTCATTCCGTCTCTTTTTTGGTTTTTCGAATAATTTTTCCACACTGGACTTTAAAATTCAATAAGACTTTTTTGATTATTAGTCTACACAAAATTATCTTTCTTTTAAATAAAATATTGTTGATGTACGTTCCAGGATATTTTGGTGAAACTGCAAGGATATTGAATGTTAACTATTTTCAGTTTTATCTTTACATTTGATTAACATTTTAAAATATTTTTAACAATCACATACTTAATACTACAATAAACACATTTCTATGATAAAATTTCGAACATATTTAAAATGTCCTGAAATAAGAATAAAACAAGGCAAAATTAAGCACTAAATGTCATTAAAATACTACTAGAGTCTAACGCTAAAAGCACCTACGTTATTATACTCAAATGAAATATATTTTTGTACAGATTGGTAATTTGTTAAAAACCATTCTAAAGAAAGATATTTACTAAAAAAAAATAAATAAATAAAAAATAAACAAAAAATGGGGCGATAAAATTCGCGATATTTGAAAAACTGTAAATCATGGATTTTTTTGCTGTATTTGGACTCAGAATACAAATTAATATTAAAAAATAAAAATAATATTGCTTAAAATAATTCTTGTAAAAAAACCGACTACAAAATAGGCGTGGCACTGTCCCCATATTTTACTATCATGTTGTACTTTTACGAAATCTAATTGTGTGTGCGAAGTTTCACACAAATCGCTTAAGTAGAAGTAGTTAAAATGAATATTTACTTTTCATGGGCGTGGCACTGCCCACTTTTCTAAACATAATGTTGTATTGTAACGATAATTAAAGGTGTGTACAAAGTTTCATAAGAATCGGTTTAGTAGAAGTTGTTGAAAAATAACATTTAATTTGCATGGGCGTGGCACTGTCCACTTTTTTAATCATGATGTAGTATTCAAACAGAAACTTAATGTGCGCGCAGAGTTTCATAATAATCGGTTGAGTAGAAGTAGCTGAAAAGGCATATGTATTTACTTCGTATGGTCGTGACCCCGCCCATTTTTCAACAAGACCAATCTGGAAGTAAATCCTTTTAAATAAATTTAAAAAAATCCGAAACAAATCTGTAATATTTTTACTTTGGCCAAGTGTGGCTTATTTAATATTACTTCAATTGAAATTAATAAATAAATAAATAAAATAAATAAATCGGTTTATAAATGGCGGAGTTTTGAGGGAACATCCATAAAAAATAATATAAAAATAACATGAATTGATAACCTTTCTCCTTTTTTTGAAGTCGGTTAAAAAGGATATTTACCCATTTGTTTCTTTAGGATGTGGAAAATAAACTGAAATTTCGAGCTAATCTCTAAATAATTCGCTACATTTTGTACCAATTTCTTATTTTAATTAAAAACTTTGTTCCCTCTAACGCCTTGTGCATGGTGTGTACATTTTTTAAAAAGCAATTTTATTAAGGTTAAAACCAAAACAGCTAAATTTCAACATCCTTGAAAGATCAGAAAGATATTCCAAAGCAACCACCGGAATTATTACACTCAAACGAAACATATGTTTGTGTAGGCTAATTTCTTTCCAAAACAAATTTCTCATTTTAAGGTGAACACTCAAAATTTAGATGAAAAATCCCAAATGTAAATTAAAAAACGCGATATTTCGCAAATGCGAGCTGACTGGAAAAAACTAGTACAACAGAGTAAAGGGGGTTCAACAACACATACAAAAGGAATGTGAAATTTAGTGCACCAAAAATTATGTTTCACTGTGTTATTATTTTGAGTTTATTAGTAAAAAAAAAACAATAACATAACAAACATAACAATTCTTGAATTAAAGCAAAAAATAAAGGAATTCATAAATACATATGTATTAATTAAAAAATAAGCAAGTTTGTTACATCATTTTATTATCATCATTATTAGCAAATGGTTTATGGAGATCTTCTAAATTATTTTTTTAGGAAAATAATTTGGTTAAAATGTCTAGCATTTAAGCGATTCTTTTCTTTAGTTTTGATAAAACTTGACTTGATTTTGGATTTTTCTTAACATATAAAATCTTCCATTACGCCATTAGAGATCAGTTTTAGTTCTTTTAAATTCTTAACATTTCTAATTGTTTCAGTTAATTCTCTTAAGAGATTGTTTGTATTACTATCGATAGTTTCTTCTGTTATTAGGTCATCATCTGACCCATCCTAGCAAAGCTCAGCACGTAACATTCTGCAAAAATATTTATTTCCGAATTCCTTATCTTCCATTTTGGTACTGTATTTTAAAACACTTCTAGCAACATTCCTTTTTGGGGGTAAAAATAAGTGTACTTAATGCTTGAATTGATCTCTAATTAAATATATTCCTTAGATTTTGAATTAAATCGTTGGCAATAGTAATATTGGCTTTTATTAAATTAATAATCAAAAGCTTAATAATTCCCTCAAGTTCAATTAAAGTAGCGAGTCTTTACTAATCACTTTTATAGCCACGTCCAAAGGTTTTAAAGTTTTACTTAAGATAAGATCACTCAACACACTTCTCTGTTTGTATGAAAACATAATTTCTAAACACAAACATACCTTTTGTATATGAGACGAAACAAATAACTAAACACATAAAATACTACAAGTCATATCTTCCAAACGAATAGTCTGATCCACAAGAAATGTATGAATGAATTATAGGGAAGGATGTAGGCTACAAGGTGTGTTAAAAGTCAAGTAGCTATTTTTAGGACTGTGGGCGCTATATCGCGACCTCATTTCTGGTTTAGCTCATATGCCAAAAAGTCGGAATGGAGAAAAATTAAAAAGAAGACTTACATGAAGTTTTCTCAAAATATACCCGATAGAATATTTTTGTAATTTCACCACTGCTTCCGGCATATGTTTGGAAGAAAATTTTTAATTTTTGTGAACTTTCATCAATCCGGATAAAAATTTTTTTTATAAACACTTTTTTTATTTTACTTGTAAAAAGTAGCTTTTTGTGCTTCACGTGTATGCTAAATGTTGTGTATTGAGTAACTTGTTATTGATGAAACTTGGTATTTTACTTGATTTCTGTTTTTTATTTTTTCTATTTTTTTTTACAAAAAATATATCAAAATTGGTGAATCGAGCCC
Source organism: Panzeria rudis (assembly GCA_956483635.1). Lineage (NCBI taxonomy): Eukaryota > Metazoa > Arthropoda > Insecta > Diptera > Tachinidae > Panzeria > Panzeria rudis. Next base: position 152,441,294 of record OY101450.1, read on the forward strand.
AATAAATGCTTGATATCTCAGAAACCAGAAACAATTTCGGATTCTGAAAGGGGATATTCAAAATATATGTACGTCATACTAACTCAATTTTTCTAAAAGTGGTCGGTGGGCCGAAACAGAAATGAGGTCGCGATATGTTGTTACATAAGACCAATTTTACCGATAAAACTCTTTAGTCGTCGGAAAGCTTATATATTTCAAACTAATGGTCTGATCTACAAAAAACGTATGCCTGGAAAGGCTGTAGGCTATAAGGTCTGTAAATAAATTAGTTATTTTTAACACAATGCGCGCTACATCGCGACCTCAATCCTGTTTTGGCCCACCGACCTTTAAAAAAAAATCGAGTTAAGTATAGGGTATAAATATTTTGAATACTCTCTTTCAGAATCCGAAAACTGTTGCGCGAAATTGTTCCTGGTTTCTGAGATATCAAGCATTCATTGTGCTCCATATCATCAATTTTGATAAATTTTTAAAAAAAAATTTTTTTTTAAATGAAAAAATAAAAATCAGATATCAAGTAAAATACCCAGTTTTATCAATATTAACTTTTTATTCCATGTAAATATCTTTTCTAATAACATTTACACGCTTATTTTCAATGAAAAGTAGAAAAGCACAAAAAGCTACTTTTTACAAATAAAATAAAAAAAGTGGTTCATCGGATTGATGAAAGTTCACAAAAATTTACATTTATCTTCCAAACATATGCCGGAAGCAGTGTACAGAATACAAAAAAATTCTATCGGGTATATTTTGAGAAAACTTTATGTAAATCTTCTTTGTTGTTTTTCTCCATTCCGAATTTTTGGAATATGGGGTAAACCAATAATGAGGTCGGGACATGTTGCTATATACGACCAATTTTAATAATTAAAATTCATTAAAAATGTATCTTAAAATTGAAAACGACTACTTCATTGGTATTTTAATTTGATAACAAGTGGTTTCGGAAGCGAATTACAACAAAATCATATAGAAGTACAAACAAATAGAACATTTTTAAAGAATGTGAACCAGTGTTGCCACGGGAAGAATAAAAATAAGTTACACCTTTCTTTCAGAAAACTTTAGTTTTTCACCAAAAGTTACATTTTGAAATGTTCCTTGAATAAATAGTTATTTTATGAGATTTATATAAAATAAATATTTTTATTCCATATTTCAGTGATAATCTAGTATGTGATGGAAATCGATCGATTTCACCAAACAGACGTTCTGTAAATTGCGCGATACAGTGGAATCGAAACTAAGTTCAAAAAAAGTACTCTAAGCATCGAAAAAATGCATCAATAAATTATCCTTCAGTAGAAATCGATAGATTTCCATCACATATTATAATAAGAAAACAACAAATTCATTTATTGAACAAAAACATAACTTAGAATAAATATATATAAACTTTTTAGTTTTCAAATAAAGATTTATTTGTTGAGGGTTAAGCAATATCTATAATATGCATTTCATTGGTGCTTTACCAAATCATCAGTACTCTTGAACCATACTTTTGAAAAGCTTCAAACCTCTAATCTTTCAAAACAATTTTAGAATTTAAAAATAATTCTTTTGAAAATCACATGAGAATAAAATAAACGTAGTAGGCTTAAGATTTGTTCGCGTACCAAATCTCCACAAACGACGAACAAATCACAATAAACTTAAACGTCAACAAGTACACATGAAAGGTGGAGGTACATACCACGCGTTACGCGGCAACGCTTTTCTTACTTTTCGAAGTTTTAACGCTTTAAGAATGGCAAGTTACACCCCACACTTTTGATGCTCTTATGCTTATACAATTTCAAGCCTTTAAGCCCTTATGACACTACATTTTTCTTGTATTGTTTTGCTATAGGATTGAAAGAAAGAAATAGCAAATGATAGAAAGAAACAACTATACAAAATGTAAACAAAACGTAATGGCTTCTTTAAGTGCTGCCTACTTTTTATTTATAATAAAACGACAAAAGAAAAAAAAAGTTGAAAAAAAGAGGGGCTAAGTCGCTGAATTCATGAATAAACCGCTAACTTGGCAACACTTTAATGTTTCAAGCTTGAAATGTCAATTTCAAGTTGAACATTTTTACATTTTACAGGCCCCCATTTTTTATCGATAACATTAGTAAAAGCTTTGACAATTTGGTATTTATCTTAATATAGCTCAACTCTTTGCACCTGGTAAAATTTCCCATTATATTCTATTTGCACTGTTCTCCAAAACTTGAAAAACTAAGAAAAAATGTAGTGTCATAAGGGCTTTACCGGCTATATTTTGTCTTGCCTTTAAGTTTTATTTTTCTTTATATATTTAGTGCAGTTTTCATCCATTTTTTAATAAAAAATTTATTTCTAATAATTTATTTCCATTAAACAAACATTTTAGCATATGAATCTGGCAGCACTACCTGTCATTTTGTATACGACGCATGAAAGTCGAAGAATGTTCAACTTTTTGCGAGTTACGCGCGTCGCAAACTTCGCTTTGTATCTTGCCTTATGGAAACACACTATTTCAACTTTTTTGACAGAAGTCTGTAACGCATTAGCGTATTTAACGCATGCTATGTACCTTCATCTGAATTGCGAAGCGGATGTTGTTCTTTTGGTTATTTATTTATTTTTGTATATTATTATATTGTTATTATTTATTTATGTTTTTATTTCATATAAATTTTCTTTTCTAAATTCTATGAAAAATTGCTTCGTTGCTTACAAAAATAAAAGAAAACATTCGAATGTTCGCGCACAAGCCCACTAACACATCGCACAAATCACAACAAATTGAAAATTTTCAATTATTTGTGATTTGTGCGCGCACAACCCCATTAACGAGTAACAAGACGTCGAGCACGAACAAATCTGTCGCGTGTGGGCTGCTTTACACAGCGTCTTCACGAGACATTAACTTTAAGATAACATGAGAGAAAACGTCGGCAGAATACTAAAAACAAAATGTCGAATTTTCTCTTAATCTCATACTAGGGGAAGACGTAATTTTTCTTTTCCGATAAGATTTCATTTTATGCAAATGCTCATCGAGTTAACATGTACCACTTTTGCATAATTAGTTGTTTTATTTTTAATTTGTCACACAAATTTAAATTTATAAATCAACTAAACACATTTATTGATTTATTTAATTTAACACAAAAATTTTATCAAAAACATCGCTTTTCATTTATTTCAATAAACACTCACACATGCACACTATTTTATTTTTATGTACATGTGTTTTTTGACAGTTCATCTCATAAGATTGTTGTTATAAGCATTCTTATAACAACGCTCTCATAAAAATTCCTATAACATTGAGATAACACTAATTTGAAGTCTGCACGTAACATAATTCTCAAGTAACTTGAGATCTACACGTAACATAATATGTAAGATGAGATTGTCAAATTCAATCGCAGAGAGAATTATGTTACGTGTATACTTCAAATTAGTGTTATCTTAGTGTTATAAGAATTTTTATGAGAGCGTTGTCATAAGAAATTTTATAACAACGATCTTATAAGATGAACTGTCAGAAACACACGTATATGAAAATAAATTGGTGTGCATGTGTGAGTGATTATTAAAATAGTAAGTGAAGAGCGATGTTTTTTTCATGTTATCTCAAAGTTAATGTCTCGTGAAGACGCTGTGTTAGAAACCCAACAAACAATTTATATTCGATATGAATCTATATCGACATCGCTTAACCCTCAACAAATAAATCCTTATTTTAAATAAAATTGGCAGAACATCTCAAATAATGAATTTAATAGATGCTTTTTAGTTCATAGTTAACTATTTTTTCGTATGAAATGTGACAACAAAGTTCATTTAATGACGTATGCAAGTGTATGATTGTTATGCTATTCAAACCGAACGGGGCAATTCTTGCCTTAATTAATGAATCAAGTACTTTTTCGAAAATATTGCCTCATTCTTTGCCATGTACCAAAAGTTATGAAATTTTGGTCAAACATAACAAAATTATACATGTCACATTATGCCTTCAAAAGTTACGAAAAATGTAAAAAATGTAACCAAACGTCATCACAGGTGTATACGCATATCTCCGCATACACAAATCTCCGCAGCTAATTTTTGGAACCATATTACTCTATAATATCTATATTAAGATTCCACAACATTTCCACAACAAAGATTTATAAAAGTTACAAAATTTTTTTTTCTGTATTTACGCTTGTAAGCCTTAACTGAAATAGCAAATATATAAAGTAAAGCCGTTTAAAATAGCTGATATACCACTTTATCAAAAAAAGTTGCCTTGTCCGAAAACGTCCGCCATTAGCGATTCAATAGTGAACAAATTTAATATACAAATCAATAAAGAATTACAACAAAATTTTTTCTCAGTGTTTAAAAGACCATATTTTCCGAACCAGGTACCATAGTGATAAATTAATTTGATTATTAAATAAACTGATTTGTCCGCTTTGATGCTGCGTTGAAATTTTTTTTCAAAATCTATAATTTTTTTTCCGCCGCTAGTTGGCATATTTTCCCTCCGTGAATCGGTTGTAAAATTAGATCAATATATTCATCAGGTACATACATATGTACATATATTACTAACTTTTCTGAAAAGGTCGAAGTTGAACAGCAAAAGCCCACTTTACATGCACAATTTGTAATAACTAAAGACAAAAGAACATTGATCATAAAAACAGGATATATTGGTTCAGAATGTTTTAATGTTATCCGTAGTCATATACCCGATGAACGGCTCGAAATTTTCGAAATGACACATTTTTGTTTTAAAAAGAGGACTTTTACTTGAACAAAATATGCTAACTCTGGAGATATAGTTTTTTGATGTACTAAAATATATCTTGAAAAAAATACGCAAAAGTGCAAAATATGAAATTTTTTGCATAGGTATAGCGTTGCCAGAATGATGATTTTATCATATTTTTGATGATTTTTAAATCAAAATATGATTTGATGATTTTCTTTCCCAAATGATGATTTTTCTTTCTCCCAAATGATGATTTTTCATACTTGCTTGGAAATATTTTAAATGGTTATTTTAATTTTTAGATCAATTAATATATAATTTCCCATAGTTTTTAACATAAAATTTTATGGTAGTTCATTGTGAAGTGCGTGAACTTTCTCTGACTAAAGTATTTTGAATTTTGGATAATAATATTTCTCTGTTCTCCGATTTTAGTTAGTTCTTCTAAAATAATAACTTTTACATTTTAGCGACATTTAATGTGTAAACCGATGTGCATATTATCGAACTTGAGTGATGGTCAAAAATTCATCAGCTTTGACTGAAGGTTTTGGCTAACAAGACTATCATTAATGTTGGGTGTTAAAAAGTCATTGAAGAAAATAATGTACTAGAAAACATTCAAAGTAAGAAACATGGATGAACTTCGCTGATAATAATTCTGTTTTCTCATAATATTTAGCAACTCCTGAGATGCTTTTGTTTTAACAGCATTACACCCTAATCCTGTTATATCCCAAGACAACATTCCATATCATAGCGACAATGTCAGCAAGTATTCAAAGAGGAGCTTCTACCAAATATTGAAATAATATTAGTATTAAATACTAAAAACTAGATTTGTTCTGTAATATATAAAATTTCCCTATTATTTTTCCAGGTATGTATGTATATATTTTTGAATTGCATAAATTTCCGAATGCAGCAGGATTTAAATTTTTGGTATTTTTTACATTGACGAATTGAATGCCTTGAATTTAATTTGTATATTTAATTTTATTTATGCAATAGCATATAAATATTTAAGAAAGTACTGAAAATTTTATGTGTCCCTATTATTTCTTTCATCACTGTATAAAAATATATGTGTCATTGATTTCTTTAGTTTTTGGCTACGTCAAAATATCAAATCACATTGTGATCACATTTATTTGACATACAAAACCGTGACATATTTTTAACATATGTTTTTGAACACTTTTCGGAAATTGCTTTTTCGTTACATATTTTATGAAATTAATTTTTTCGATGAAATTTGTTAACATTTAAAACTTTTGGGAAACTTGTGAAGATGTACATTGTACAAGCTAATATATATTTGTGTAATTTTTTGTGACTTTCAGTAGTGATTTAAGAAAGATTTTGCTGATATTAGCATGTGTTCGATATTTACTCGAGTTATGTTTTCCGACCTTCTTTATAATTTTGTGCGTGAATTTTACCATTTTCGCATATGTGGAAGTGATTTTGCCACGTTCTTATATATTCTTACCGTCATGGCAATTTTTAATATATTTTAGGGATTGCTCCTGATCTTAATTCTTTTTCACGACTTTTTAATACTACATAAAATGTATAATTGAAAAAAATAGATGAAATTTTAAAATGTGCAAGACTCTTTTATATATTTGGTTACCAAGAAATTATTAACTCTCCTATCTGATAGAAATGTAAATGTAAGGAAATCATATAAAGTTTTAAGAATGCGTTTTTGTTTTCGTTTTATATAAAAGTTTCATTGTTTGTCTTTGCTTTGAATAATATTTTGGAATAAAATATTTGTGATGAGTTTTAATATCAAAATATGATTTTTATTTCGTCAAATGATGATTTTCTTTGGAAAACTGCTGGCAACGCTGCATAGGTATAAATTTCATAGTAAGTAGGGTATTCATTTTAATCGACTTTTCAATTGTTCGATCTATCAATTAATCGAAATTGAGGTTTTTATATTACTCGAGCAATCGAGTAAATTTTTTATTTCGTTCGAGTTATTCGAGTAAGCTTTGCTGCTAAAAATTATTAGAGTTAATCGGAAAGTTTGAATTTAATCGGTTTTTGTACATTTTTGTGGACAAAAATAAAACAAAACAAGTTTTTTCGCGTTTTTATATATTTTAATAATGAACACAAAAGAAATTCTTTAAAATAGTTTTTTTTACTATTCAAATATTGCGCTTTGAGAAAATTATGCGCCAGGAAATATTTAATAACATTCCGACCTGGTCCTGTATTCAATGCAGAATAAAAATAATCAGAATTGGCATAGCACTATTGTTGTTATAAATATTAACTAGTAACACTTGGGAAATATTTGCCTAAAAAAACGTAACCACTACTTTTGCTCAAAGTTAGTTTGATTTAACTTGTTTTTTATATCACAAAATAAGGTTAATTATGCTGCAAAAAGCTATTTTTATATTATTTTTAATAAATGCGAACGCATATTTAAAAAAATATTGTAATTAAAGGAAATACAATTTTAGCTTGTCTGTAGGTTACGTTTTTTTCGGCTTTTATAATTCCGAACATTAATTCGATATTTTAATATGAAACATCTAGTTAACTAGTTGCTCTCTAAATATCTTCTTTATTTCAAATAATTTTTGTTTGGTGTTTATATTTCCGAATTTTTTTAAAAGATATTTGAAGTTGGTTTCTTTCTCCTTATTATTGTTACTACATTATTTACTTAACTTTTTGATCATGCGGACTATTAGTATGAAATAACGTTCGAATTCGATGGCAAATTTCATATAAATTAAAAAATGTTTCCACTTTTTATTAAGAAATCTACAAAAACTCATAAAAAAAAAGAAAATTTACATAAAATATTTTAATCGAGTTATTCGATTAATCGACCAAAATTACTCGAATAAATTTTTACTCGAAATTGAAATTTTTTGTTTGATCGAACATTAATTTGACTCTAATTATTCGATTAATCGAGCAAACATTATTCGAGTGAATACCCTAGTAGTAAGAGTATTTAAATCATCTTATGGAAGGCGCATTGTTTATTTTTGCAATAATAAGCTAAATAAATAGTTTTTTGATCTCCTGATTTTTCGAGTTGGCATTTATTGAATATAGGCTCTCGATAAGTATATATGTACATATGTATTTAGACCTTTTTTTATTTTTTTCTCACCTCATAAAAATCGTTAACGAAAAATGAATCTGTATTGATGGCCGCCCGTAGAAATTTATTGGGAAACAACTGAATCCATGTACGATCACCAGCAAATACAGCTTTTTTATTTCTTGCAGCTAAGCGGTGCAATATAGACTCATCTAGTTTCGTGGTATGACCCAGGTTTAGCACAATGTCAATAAAGTTTGATATTGTCCCTGTAGTTAAGCTTTTTATCCGAGGCATCGTTACTGTTGGTATATCAACTTTAATTTGCAAATGCTTACATACGTGTTCATGCGCGAAAGGCATATTGGTAGCATTGGGATAATCTGCTCTCCAGGCATCAATAACTAATAAAACAATTTGATCATATTTCAGTGAAGGTGGTTGTAGCCTAAAAAATTTGAAAGAAAATTATTTTTCGAATGAAAGAATGCTGCATTTGTAGTGGCAATATTTCGAAGAAGTCGTTTATCCTTTAACGGCCTTATTCATAAGATATTTTTGATTTATTAAGGGCTTATAAAGTGAATTTTGTTTCGTATCTTTTTATAAATCAAAAATTTTTTTATGAATAAAGCATTAAACATTAGTGATGGCATACTATCAGTGTTGCCAGGAGCCGGAGGAAAAACAAAGGATAAATAGGCCTTTTAAAAGGCTAAATTGCACAAAAATAAAAGCTAAAAAAAGGTTAAGTATTTTCTACTGAAAACTCAATGTATCATTATTATTTAATAAGTAAAAACATTAAATTAAAAATAGATGATAACTTCAAAACGGCTAGACCAATTTTCTTTAAACATAAGTTAGAAGATTTTGGATCGTCACCTTTCAAACAAAATTAAAATCGATTCAGCAATATACATACATCTAGAAAAGATGTGACATCTTCTAAACGGCCGGACTAATTTTCTTCAAACATAGCTAAGAACACTCTCGATCAAGTCACCTTTCAAACAGAAAAAACTATAACAAAATTGGTCCAGCCGTTTGGTCTGTACGTGGACTCGTACAGACACACAGATACATAGACACACACTATAAAATTATAACACGCCTTTCCTTGGTCGGAGGTTAAAAATATACAAAAAGTGTGTAATCTCCACGAAAATAATTTTATTTAAAGTTATTGGAGAAAAGGCAAGCTGCAAAATTTATGTATGAAATTTTACAGAAAAGGAGGAAAGATTTAATCCAAAATGTTTATAAATGAATATTTTTCAATAAGAAAATCTTTTTATCTTCCTAATAATATTTTTGGCGATATCTTCCTATTTTCTTATGTGTTTAACTGGCGATATTGTTATTTTATCATCTAGAAGAATCGCTTTCGTATTAAGTAGGAGTATTGCCATCGAGATAGTTTTTTCCCCCAAAGGAAGCATCTTCCGCAAAACGAAATCGATTATTGCCGCAATATTTTTCATCCAGGCAATACATTCAGATGTTTCATTTACTCAAACAATGTCTTAACCAGTGATGCATCGGCACGCTTCTTCCCAATACGGTACCGATACTCAACCAACATTAAAGCAAGCGGATCTGCGTTTTTATATATATTAGGAGATTTTAGAATGGCATATGAATTATTGTAGCCTTTTTTCCGTCAACTGAAACAAAAATTAACGTTCAGACAATTGTTTGCTCAAGAAATTTTTGATATTTTGTGTTTTTGTGGTCTTTGAAAAATTTTGTCATATTATGTACGTTGTAATTTATAAATAAGTGAATTTACGAAAACAAATTTGTCTACACAACAATTATTCCGTGTAGAAATAAATACAAAATTGCAAACCTGAAATTCAGGCGGATCTGCGTACTAGGCTTAAAGCCTAGTATGCAGTTCTGCCTGAATTTCAGGTTCGAAATTTTGCATTTATTTCTAAACGGAAAAATAGTTGTGTAGAGAAATTTGCTTTCATTCACGCAAATTCACTTAAAGTTATTAATTATAACGTGCCAAACATAAAAAATTATTCACAACACCACACAAAAATAAAATGTCAAAAGTTCCGTTAGCAAACAATTGTCTGAAGATTAATTTTTGTTTCAGTTGACGGAAAAAAATCTCCACTAATTGATATAACATCCCTGTAAGACAAAATTTGTGTTGCTTTTTCTTTTCAGCTGCGTACTACCAAACGGAAAGTTGCCTGAATATTTTTAGAATCTGAATTTTAGTTTGTGTTTTTACACATACTTCATGATACAATAATACAAGGTAAAACTGTCAGCGCAGCTGTAGTTGTGGGTTTATATTTCACGAATGTCAAATTCGCTTTATCAGAGAAAAAAGACTATGAAAAATTTTTCTGTTTTTGACATTCAGGAAACATTTTACACTAACAAAATGCCTGTTATTTTTTATTGTTGTATGGACAGTTCTACCTGTTTTTATTGTATCATGACATACTTCTTAGGCAGCCTGAAATTCAGGCAGAACTGCATACTTCACTTAATATATGAAAAAATATTTCAAAGACCACAAAAACACAAAAGACCAAAAATTTCTTGAGCAAAAAATTGTCTGAATATTAACTTTTGTTTTAGTTCACGGAAAAAAGTCTACAATAATTGATACGCCATCCCTGTATTAAACAAAAATTGTGTTGGTTTTTCTTTTCAGCTGCGTACTACCAAACAGAAAGTCGCCGGAAAATTTTTCAAACCTGAATTTCAGTTTGTTTTGGCAGCCTGAAATTCAGGCAGATCTGCGTACTAGGCTTGTCGTTAATGCGAGAGCGACGAGTGTACATGCCATAGATTATACGGTCAACTGGCGACCTGTAAAAAAATGACAACTCTCTTCACACGGACAAGCACTGTGTATTCAACTCACGTGAGCGGGGTAATTCAACACACATCAGAGAAAGCAATTTTTGCACTTGAAAACGCACTAAAAATCACTTTTTTCAATTTTTTTATAGACTTTAAAACAAATTTCATGTTTCTTCTTTTTATAATTTTAAAATATTTATTTAATTTTGTTGACATTTGCATGTTGAAATTTATCAATGTTTTAAACCATTTTTTCATTCAGCAGAATTGCATTTTTTATTGGGATAAATTTTTTGTGATAATTTTTTTAGTACCAAATAGAATAATTTCAAAAAAGTGTTTAGAAAACCAATATTTTTTAGCTCAAATGTATTAAAAATTATTCTAAATCATATTTTCATTAATTAGTACAATATTAATTGTATAGTACAACTAAAAGTTCAAGTTTAAAATATAAAAATTTTGTAAAATACTATTTGCACAACTATCAGGGGGATGTTCTGAAAATCACTTTATCGTAAAGTGATTTGAAATTACCGGAAAGGTATTCTGCGCACTAAAATATTTGAAATCTCGTGATTTCAAATACCGGTCAGCTAACAGGCTGACGATTTCAAATCACTTGACGTTTTTTAAGAATTTTGCTTTGAACTGTGTAATAATATGATTACATACACCTAATATGATTTGTTCTTTATTTGTTTTTGTAATAAAATTAATTATTTTACACAGAAGAACCTTAAAATTTACTATTTTGGGATGACACTGTACTTTTTGTGGCAACTTCATTTAGTTTTGTTTACATTTTTTGTGATATACTTTTCCTTTTTAGCAGTCAAATAAAGGAAATCAGGGTTTATCTCGTGATTTAGAGCAATGAAAAAAACGACTAAAAGTTAAAAATCTCGTGATTTTCAGAACACCAAATATCACTCGGGTGATTTCAAAATCGTTCGTGGTTTGAAATCACCGTGATTTTAGAACATGCCTGTATGTATGGTTTTGGTGCTGTGAGGAAATTTGTATTTTGCACCAATACTAATAAAAAATGTTCTGCTAACACATTCTTAGACTTAGGTTTTTGACAGCAGACTTAGGTTTTTGAAGTTTTAGTTGACTATCTACGTACCTGTAAAGGCGAATTGATACCAGGTGGCCCTATTAGTAAAAATTATCATCAGCTGACTACACCAAAGTGTCAAAATCTATGTAAAAAAAGCTAAACAACAACTTTTTATATATGCATTTAACATGACAGATTGGTGAATGCCATTTGTTGTTGCTCTACCTATGGTTTATGTTTTCTAGCCTTTATTTTTAAAAATTAAATAACTTTTTTAAAATTTTTTTTTGTTATTAAAGTTGTCTTTTTTTCTTAGAAATCCTCTTTTTTTGTCCCTTTTAATTTCAAAATCCCTTTTTGAACATTTTCAACGGTAACGCTGGTCCTTGGCCGTCAAAAAGGTCGCAAATTACGACTTTAGCCTGAAAACACACCAAATACGACAAAACGTTTTTGTCTTATACGTCAAACACATCAAAAAACAAAATGGTGGGTGTTGTCTCATAAGAACTGATGTAGTGTTTTCGTATACATACGTCACAAAAAACAGTTTTGTCTTATTGGCTATGATCACACGAGAACAATTGTGCTGGCTAGCTTATGGGCAAGAGAGGGGAAGAGAATGGTTTTTGGTTGTCATAATTTTTCAACCAGCTATAACCCCGTACTACGCTGCAGACAAAGTAACTGGTATGTAGTTGGAACTATACTAGTTGCTTTTTGCTTCAGACTAGTTGCCTATCTATCCTTTTTTCATATATCGAACTATCGATTTTAACATTGGGTTGTCATAGGGGACCAACTAGCTCATTTGTATACAGTTATATCCCAGTTGGAATCCTAGTTATTGTAAACTAGTGCGCTTACTAGTTTTTTTATTAAGAGTTTGTAACTCTTAAAAAAACTTTGGCTCAACCGGGGTACGAACACGCATTCTTCATACTTTAAGGCAAGTACTCTACCCACTGAGCCATATTCTATTTATTTTTTTAATAGCTAACAATTGGTTTTATATAAAATCGTATACCTGAAAATTTTGTCATTTTTTGACTAGTGTCGTTACTTGTCTCGATACAACTCGTAATATGATTGTGCTTTTTTGACTAGTATCGTTACTAGCCTCGATACAACTAGTAATGTGATTGTTCTTTTTTGACCAGTAACGTTACTACTCTTGTTACAACTAGTAATATGACTGTCGTTTTTTTACTACTACCATTACAACTAGTAATATGACTGTCCCAAAGCGTTACTAGTTGTAACTTTAGCTGCTGGGTAGCAGCACAAAACTAATACATGCACACTTTGCAAAAACAAATGAATGCAAAATACACTAATACAAACACAAGCTGTGTGTACGTATACATTTCATGCCAGATGAATTAGTCTCGTGTGTTTTGGAAAGAACAAAAATTGTGCGGCTTAAAAATTGTGCTCGTGTGTTTATAGCCATTCGGTGTGGGTTCAGCCTTAGTCGACGAACGGTAAGTAACGCTGCACTGAAGCATATACATAAAGGCATCTTTACATGGTAATACAAAGTATTAACGACTTTGTAGAATGAAAATATTATGAAATTCGCTTCGTGCTTAAAACAAGAGAACAAAAATCTGTTGTGTTTTGGTTGAAGGTACATACATATATGTATATGAAAAATGAACTAAATATACTGATATTTCAAGAATCGCGAGAGGAATAGTATCCATTCGACATTCATTTGCAAATATGGAAATGATATAAAAAGATAATGGAAACCAAAGAGAGCTGCACTGTTTTTTCGAGTGTCTCCAATATAATCTAGACAAAGGATTTGCTGAAGTCATATAATTAGTGCTGCTACAATTTCGAAATGACTAAGAGTTTGTTCGCAAAAAGTATATCCTAAATAATCCTTTTATATTCAGATCTCAACAGCCTATTGTCTTTTGTGTGCCTTTTGAAATTAAACATTAATATTAACTGTTAAGTTTTTCTATATATATGACGATCGCAATGAACATAGTTCTTATCTTTCCAGCAAGAATTTTCTGTGCAGCATAAATAGCTTTTCCCCACTTTACAAACGGAATTGTTCCTAAATTGACCCTCGAAGTGACTTAAAAAGAGACGTTTCCCAACCTCTACATTTAGCAAGAAAGGAACCTTCTACATTTAAGACGAAATGAACCCTCATATGATATGCATTGAGGAAGTTTGAATCTCTTTTCCGAAATGGTATTTTTATACACAAGATTTTATGCGTTACTTGTTTCTACGCGTAAAAATGACGAAAACCAGCATTCCTTTCTTATCTAGTTTTAGGAAATTTATCTAAATCAATTTCTGTCTCAGGAAGATAAGATCCCATTTCATCAGGATCATCACGTATAAGTACTTAGTACAAGTGCACTTCAATGCGCCTTATTGATTGTTGATTTTTAGTATAAAATATATTAAAATAATAGAACAAGAATTTAGTACAATCGTATTGAAAAAAGTACAATTTTTCTGGAAAATTAGTACAATTTGTACAATCTCATTTTTCATCCCTGGTTTACATGATAGGATTTTTTCATTTTTGACATAGCTTAATACCAGCGATGCCAGAATGAAGATTTTACCTTTATTTTGAAGATTTTTTAGCCAAAATAATATTTGAAGATCTTTTTTCCAAAATGAAGTTTTTTGAGATTTATTTGCCTAATATATATTATTGTCACACGCCTTGTTTAAATTTATTAAATGTATTTACCTGTCAGCATAACGTTAGCTCAATAAAAGAATAACCTATTGTATAGAATTGCCATTTGCTAATAAATAAAGTATACGTAAACATGTAACATGGCGTTTTTAGTACAAAGAAGATATATAGGAAACAGCCTTGGTTTGGTATAACAAAACGTTTTCCAAATTTAATTGATATTAATAAATATTTTCCAAATTTACAAAACGTTACTGTGGAAGACTTTTGGCACACAATCTCAAAAATTACTAGAGCAGATATGTAGTATGTTAGTGTTTCCAACTCTGTCAAAATTTGCATTAAGTTTAATATGTCTCACTAGTTCATTTGCAACGTTGAACGGATATTTTCAAAAGTAAATTTGAATAAAATGAAGTACGGAAACAGATTATGAAACACCACATTTCAGGGTATTTTATATACTCAATATTAGCAAATATTCGTGCTTTAATTTAAAAATTTATTATATTTTAAATAATATGAAACCTTCACAGTATTATAATTAAATATCTTTGAATTATATTCAATTATTTATAAAATTTTGACTATTTTTATAAAATATATAGTTTTATAAATGTATGTTAGTAAAAACAATAATTTTCGAAACGGTCTTGATTTTTATCCTCTCCGATTTCAGTGAAATTCGATATATAGAATCCGTCCGCCCGGCCGAAGGCCGGCA
The DNA here is from genome assembly GCA_956483635.1 of Panzeria rudis. Lineage (NCBI taxonomy): Eukaryota > Metazoa > Arthropoda > Insecta > Diptera > Tachinidae > Panzeria > Panzeria rudis. The sequence goes on from OY101450.1 coordinate 152,456,431, forward strand.
ACACGCAAAATTGTCGCAAGCACGTCCCAAATCAAGCATTCCGAGGGCTACTAATATTACAAATTGTCGTAAGCGAAGCCAATTTTTGATTCCACCTGCACGAAAGATTTTAAACTCTATGGTATGTCAAACCTCGCCTTCGTTTACGATAATTTTCTATATTAGTGAATCTTGGAATGTTTAACTTGAGATACGCTTTCGACGACTTTCCATGTAGCCGGCCTTCGGCCGGACGGATGGATTTTAAACTCTATGGTATGTCAAATCTCGGCTTCGCTTACGACAATTTTTAATATTAGTATCCTTCGGAATGCTTAATTTGGTACTTTCGACGACTTTCCGTGTAGCCGGCCATCGGCCGGGCGGAAGGATTTTAAACTCCAAATCTCGGCTTTTTTTTTTCAATATAAAAATTAAATTACTATAATTTTTAATTAATTTTTTTTGTGTTTTTTAATTTTGGGCGATTTTTCTTTTTTTTTGCGATTTTTAATTTTTTTTTTGGTGATTTTTCATTTTTAAATTTTGGGCGATTTTTCATTTTTTTGGGCGATTTTTCATTTTGAAACTTTGGGCGATTTTTCAGTTCTATTTTTGGGCGATTTGGTTTTGAGCGATTTTTCATGGAGCCATTGGATTTACTTCACCAATAAAAAATCACACCTTATTTTAGATTTTTTATAGCAAATAAAAAGTAAATTTTATTAGCTACGGGTTGGCAAAACAAACCACTTCGCTGCAATGACACGCTAATGTAAAATTCACTACTTTTTGCTCGGAGTTTGAAGTGCTTCGTATCAGTAGTTGTGGTGCTTTTTCTACTTCTTTTTCATCACTTTTTTTGATGGGATTGAAATAATTTTTCGCCATGTTACGCGCACACAAGAATAGAAGATATACATATGTTGATTTTCAATAAAATAAGAGAAGATACAAATCCAAACCTTTCTTTTGTGCCGAAAATTTTTGCTTTTACTGATGTATAGTTAAATTATTATAATTAATAAACATGAATTATTTTTTTTATTACACATAACAAAAATAAAAAATATTTCAAGATTTTTTTTCTAAAATGAAGATTTTTTCTTCGAAGAATGAAGATTTTTCTCCGAAAATTTCTGGCACCACTGCTTAATACGAGTTTTTATCAGCCATGTCACAGAATACCTTTCCGATCGGAAGTTTCAGTTCCTACGTCTTCACGAGCCACCGACTTGAACATGCCATGAACATGGCGCCGGCAGAACAACTGCAAAAAATTCATCAACTTCTTTGTTGTGGTGAATACGTACGATGTCCATGTTCTGCCTTATTAATGTATTTGGTGGTAGTGCAATAGAAATGGAATATTTAGCAATTTCTTTCTGTCTCTTTTCTTTCTATTAAAAATGGTTGTTGACGGCGAATCTCATGGCGAACATTGATTCTCACCCATATGTTCGGGCATCGATGTCAGACCATGGACGAAACATGGACATGAGCGGTCTACATTAGCCATATGCGATGTCCGACATGATGTTCATACTAGAGATACGCGTTCCCGTTATTTTTAAAGAACATCGTGAACAGTGAACGTGATTTAAAAATCACTGTTACTTAAAACTGTGACTGTTATCACAGTTTTCAGTTCTCTTATAGCAATGTAATTATCAAAACACACATGCATCTCTACAACAAAAACGTTGTTCTTTAATATACCATGGCGATTTAAATACGCCTTAAAATATACTTTGAATTTTAAAAAGAAATACTAATAAGGAAAACACAGAAACAGCAACACTATTAGTTTGTTGTTATTGTACGCAAATAAAAAAACCTTATTAACGACACAAACAGTGAAGTATCATAACTTTCTGTATGTAACGAAAGAAAAGAACAACTTTGCAAGTAGCAGTTACTTGACAAATTTTGTCACAACTGTGAATCCTGATTTTTCAGGAACAGTGATTAAATCACAGGTACAGAAATATCGCTCATCTCTAGTTCATACCAAGTTCATGACTAATGTAGACCCCCAGTCATGAGGAAATAATATAGGTGGCATTACTAGGGCAACAAATATGTACATTACAACAAAAAAAGGAATTTTTGTTTGTGTAATGTCGTCGTATAGGTCAAAAATTATTGTAAACAAAAATTAAAAGGACGCGCTGCAAGTGATGAATTACATAAATTATTTAATTAAAAAACACACACACACATACGCGTTTACCGTCGGAGTTATTTCTTATATGTATTTAAATTAAAATTATTAAAAACTTTAGTAAAATAAACTAATCACAATTTCAACAAAGAACACAACACTTGGACTTTTTATAAACATAATGCCGTCCATACACTACACAAGTTCACTGCACAAGTCTGACACTGTACAGTGCGCTTGTGTAGTGTATGGGGTGGTTGTGCTATTTACGTAGTGAACTAAGTATATATCAAAATGATTTTGATATTTGCTCAAGTTTGTGAAACTGTACAGTGAACTTGTGTAGTGTATGTTGCAAACGCTTAGTTGTGTCGCGATTTTTAAGAGTTAAAAACAAAAAATGAGCGCGGAAAAAATATTCTGGACAGAGTTCGTAGAACTATACAATGAATCGTTTGTATTATCGGGAACTAAAAGTAGCGATTACAGCAATAGAATCATAAAAGTCGATGCCTACGAAAAAATAAGTAATAAAGCAAATTTGTCTTCTATGATTTCTTTCATTTATTTATCAAACAATAAAAAAACGACGTGTGTGCATATGTTGTCTTCTTCGCTTATAGCTTTAAAATAAAAAACTGCACAGTTTACTTGTATAGTGTGTGTCACAAGTTTTGTTTACGCAGTGCCAGACTTGAGCACTGAACTTGTGTAGTGCATGGCTGGCATAAACAAGACTTTGACAGAGATCTCGACAAACAATGCTAGAGCAAAAAATTGTCATCTGGCGTAGTAATGCCACCTATATTATTTCATCATGCCCCCAGTAAGAAAATTAAAAACGAAAATTTTCTTCGTAATCAAACAACTTTTAAATTTCAAAGTGGAAGTGAAACACTTTTCTACAGACTTCATTTGCAGTAAATATTAAAAAGCGTGCATACTTTTAGGAGCGTCAAATAAATATTTGGTCATGAGCTCTCCATGTTAATAAAAAGTTTTATGTGAGCTTTGCATCTAAAAACAAGAGTAAACAAACGCCTCAAGGTATAAAAACCTTATCATTGTAAAAACGAAATACAAAATAAACGGAATCTAAAGCACCAAATATATACTTTTTCGGAATGACTACGGAATCAAAACCAATGCGAACGGAATCTGTGACATGGCTGTATAAATGCATTTCTCGCTTATAAGCACCAAAAGTCGTGCAAAGTCGTAAATGCATATAGCCGATAAATACTGTATATTATAAATATATTTGTAATCCCGAAAAGCGGGAAACGAAAATAAGAGATTTTCTCGGGACGGAAGAATAGTCAGATAATGTCAGTCTATTTTGCTGGTTGGGATGAAACTTACTGCATGTCTGCTTACATATGTACATATTCAACTTACGTATATTCATCCAACACGTTGGATTGAATCCCATCGATATATTTCTCCCCGCTTTTTCCAATTTGTGTGTTATAGGCTTGAAAGAAGCCATCCAGAAAAAACAGTGAGCTAGCCACGAAAATGGTTAGCATAAACAACAAAAAGTTAAAGTGCCGTTTTTGATCGTTGGACATTTTCTTCTAGGTGTGAACTCATGATACAATAATACAGGAACATGCATCAGTGATGGAAAATACAGATTTCGACATGGTATTGAACTTCATTTTAAAAAGTACTTTTTCACCTTAATGGTACTTTTTTCAGAAGTATTTGGTATTCTTAAAGGTGGCTTTATACTATCTGTGTTTTACATCTGACTTGTCAAGTTCACACGACATGTATAGCTTCATGTCGAGTGAACCTTTTGAAACATTGCCACCTGAAATTTAAAGAGCTAAAGTCAGGCGACAAAATTTTCAATTAGAACGCGTTCTATTTTAGTCTGACATCAGCTGTTTTGAGTTAACAAGTATGTGTTGCCGTCACTTAGAGATTATGTCAGATGCGATTATACATGTACGTGTGAAAGCAAAAATTAAAAATCGTCTGCGAATGACAATTTTTACAGACACGCAAAGTTACATGTGTCTCAAAACTGACAAGTCAGATGTAAAACACAGATAGTCTAAATCAACCTTAGTTATTATACAAAGGGTCGATCCACACCACGGTAGATTTATTTTCCTTGGATCCACACGTGCAATTTTGTTGCAGCAAGTCTTCATTTTTAAGTGAGAAAGAGCGAGAGAGGAATATATATGGTATATATTACTATTTCAACACTCACCCACATATTAAGAAATTGCTGCAACAAAAATTGCACGTGGACCGAGACAGAAGAACCATTCTTGACATATGAATGTATGTTTAGCCGACTGCGCGGCGCAACGAAGGGTATTGTGTTTATCAGCCTATGTATGTTTGTATGTATGCATGTTCCTTTACGGCACTATATAAACCGAACGCGTTGGTCGATTTTGATGATTCTTACGTCAATCGATTTGTCTTAACCCGGAAGTGTCACTAAAGATATGACAGTAGTCAAATGCCAATATGGCGGCCAACAGGCGCCATTTTGTGGATACGAGAAAAAAATAAAGTCGGCAAACTATATCAAAATGGGTGTCATTCGACAGGTATTTAAAAATCATCTTTAGGTTTCTCTTATGATTCTTAATTTTGAATGATCCGTTAGGATCTTTAGCGGTTTAAAGTTGGTCGCAACCAAAAAAAACCGATTGTGTAGGTTAAAGGCTAAAGTTTGCGGAACACAGCGACTTTTACAGACTGAAAGCATTAAACATTGAATCTTTAAATCTTCTCAATAGTTGTTTCCGTATGTAAAAGTCGCTATGTTCCGCACACTTGACTTGTTTTTTCTTTTACTTTTTGTACGCATTCGGGTTTTTTGAGATTTTTAATTTATGTCCTGTTAACTTCCCACTATCAATAATAGGAAGCCAGTGATTTCATACCAATTTTTGAAAATCGATTTTTCAGCAGATCTCGACGTTTTCAGGTCATGGGAATCTATTCTTACTACTTTTACGATGATGTCCGTATGGATGTATGTACGTATGTATATGAGTGGCTGTGTGTGTGGTTATGTGTATAAACCTCTCATAACTTAAGAAAGGCTTAACTGATCGGAACCAGATTTACGGCATTCTAAATCCAATGATCTTGCTTATACCATGTTCATACGAACAACAATATTCGAGGTTTGCTCTCTCATTCACGGTTCGCGCCCCAACCATGATTGAATCTACATGTTTCGCCATACAAAAGTTTGAGAGCGAACCATATTGGTTCATTTTGAATCTACCTGCGAACCTTGAAAATTTACTATGATCTTCAATTTTGATAACAAATTATCGCTAGTTTATCTGAACTAGCTGTGAAAATGTGAATAAACAAAGAAAAATCAATGTGTGAAAAAAACTAAATAAAACACATAACAAATAAAAAGAACGTAAATTTACGTATATATATATATATATATATATATATATGTATATATATATATATATATATATATATATATATATATATATATATATATATATATATATATATATATATATATATATATATATATATATATATATATATATATGTATATATATATATATATATATATATATATATATATATATATATATATATATATATATATATATATATATATATATATGTATATATATATATATGTATATATATATATATATATATATATATATATATATATATATATATATATATATATATATGTATATATATATATATATATATATATATATATATATATATATATATATATATATATATATATATATATATTTAAAAAAAATTTTTTAAAAGAAATAGAAACGTATTTTAAAGTGTAGAAAGATTTGCATCCAAGATGAAACAAGTACAATCGTTTGAACACCAAGGTTCGCAATCGCGATTCAGAAAGCGACCAAGTGTTTTATATTCCCGTATGAACTTTGTATTAGATTTCGGTTGTATTTTGTGTTTCGGTAATGAAACAAAGAATACAAGATAGCACAAGTCCGTTAATTTCTTGGTACTACAGTGTAAGGATGGGCAAGTGGAAAATATATATCGATATCGATATACTTTTAAATATCGATCGGCATCGATATATATCGAATAAAAATATCGATATTTTTTCAACAATGATAATTCATACGTAGTCCCCAAAATTTTTTTCAAAATAAAACAAAAAAGTACCTTTCTTATAAATAATTAAGCTGGAAAGAGTTAATTTCCAAGATCCTTACTGTTCTACCAATATTTCACGGATCATACATCAACAAAATTGCACTCAAAGAGTGATAATTTTTCAAATAGACAAAATGTTATAAATAAAAGAAAAGATTTTGTTAGTAATGTTCTATTTGATGAAGACTATGCCGAAATGTTTTAAAAATTGCACGAAAAACAAAAGCAAAGCTAAAAATATCGAATTTGTTCCAGTCGATATATTTGGAAAAATATCGATATATCGAAATTAATTAATTATATTTTTAAGGAAATATCGATATATCGATATTTTTTCCCATCTATAAAAATGTAAACAAAATTGCCCTATATCAAATACACGTGTTTGTGTGATGGTGCTTGTGCTCATGGACTACTGTGACGTAGATGCGTAGAAATTTAATGTTTTTCACAAGCTGAATGCGTTATCTTGTAAGAAGGGGAAGGAAAAACATTTCGAGGGAAAAAGTATTCACGATAGGAGTATTTTCGTCCCATTAAATTAGTTTTAAGAATGTATAAGTTACCAATAAGTTTATTAAACTGTTTTCAATTTTAGTTCAATCGGCAGAACACAGCTTAAATAGTCCTTTATAGCAATGTTTTTTATACCAGCTAAATAGTTTTCTAATTGATTCTCTATGTTTACAGGTTTGAAGTGATTTGTTTTCTTTAAATAAAGAAATTAAAAAATTATTTATTTTCCTTGAATGTTCAATATTTACAAGCTTTAGCATTTCTTTCTTAAATAAGAAAAAAAAAGTTTGATCGAGAGATTAAATTGAAAACAAGCTTAAGCCAAACTAATTAAATAACTCTGGATAAAAACCATACAGTTCGACTAAAAATTCATAACTCAAGTATTAAATGAACAATTTTTCAAAATTGTACTTTTGAAAAGAATGGGTTGAAAAATATTTCTGCAAAAGTATTTGATTTTATTATAATATTAGTCGATATTTCTTAACGTTAAGCTAAGTACTCTGTTCAAATTTGCGAAAAATGTTGATCAACATTAGTTTTTTCATACGAAAAATATGACAAGTAACCAATTATAATAGCCCTTGAAAGTATGCTGTAATTGTGGTCGTTAAAAAAAGCCCAATGTGTTTGTTGTAAATTCCACACGAAAAAAGTAGTGCTTATATTACTTCGCATGAAAACTCAAAATGTTGTACATAGATACATATCATATGTTGTTCACAAAATAAACAGAGTACTACGTCTGCAACAATTTTTCGTGAAAAATTCGTGATAATTTTTTTATATGAAGTCTTGACAGCAGTTCGCACGAAATGATGAACACAGTACCATGCTTTACGGATTGGAAAAGTACTTTTTATGTCGTGGGGGTACTACGGTATTTAAAAATGAAAAAGTACTAAAAATAGTACATTAGTAGTATTTTGCATCACTGACATGTATTAGCTAAAGCTCTCGTCAGCTGTGTTTTGTAAGTACGTTTTCATGGTAGAATAATATAAGTGTGCCAAGATAACGTCGAAGAATGAATGTTTATTTTGGGAATTAAGAAACCGGGAAAAAATGGGAGAAATTTATGAGTATTTTCACATTATGTGACTTCGATTTAGGGAACTAAAATCGTTGCTGGATTTTTCCCAGGAGCAGAGTAGTTCCGACCGCCTATTCATCTATGGAACATGAAAAAGACTCTTTAATGGACAAAATGCATCAATCGTGCAAATATCTGCAGAGCCGTTCCCGAGAAAAGTGGGTTTTTCCAAAATGGCCATAAAAACCGTTGCTGGATTTTTCCCAGGAGCAGAGTAGTTCCGACATCCCGTTTGTAGTAGGAACATGAAAATAGATTCTTTAATGGACAAAATGCGCAATTCGTGCTAAAAATCTGCAGAGCCGTTCCCGAGAAAAGTTGGTTTTCCAAAATGGCCAAAATCTCTAAAAAATAAACTGCTGGGGGTCGATTATGAATTTATGATAAAAATGAAGTGATAAAAAATTTATTATTTTCACTTCATAGCAATTTTTCACTTCATATTTCATTTAGAGCGATTCTGATTGCAATTATGAAAAATTGAATCGTTATGAAAACCAATTGTCACTTTTTTTATTCCGCTCATTTCTTGAATTATAAGCAAATTTAAACAAAAACTAATTTTATATCAGATACATATTATGTACTTTCTGGAGCTTCTGAAGCTTTGCAACATCTTTTTTTTATCCATTGGGTTGTTTTTAAATATTAAGTTAATTTTTTTTTAATTTATGGTTTTATGTGTTTGTTACAAAAATGTATAGCAAATAACTTAAATCTGTTATTTATTTATTTATTTATTTTAGTTTGGAATCTGGCACAACAAGAAATAATATCTTATAAATTATAGTGCTAGAGGGAAAAGATCTACTCTATTTTTATTTATTGTTTATTTCAGTGTTGTAACAATTAATATAAATAATACATTGTGGCGTTTTTTACTTTATAGAAAATGATTTTTTAAGTAAAAGTTAATAAAAAAAGTCATTAAAAGTTGTCATCATTAAGTTTTCGCCAACTTTTTCATAATGAAAAAAATATTATCATATGAGAAAATTTGACAGATAGTTTTCATAAAAGCTAAAACTAGAATCGCATTTTCAATGAAGTGATAATTTATTTTTCATATTTACTTTTTCACAAAAATAGAATCGGGCCCCTGATTTGTCGAGTGCACCTGTTATGAAATCGCCTTGAACACGAGCAGAAAGTATCCCGCTGTTGTAGTGGCACCAGCTGGCTTTCAATTAGTGTTCGCAAATTAAGTGATTGTAAAAATTTAAAGAAGAAGAAAATTAAAACAGCTCAAGGCGAAGGTAGCCTTATCATCACAGATGATCAACAGCTGATTAAACCCAATCAGTCAAACTCTATATAAGAAAAGAGAAAAACTTCAATCCGAACTGTCAAAGCACAAATAAACATAGTCCTACACCTACTTTTTATGTGTGTTATTTTAATGATAAGGCCAAGATATATCAACACCAGGTAGTCGCAAGAGAATTCGCCGTGGAGAATTTATATATGGGCTGTCAAAAAAGCTGATACATTAACACTGCTGACAGGCCAAATGTGTAAACATTTAAGTAAGCAGCTGGGCTCATGGTAGAATAATACAGGTAGTGGTGAAGCGTTAACGGACTTTTTTTTTGGGTTCGACTCTGTCAAAAGTTGTTTATGTTATACCAACACACACCCACACTACTGAAAAAAACATGGCGAAGTAAACACACACATGTGAACATATAAATTTTTTTTCAAATTTTCTTTTGTGCTTTTTGACAACCTCGAACATAAACAACAATAAAAAGATGTGTTGTTTTTGCTGTTGTTGGGCTGTTGTAGCTTCGCTACTACCTGTAGTAAAATTCTACCATGCACTTGATATTAATTCACTTTGAAACAGCTGAGAATACAATAGGATTTTTTGTTGCTGGTGAATTGAGCAAGGTTAATCGGGAAACAAAGGAGAAAGAGAAAACTGATTAAAAAATAATCTTAGTAAATACATTTATTCGCTTTTGTACAACTTAGAGTTTGGAAATACAGTAAATATTCAGATATTTATTATAATTCAGTAATTGCTACGATCTATTTTTAAATTTAATGCGTCACTGTTAATCGCTTGTAAAAATCTCATCAAATATTTATATGTGTTCCAGGAATTATACATATAGTGATTTGCACACTCAAATTATGATTGAAGAACTCACAGAAGAGGTGCAACAATTGTTTCCAAATGAAACAAAGGTTTCGCCTTCACTTTTGACGGTACTGTATACAACAGCAAAACTAAATCATGCAAAACAGTTGGTGACAACGATGAATGAAATTCAAAATCAGGAATTAAGAGAATATCTCTTGAATGTGGTAAGTGTGTAGTATGCATATTCTATACATATGTGTATATATTTATTATTTATACATAATATATAATATCGAACTCCCTAATATATATAAGTATATAGATTCTATATACATATGTACATACTTACATATGTATTAGGGAGTTCGATTAATCAAATTTTTGATTAAACAAAAATGTGATTAATCGATAAAACAAAAGTAAAATAAAAAAACACAAGACAAAAATTAAAAACACAAATTATTCAATTGTTCAAATTTTAAATTGTTCAAAATTATCATTTTGTATAATCAAATTCAAAATTATTTGATTAATCAGCATTTTGATTAATCAGGATTTAATCAAAATTTTGATTAATAAAAAAATTTGATTGATTAATCGTACCTCCCTAATATCTATACATATTTTTATGCAGTTTCAGATTTTTTTAGAGCTTCAGTTATATCTGAAATTAATTTAACATATATAATTTAAAATACATTAATGGGGGCATTATTTATGTTTGAAAAACGAAAAATGTACTCGGATTCGGTTTACAGTCGATAATAAAACTGTAAAAGGGCGTGTCTGTACATGAATTATTTTTTGAAAATTTTTATGGTGGGGTAAATAGTAATCGATGTAGGGAACAAAATACAAAATTTTCGAATTTTTGTCTGTCTGTCCGAACACGCTCCACGCGAAAACCACTAAATGGATTTTCATGAAATTTGGTATGAAGGTACTTTAGAGTCCTGATTCAAACTTAGCGTACTTTTTACCGCGATAAAATATATAATTTCTAAGTTAAAATAGAAAAAAGCAAATATAACCTATTTTCCTAATCGTCCTTATGCTGAAAATCGCATATCGCAAAATAAATACGATTTCGACTCGAAGTCACTAAATTGTACAGTTTCTATAATATTATTAAATCAAATTCGTAGAAATCGCAATCACAAAAAAATTTTCTATTTTAACTCGCAAGCAACGAGTAAAGTTAATTCCTAACAGGCCTGTAACAATAGTCACCATGGTTATAATTTGTCACCAAAGTTATAAAAATAGGAAATACTTCCTATTTTTATAACTTTAGGAATACTTCTATTCTTGTCTCATAGAATAATATAATTTACGTGTAATATATTTTTATTGGTCATATGGCTATTTGTATTACTATGGAAAAATAAATTGAAATTGAAAGTAGGTAACAAGAATTTATTTTAAACATTTTTCATTCAATTTGTTATTGAAGTTGGCTAAAAATTGGAGAGAAGCTCTTAAATTCATTAAACATCGCTCAAATCAATTTTACCGCGAAAATAGCGAAAATTCGCGATAAATTGCAAAATTGCAAACGAGCCCTAAATTTGCTTAAGAGTAGCTAAAATTGTGAAGAATGCCAATAATTTGGAAAAAACCGCGAAAATGACGAAAATTCGCAAAAACTTGATAACATTAAAAATATGGCGAAATCTGATAGTGATTTGATGGCATTAAAACTTTAAACATAAATCTGGCAAACATAAATCACTTTTACTGCGAAAGTTGTGAATTTGCGTAATTTTCGCAAATTTTTCCGGGCTTTTTGGCATTTCTTACAATTTTAGCTATTGTTAAGCAATTTAGAGTTTGTTTTCAATTTTACAATTTTTCGCATTTTTTCGCTATTTTCGCGATGAAAGTAATTTTTTTAAGCTAATTCTTGGCTTTTTTATACTTTTGCCGAATTTTAATCACTATCAGAATTTTCTATCTTTTTAATATCAACAAGTTTTTGCGAATTATCGTCATCTTCACGATTTTTTCCGAGTTTTTTGTATTCCTTATAACTTGAGCTATTTTAAAATAATTTTAAGGTTTGTTTGCAATTTTGCAATTCTTGCAAATTTTCGAAATTTTTTTGGTAAACGTGATTGTTTTGCTAGTTCTTGTTCTTTTTACAGTTTTGCCGATTTTTAAACACTATCAATCAGACTTCCCTATTTAAAGCTAGGAAGTTTTTGCGAATTTTCGCAATTTTGCATAATCAGTAACGATCCAAAAATATGGACGATTACTCATTTTGCAACTGAGATTGTTCTACCCAAAGCTTTTGTGTGATTTGCAACTATTTTTATTTTGCATTATGAATAAAATCTAAATTAGGCGCTTTTGGTGATTTTTTCTTGGGCGATTGTTCGTGTGGAAGCCAAAATATTCATAAATTTACTTTTTGGCATTCCACAATATATTTTTATGTAAAAAAATAATTAAAAATAATTAATTTTATTACAAAAATGTGTAAATTTTTTCACCACATTTGTTGAATTTTTTTTATTACAATATTGCCGGAACACCGGAACAAACAAAAGTTACAATAACACCCCGTCTTCACGAGACATAATTTTGCTCTAACATTTGTCATACTTCATACATAAAAACATCAGAAAAATGATAGTGCTATTTTTTCATATCGACTTTGACTTTTGTCAAGCCAAATCAATGGCTCGTGAATACGCTATGTGAAGATGCCCTGTAATGTAACAAAAATTCGGTTACAAATTTATTATTACCAAATTGCCAGAATAAGGCTGTAAGTGAAGTTGTGTATATTACAAAAAATTAGTATCAAATAGCAAAAATAAAAGCATTCCAGTAACATTTAATCCGTTTTTAATTAATATCAATTAAAATTTTTTTTATTAATTTTAATACAAAATACTAGATGAAAAAGTATGCTGCTTTATTTCGACTATTGTGTTACTTTTGTTTACTTTAAAAATTGCGATTTTATAAAGCGCGTCATTATTCTAGGCACCTACTTATCAAATTTGTCAACCAATATTATTGCCAGATGCATAAAACGTAAAATATCAAGAAAACAAAAATAAGGCCAAAACTAAAAACAGTTGAAAAATTCTGTGTTGGAAATGGTTTCAAAAAACATATGCCAAAAAGTAGGAATGGAGAAAAACAGCAAAGAAGATTTACATAAAGTTTTGTCTAAATATATCCGATAGAATTTTTTTGTATTCTCACCACTGCTTCCGGCATATGTTTGGAAGAAAAATGTACATTTTTGTGAACTCTCATCAATCCGATTAGCCACTTTTTTATTTTATTTGTAAAAATATTTTTTTTAGAAAAAATTTATCAAAAATCAATGCTTGATATCGCAGAAACCAGGAACAATTTCGCGAAACAGTTTTTGGATTCTGAAAGATTCTGAAATATATATATACCCCATACTTAACTCATTTGTTTTAAATGGTCGGTGGGCCAAAACAATACTGAGGTCGCGATATATAAGAACCTTTTTCGAAGATTATTTCGAAAAATAAACAGAACACGCGAGAATAAGCACATGCAAAATTGAGATTTGCGATTTTAAACTCGCAAGTGATTTAACAAACGCGTGTTTTTCAGCACGGGAGAATATAAATGTTGGAAATTAGAAAGATGTTTTTGTTTTTTAACGTTGGTAGCACTGTTTATTTTGCATAACGCGGACTTGGAACAATACGTAAAGAATGTTATATTATTTTACAGACACCTTATAGTCATAAAGTGAACTTAAAGCGCGCGAAGCGGGCGGGCACATCTAGTTTAGTATATATATTAGGGTGACCGTTATTTTTTAAAATGGAAAATTTTTGGTCTCACTGCAGCCCAGTCAAATAAGCAGAAAAAAGGGCCAACTGCTGGAATGACAGATAATAGGCTGAAAATTCGTATACACCTTCCTCTTTGTGTTCTAAAAGTTGTCTCAAAAGTCTCATAAAATCTCATGTCTGCGCCGTAAGTTATTCAAGGTCAAGGGTCACAAAAACCAGTTTTCGCGATTATCTCGGTTTCTGTAGCTCCAATGATGACAAATTTTCTTTTAAACAATTTTTCATACGCTCAACCTTTTTTGAGAAAGAGAACAGAGAGCCCAGAGCGCTCAGCAATACTCACTGTAATGCAAGGCCAACCGTGAATCTCAGTGAATAATACCTTGTATTAAGTTATGGAATGAGAGATAATAATATATTTACCCGTTTTATTTCTACTTAAAATCTACTTTAAATAAACTAATATAAAATTAGAATATACAATAAATATTTCATCTAATGAGTTTTTAATTACAAAAAGAAGGTACACAGAAAAGAAAAATCAATCTATCGGTACTTAAATTAATCCCAAGCTGTGTCAAATACTGAAAGCAATACAATATTTTTCGGTTATATGCATTTCAAATTTTGCACGACTTTTGGTGCTTATAAGCGAGAAATGCATTTATAAAAACTCGCTTGTATGCATCGGCAGTGTTAATAAAAAATCGTTTATATGCTTCAGTGGTGCATGTATAAAAAAACTACAATTAGTAAACAAAATCCAAAATTTTATTTTCAAAGCCTCGTACGCAGTTCCGCCTAAACGTAAAGTTCGAAATTTCGCATTTACTTAGTGATTTTTCGCTTCAACTGGGTACTACCAAACGGAAAATAGCCTGAACATGTTTCAGAAAAGAATTTCAGTTTGTTATTTGAATAAGACTGATCTGAATAAGACTTTGTAGACCAATATTTCACGTACCTGTGTGTTTTGTTTCGTTATTAGTTTTTCCAATTTCGCTTCAGTTTTCGAATTATCGTGGGTAAAATTTAAATTTTTTAGCAAAATTTAATAAAAAAATGATGAAGAAATAAAATATGTATGAAAAGCTTAAGTCGTAAGGTTTCAAAACTAATACAAAAGTATTGCAAAAATGCAAAAATAAAATAAATTTGTCTGTTGGTAGGTAGGGCATAGTATTATGCATAACATATCCAAAATTGGGAGTGGGAACTCCATGGGTTAAAAAAAAACAAACATATTTTACTAAGAGGTTCTCATATTATTTTCGAAGAAAAATTCATTTCAAATTTAGACAGACTTACAAATTGGTACTTTTCTAAGCAGTATGAAGCGCTAAACATTGCGTGTCTTCAGATTTTTCCTATTACTTACGGATTTTTTTACGGGCATATATAATATTTCTACTGTGTACACCAGTATATTTCACCTTAACTTGAGAACAGTATGTCCGCTTTCGACCAACAAAACAGCAACAGATGTATTATAAAATTGCCTTCAAACTATCTTAATACAGCTACGTAAAGAAATCAGTAGTATCTTAGTTATTCTCAAATTAGTATCGAAAAATATTGGTTTTTATGAAAAATTAGAAAAAAAACTTTAAAAAAAATTTTATCAGATTTAATACTGAAACAACTTAAACTTTTAAATAATATTCTTAAGAACAAAATAAGGCATAAGTCATGAAGATCGATGGACTAATGTCCATTTTATTCACAATTAAGTGAAGGAACTCAATTGATAAAAATCAGAATTTCCATACAACACACATACACACCAGCACAAATTAAAATTGTACTGTTGAATGGAATTGTGATTTTTCTCGATTGAAACCTTACGACTAAGCTTTTCATACATATATTATTTGTTCAAATCGCATTATCGGTTGTAAAGCCATATTTATTTCAATATGACGTATTTTATTAAATTTTTCTAAAAAATAGAAATCTGCCCACGATAATTCGAAAGCTGCTAAGAAATTGTAAAAACAAAAAACGACACATAGCATGCAGGTACGTGAAGTATTGGCCTATAAAGTCTTATTCAGATCCGTTGACCGATTCGAAAAATGTTGGAATTAGTCACGTACTTATCATTAAATTGGGAAAGAGCTTTTTGTTTGCTGTTGAAAAATTGGTGCATAACGTTGGTGCAGAAGGTTTTTTTCAAAAGCGGGATAAGAACAGTTGAAAAGCGGGATTCAGAAGAAAATATGTCCCAAAAAGCGGGATTTAAAAAAATATATTTTAGAAAGCAGGATGTTGTAAATACACTGATCATAATATATGATTTTTTGTAAATGTATGCAAGTACACAGTTCCATATCGTTAGCTGAAATGCAAATTAACGTAACTAACAAAAAATTTTAAGTCGCATTTCCAATTATTAATTATTACATCGAAGCGCTTGTGCCTACAAATTTTCAAACTGTTATCTTATAGGGCATTTACATTGTCTCGAAATCTAGTAATTTTGGGATTTCGAGCTAAATCCAGTCGGTTTTTAGTAGATTCCCAATACAAAACGAAATCTACTTTGTCAGTAGATTTGGACGAAATCTACTCAAAATCTAGTGTTTTTATTTATTTTTTACACCCTGTACAACATTTTTATGTAAAAATTTACTGAATAAGCTACAAGAATAAAATGTGTGTGAATTAGCTAAGCCGGCACTTTTTGGTTACAGTTTAAGATAAATTTCAGTCAAAAGCTTTTGTCTTGGATACGAAATCTTGGAAAATGTAAATGTAAACGATATAGATTTCGTTAAAAATTTAAAATCAAACTGTCTCGAAATCTAGACAATGTAAATGTAGTATTAAAAATCAATCGCATTAAAAACGAAAATGTAGGTACTTTTTACTTCAGTCACTTAAATTATTTTACTTAGTCTTTTTTCTCTCCTATAAAATTAAAAATAGTGTAGTTATGTAATTTTGCATTCAGCCAACGATATATTCTTAGGAAATTCATTACGTCCAGGCCTTAAAATTTAAAAAAGTGCATTTTTAGATGTTTTCTAAAAATTTATCATTTTTATGAAACAAAAATTTTATAAATTGCTTTAATCTTAAAGAAAATTTTGTCTTTAACTTATGAAACATGAAGCCGTTAGGACCCGACAAAAATAAGAAAGTTGTAAGTCAGTGAGTGAAAAAATCCAAAGTAATCTTTTATACAATTCAGTTTATAGTCAAAAGAATATTGTTGATCTAAAGCAGTTCTGTTTTTTCACTTAATGTCTTGTAACTTTGTTCTATTTTGTCGGTTCTTAAGAATTTTATGTATCATGTGTTCGGCACGAAATTAGTTTCAACTTTGCGCTTTGAAGGCTATTTCTGGGTTTTCGTTTCCTTTTAATGGAGAAAATTTTTAATGGAAGGTATCAATGTTAGTCGAACTCTATGGTTTTTAAGTCGTTCAATTTAATTTTTGCAATTATCAATAATTTTCAATACTACGTGCCTTACTTGACTTCACTATCCTCACACTATGAAAGGTATGAAAAGAGCTCTGATCATGACATCATGGTTAATCTTGAAATATCATTGTGTCCAGTTCGACCCTTACACAGTCAAGAATTTGTCTTTGTCTTTTCAATTATTACATGCATTTAAATTTCCTTTCTCAATAAAAATATGTAATTTAACTGAAGAATTAAATTGAACGAACTTAAGCCTGAATAATTAACTATCTTAAGATTTGGACTATAAATTTTTAAGTATTGAGTTTTGAAGCGATGTCTAAAACACTTTTTTCAATTTTAAGTTCCTTTAACTGAATGAGTTTTTATTCGATCAACACAAGAAAGATCTATTTTGCTCAGCTGAAACATTTTGGATATTTTTGGAAATAATTAAAAAAAATAGAACTATAAATTTTACAACTCGAAAAAGCGGGATAAAGCGGGATAACAATTTTAGGCGGGATCGGCCTCTTAAAAGCGGGATGTCTGGTCAGGTTACCCATACCTAACTAATTTTTTTTAAATGGTCGGTGGGCCAAAACAGAGCTGAGGTCGCGTTATGGCTTTTAAGACGCTTTTAAGATTTATGGTCCATCTTAATGTAGAAATTTCTAAATAATGAAAGTTGAAGACACGTTTAAAAATAACTTTTTTCAATATCAAAGGTCTTTAACTCAATGAGTTTTGATCCGATCAATACAATCGTTATACTGGGTGAAAAGGGAGAAAGATATCTACGAAACAATGTAAATTCTTTTTTATTCAGTTGAAACATTAACTAAATAACTGAATAACTAAAAAACAGGAAAAGCACGTTTTTGCGATTATATCGAAAACGTTTTCAAGGCTCATTTTTTTTGTAAACTAGTGTATTTTAATCACTTTTTGGCTTGTAAAAGATTATTTACTGTTGTATTGCTTGCTATTTCCAGCAACACTTTCTTATGTTTCGAATTTTTTATATGTTTTCCTACATAAAATTATAAATTTTCAAACTCGAATAAGCAGGATAGAATTTTTAGGTGGGATCGACCTCTTAAAAGCGCGACAAAGCGGGATGTCTGGTCAGGTTAGGTTTACCTGATAAACATCTTACAAACTAGTATATGATTTGTATGGGAAAACAGGTTATAAACAAGAACATAAACCTGTTTATCGACCACTTATAACTTGTTTATGGCGTAAATGTAATAGAACATATACATTAGCAATGCTAAAACTGGTTTAAAGCTTTAAGCCAGTTTCAAAAACTGTACCATTTATGTACATTGACATTTTTGACATTTATTAGGTTTATCCTTGAGTTCATAGAATCTTTTGTCAAACTTAATTCGAAAATTTCTTTTATTTTTTTTATTAGTAAAAAAGTTGTTTTTGAATAGGATAATTCGCAAAAACAGATTACTTACAAGTAGCTTATCTAATAAACTGGTTACAAATTTGTTTATGATTTTTATGGAAAAACAGGCTATAAACAAGAAAATAAACCTGTTAACGATATAAACCACTTACAACCTATTTATGGCCTAGATTTAAATGCACTATAAATGTACTATTAGCATTTGGTTTATAAAACTTACGATGTCTATAAAATTTTTCTGAAGATACAAAACTATAAAGTGTCAGTTACTAACATCAGTATTTCATCGAGATCTAAACTAAAAGTGATGAAATTGAAATGAGACTGATCAGGTTTTTTCATGAAATTAGACATTAAAAATCACAGTAGAATATAACATAACACAATAATATACATTTGACGTAGAAAATATATTTTGACTTTAGTCCCGATTATTTGATTACTGATTTTTTATAAAGAGAGAGGAAAACGTTGCCACACATATATAAGGCAACTTTGTATTTAGGAATGTTTTCTGAAATGTGTAATTTGTGTCTTTGTTTGCTGAAAATTATTGTATTAGATTATTATGGATGTATTATTATACCCATGAAAGAGCGATTAAAATACAGCAATTCGGCAATAAAAACTCAAAGCGAAAATGACATACATAAGTTTGGGAAAATTTTGAACAAGGACTTAAAATTAAAAATCGCTAAAAACACTTTTGGCGCGGAAATAGCAAAAATTCGCGAAAAATTGCAATATTGCAACAATCCCTAATATGTATTCATTAAAAATGGCTAAAATTGTACGGAATGCAAAAAATCGGAAAAAATCGCGAAAATTCGAAAATTCACAAAAACTTGCTAGCATTAAAAAGATAGAAAAGTGTGATAGTGATTAAGTCGGTAGAATTACCAAAAATCAGAGAACAGGCAAAACAGCAGTTTTTTGGCGAAAATAGCGGAAATGTGCGAAAAATTTCAAAACTGCAAGCAAGCCTTAAAATTACTTAAAAATAGCTAAAATTGTATAACATAACACAATAATATACATTTGACGTAGAAAATATATTTTGACTTTAGTCCCGATTATTTGATTACTGATTTTTTATAAAGAGAGAGGAAAACGTTGCCACACATATATAAGGCAACTTTGTATTTAGGAATGTTTTCTGAAATGTGTAATTTGTGTCTTTGTTTGCTGAAAATTATTGTATTAGATTATTATGGATGTATTATTATACCCATGAAAGAGCGATTAAAATACAGCAATTCGGCAATAAAAACTCAAAGCGAAAATGACATACATAAGTTTGGGAAAATTTTGAACAAGGACTTAAAATTAAAAATCGCTAAAAACACTTTTGGCGCGGAAATAGCAAAAATTCGCGAAAAATTGCAATATTGCAACAATCCCTAATATGTATTCATTAAAAATGGCTAAAATTGTACGGAATGCAAAAAATCGGAAAAAATCGCGAAAATTCGAAAATTCACAAAAACTTGCTAGCATTAAAAAGATAGAAAAGTGTGATAGTGATTAAGTCGGTAGAATTACCAAAAATCAGAGAACAGGCAAAACAGCAGTTTTTTGGCGAAAATAGCGGAAATGTGCGAAAAATTTCAAAACTGCAAGCAAGCCTTAAAATTACTTAAAAATAGCTAAAATTGTATAACATAACACAATAATATACATTTGACGTAGAAAATATATTTTGACTTTAGTCCCGATTATTTGATTACTGATTTTTTATAAAGAGAGAGGAAAACGTTGCCACACATATATAAGGCAACTTTGTATTTAGGAATGTTTTCTGAAATGTGTAATTTGTGTCTTTGTTTGCTGAAAATTATTGTATTAGATTATTATGGATGTATTATTATACCCATGAAAGAGCGATTAAAATACAGCAATTCGGCAATAAAAACTCAAAGCGAAAATGACATACATAAGTTTGGGAAAATTTTGAACAAGGACTTAAAATTAAAAATCGCTAAAAACACTTTTGGCGCGGAAATAGCAAAAATTCGCGAAAAATTGCAATATTGCAACAATCCCTAATATGTATTCATTAAAAATGGCTAAAATTGTACGGAATGCAAAAAATCGGAAAAAATCGCGAAAATTCGAAAATTCACAAAAACTTGCTAGCATTAAAAAGATAGAAAAGTGTGATAGTGATTAAGTCGGTAGAATTACCAAAAATCAGAGAACAGGCAAAACAGCAGTTTTTTGGCGAAAATAGCGGAAATGTGCGAAAAATTTCAAAACTGCAAGCAAGCCTTAAAATTACTTAAAAATAGCTAAAATTGTATAACATAACACAATAATATACATTTGACGTAGAAAATATATTTTGACTTTAGTCCCGATTATTTGATTACTGATTTTTTATAAAGAGAGAGGAAAACGTTGCCACACATATATAAGGCAACTTTGTATTTAGGAATGTTTTCTGAAATGTGTAATTTGTGTCTTTGTTTGCTGAAAATTATTGTATTAGATTATTATGGATGTATTATTATACCCATGAAAGAGCGATTAAAATACAGCAATTCGGCAATAAAAACTCAAAGCGAAAATGACATACATAAGTTTGGGAAAATTTTGAACAAGGACTTAAAATTAAAAATCGCTAAAAACACTTTTGGCGCGGAAATAGCAAAAATTCGCGAAAAATTGCAATATTGCAACAATCCCTAATATGTATTCATTAAAAATGGCTAAAATTGTACGGAATGCAAAAAATCGGAAAAAATCGCGAAAATTCGAAAATTCACAAAAACTTGCTAGCATTAAAAAGATAGAAAAGTGTGATAGTGATTAAGTCGGTAGAATTACCAAAAATCAGAGAACAGGCAAAACAGCAGTTTTTTGGCGAAAATAGCGGAAATGTGCGAAAAATTTCAAAACTGCAAGCAAGCCTTAAAATTACTTAAAAATAGCTAAAATTGTAAGGAATGCAAAAAATTCGGAACAAATCGCGAAAATTACGCAAATTCGCAATGTTCGCGATAAAAGTAATTTTTTTCAGGTTTTGGTTTTTAACAGTTTTACCAATTTTTTAATCAATATCAGATATCTTTTTAATCTTACCAATTTTTTTTTGGAAATTTTCTTCCTTTCCGCGATTTTTTCCCACTTTTTTGCTTTCCTTACAATTTTAGATATTTTTAAGAAATTTTAAGGCTTGTTTGCAATTTTGCACATTTTCGCAATAAAAGTGATTTTTTTAAGCCAGTTCTTGGCTAATATGTATATGTGCACGTCCTTTCCCTGAGAAAACAAAACACAAATAACAAGTTTAACAATTAAATAATAGAAAAAATTTATAATTTAACAAAACGTTGAAAAGCAAACATGACTAGGATTTTGTAAATGGGTACTGTAGCATTATTTTTGAGAGTAAAAAATAATTGGCAAAAACGTCAGAAGGTTAATATGGCGACGAAAAGAGGGAGTGGTTCTACCTTTATATTATTGTATCATGGAATATAGTCTTGACTCACTAGTGTATTCAAGGCATATTCATTACAGGTACCACCATAACTAAAACAAATACAACACCAAAAAACACATGTATTTTGTTGGTAGAAATACCCCAGAAATACGTCAAATCCATTATCTCTGAGTCGCACACATTCATAAGCTCTCTCAAATTTACTAACACATGCCCGTTGTTGATAGAAAAATCCCAGACATGTGTCAAAATCTATTGTCTGTGTGACGCACGCATTCTCAAATTTACTAAAACAGCTGTTCTTGTAGTGGTACCTGTTCAATCTACCTTGAGTGTATTCTACTTCGATTTTTAATGTCATGTTATATGGAAAAACGCGTTAACTCTACGTCTATACCTGATATATTTTTATCATGACAAATGTCAAATTTTATATTGAAAAATAATTTGTTTCATGTTAGCTGTTTTTCCTATATAGAATTTGACATTTATCATGATAAATATATATAAGGTAGAGATGTAAGGTAAGACGCACTTCAATTTAATCCGTACGCTAACTTCATGACAAGTTTTTGTTATGCATATAGCCCTTTAAATAAAGGTTAAAAAAAGAACTTTACTAATGTTGGACTTAATTTTAGAAATTTGACGAAATTGATGGACAATCCATTACACCTCTTACGATGGCTGCTATGGCGGGTAATACAATGTATGTAAAAACGTTGCTTTCTCACTACTGTGTTGACTTAGAGAGGGAGTGCGATGTAATATATGATGGATTAGTGGTTTATGGTGCAACTGCTCTATGGGTGGCTGCTGGGCTAGGTCATATACAAGTTGTCAAACTTTTAGTGAACAATGGTGCAAATGTTAATCACAATACAAAGGCTCAATCTTCTCCATTGAGAGCTGCTTGCTACGCTGGGCGTTTAGATATTGTAAAATATTTAATTGGACATGGGGCAGATGTTAATTTGGGCAATAAATATAACAACACTTGTATAATGATTGCGGCTTATAAGGGACACGCTCATGTTGTAAGTAGTTATCATTAATGTTCATCGCATCGAAGAATTTGTTTTGTGGAGTTGTATAAATTTTAGGTTGATGCTCTATTGAAAAATGGTGCTAATCCAAATGAGCAAGCCCTTTGCGGTGCAACTGCATTACATTATGCTGCCGAATGCGGCCACTTGGAGGTATGCCGTATATTGCTTGATCATGCAGCTCGTTTGCAGGAAAATGAGTATGGACTGAGTCCTGTTCTTAATGCTGCCGAACGTACGCACGAGAATGTAGTACATTTATTTATTGAACGTCCCGGTCTTATGAGAAAAGAAGATGTGATAATTGCACTTGAATTAATGGGTGCATCATTTGCAAATGATAAGGACAACTATAGTATTGAAAAAGCTTATACCTATTTAATGCGTGCAATGGATATGCGGTATTCTGATCCAGACAAAGTAATAAGAAAAATAATTTTATCGCCTGTGCCAGCTTATGATCATTGGATGGAAACGGAAAATGTTCCGGAATTGCAAGCCATACGGTTAAATCATCATTCCATACACATGGAATCGTTGACCATACGGGAGCGCATACTGGGTAAAAGTAACCCAGACTTACCACAGCCAATTGTATATAGGGGTGCTGTTATGGCAGATCAAGGACGATTTTCCCAATGCCAAACACTGTGGAACTATGCCATGGATTTGAGAATAATAAATAATATATCAGTAGAACGTGATTTGTTACGTTTCACTCAGCTCTTTTCTCAGATTTTGCGCATGGAAGATGTATTTTTAGATTTATCCCAGGTTCTGTCTGTATTAGTGACGTGTCAACAAGAAATAGAACGAAATAAATTTAGAATAACCAACCCTGGCCCTAAAGATATGCCGCAAATGATTGCTGTAAGTTGAAAGATAATTTCTATATTTTTTCTACACCCATAAGTCAGTGTAGTAAAAAATGAATTTAGTAGTATACTAAACATATACAGTGCTGCACTTAAATATTGACACAGGGAGCTTTTTAAATTTTACCTTAATTTTTTTACTTGAAGCTATAAAGTGTATCTTTTTGTTACAAATTGATACAACATTTTTTAATCAAAAAGCATATTAGTTAAAAAAATGTATTTTATTTAATTTATTAAAAAGTATTAAGTTTAGGATTGTTACTGGGGATGAACAAAAATTATCGATATATTTGTCGACATCGAGTAGAAAAGTGCAAATTTTTTGGTATTGTTTTGACGTGACGCCGACAAACAAAATTTACTAAATTAAAATCGAGCTAGCCGTCTGGGAGCTACGATGTCACAGACAGACAGATTCAACAGGATACATCTAGAAAAGATGTGATATCTTCTAAACGGCTGGACAAACTTTATTCAAACATAGCTAAGAACACTCTCGATCAAGTCATCTTTCAAACAGAAAAAACTAAATTAAAATCGGTCCAGCCGTTTGGTTTGTACGAGGGTTCGTACATCGGTGGTTAAAAAGCTATTTGTCAAGCTAAAAATTAATTTCTATTCTGTGCAGAATTCTATTCACGAGCTTCAATTAGCTATTTTAGCGCTAGAATTTAATTCATGGACTTAAATACATGATAATTTAATGAAACTCTTTCTCCAAGGGCCTTTTCTTTGCGAACGAGGGACCTTTATTAAAAAGAAAACACTTTTGCTTTTGGAACTACATATTAATGGAAATTCCTCGGGTCTACAGACGAATGATAAATTATATACAGATTAAGCGTTTCATTCCAAATACAGTGCGAGCTCGCTATTCGCAACAATCGATTATCGCAGCACCCCGATTATAGCAACAGGCAATATTTTTATATTACAGTCATGTTTATGTGTATTTTGGGTTTCTTATGTATATGTATTTCTAAAGAGTAAATATGGTATAATTAAAAAACAAGACGAAAAGGAAACAGAAAACTTCATATGGAGCCTTTGCTACCATGGACTCACAACTCGAATTTACTAACAATCTGCTATGTAAAATTTTGCGAGATTGGCCCTATTTTGCAACACCATCGATATGTATTTAAGATTTTATTGGTAGTAAAATTATTGGAAAAAAATTTATTTCATGTTATTTTAAGTCCTACTTTTTTAAGCAAATGTCCGGGTTTTTTTCCTCTGCTGTCCTCTTTTTATAAATTAAGCGATGACAACCCTAGCTATAGCTCTACTAGATTCCGGTTTTCAACTAAACTTGATTATCGAGGAGCTCACATAAAGGCTCAGAATAAAACGAAAGGCAGGCTCATTATATTTAAATGGCATTGGTAAAACTACCTCAGGTGCTAAATCAAACATTGAAGTTTCAGTTATGTCTAGAATTAACTCTACTCAATTCTCCACTAAATGTTGGGTATTGAGTACGATTACTACACTTCAGCCTGATCACTGTATATCTACATCCAATTGGAATATACCCAATAACATTGAGTTAGGTGATTTCTTGCGTTAGAACGAAAGCTTTCTAAGAATTGTGAAATGCGAGAAATGTACCACAAATTTATAAAAGAATATATCGATTTATGCCACATGTCCATTGCAGATAGTCAGCTACTTGACTATCACCACTATTTTATTCCACAGCAATGTGTTTTACGACCTCAAAGCACGACAACGAAACTTCATGTCGTCTTTATGCGTCATGCCAAACGTCTTCACACATGTCGCTAATTGCTTTGTTAATGGTTGGGCCGACAATACAAGAGGATTTGTATTCTATTTTGATCCGATTTCCTTTCCCAAAATAATAGAAATCATCCAATCTAAAAAAGTCTCAACCACTACCATCAAACCTCCAGAAATTAACACCTCTTATACATAATTTCACTGACAAAGGTCGATCTTTTTCGCTCATAAGAGTGGGTGGAAGCAGCGTGACCGTTGAAAAAATTTTAAACAGTGGCACAAAAAGGGGATCTTGAGGAAAAAAGTGGCACGAAAAAGGGTATTCTTCGAAAAGAAGGGGCAACTTTTTTAAAAAGGGAATAATTTAACCAAATTCCAGTATTTAATGAATTTCTAGGGCATATATTACTTTTGAAATAAAATGAATCAATTTTGATGTTTTTTTCTATCTAAAAAATAAAAAATTTTCAGCACCAACCAATTACGCCGCTTTCTAACGAGTTATTTATACCTGAATCCAAAACAAAGAGAAAGTCAGCCAGATAACAAGTTCAATATAAAAATTTTAAATAGTAGACCAATATGGCCTATAAATGGTTCTGAGGGAGCAAACATAAAAAAATATAAACAAATTCATAGTATTCTCCCAAAAATAAGTTTTGCTTCTATGTATAAGAAATGTTGCCCTGTCACACACTTTTTAGTGTTTTTTAAGTTTTAGCACTAATATTAGTGTGAATGTAAAAAATTATGACTATGGGTTTAAATAAAATCTTTCTTAGCTATCCTACAAAGAATGAATTTTGTAACATGAGTGATTATTTTGCGAAAACCAAAGATAGATGGGGAAACGGCTTATTAGTTTCATTATAAAAATTCGTCAATCCAATTTTTGAATTGCGTACAATTTCAAAACGTTATTATTACTTTTGTCTTAGGGGTTGATTTAGTAGAAATAAATCTAACGTTCACTCAAAAATTTGCATGAAAATCACTTTTAAAATACTTAAGACTACATGCTTTGCATTAAATTTTTTAGCAACACGTTCTTGTTCGTGTTACTGAATCAGGGTGTTCGTTTCTAATAATTTTAGTGCAATAATGAATATCTATAAACTATTTCAAAATAGTTTTTTTTTTCATAAGGCTTATAAATAGTGGACTCACAAATATATTTTTGTGTTAAGATTTTTTTTATAAAAACAGTTTCGTACCTTAAAAAACTCGATACTAAAACAAAAAGTATCACTTCATAAAAAAGGGATAGAAAAAGGCATAATGCTACAAAAGGTGGCAGGTTTAGGTAATTTTAAAAAGGGGCACTAAAAGTGGCAAGGCAGTTGAAAAAGTGGCAAATTGTCCCTTTAGTCGCAAAACGGTCACGCTGTGTGTAGGTTTGAAACCAGTATATTATATACTCTAGAAAAGTAACATAATAGTAGGATAAAATTAAAAGTTATGATAATTTTTTTAATTTTGACTTGGGTTTCCTCGCAACACTCAAAAATGAGCACTTTTGAAAATAATTCTTTAAAAAGATATACATATACCCACATACATGATTAAAAATATCTTTTACATAAAATATAAATCATCTTTTACATAAAAGTAGTAAAAATGCATATAGACAATGCTTAACCATCAGCAAATAAATTTCATTGACAATATGACAAATAATAAATTTCTTAAAGACATAAAAGTAGTTTTAATAAAAACGATGGCTTTTGATATGAAGCGAATTGTAATAAATTGAATTGTAATTGTAATTGATTGAATTGGAATTGTAATTGTAATTGATTAATATAAAAACATTATTTTTAAATAATGGCCACAAAATTTTTTGGTAAATAATTAACTGTTTTAGGTAGTTTTCCATCAGTATTGCATCAAAGTGAAAAAAATGTACCAAAACTTAAAAAACATGCTGTGCCAATATTTAAGTTTCGTAAATGCCACACTGTGTGCACTAGACAGGTCGTTAAAAATAAAATTTTTTCCGATGCCTTCCAAAAGTTATTTTTGATGAAAAAAAAATCGTTGTAAAGTATTTTTTTTAATTGGTAACCTGTGACGCAAGATGATCTACTAGTTATTTATTGGTGAAATTATGTTCTTTTTTGTAATATCTGATAATATATGCAACGAGAAAATTAATTTGTATGAAACATATCGTTGGTTTAATATAGAAAAGATGAAAGTTCTGAACATCTTCTGATGTTTTGTCAGACAACCTTTCGATATTGCTCAGAATTTCTTCAATAGTCACTAGGACAAATTGCAATAGTTCTAGGGACTTCCTGACGGCTGATCGACTTCAGACTGAACTCTGACCGATTTCGATAGAAAATGTTTACTACGTTCTTTATTGAAAAATTTGTTGACAGCCGAAATTTAAAAATAAAATCTATCAAATGTGGAACAAATTGTACCTGTTAAATAAATATACCTTGAAAACTTGTTTTATTTTATGATTTTAAGTTGAAATGGAATGGTATTAACTCAAAAATTAGGTTTCTTTATTTTGCAGTAATTGAAAAAAAATTTTAAAGAAAAACAATGTAAATATATTTTCTAATGGAATTTGTTTATTTATCATGATGTATTTGGATTTTCAAATCCACTTAAAATGTAACGACAAACAGTTTTTGTCCTCTCCTGAAAACTAAAATTTCGAGTTAATACCATCTTGTTCATTAAGTCCGATATGTATATTAGGATGATGACTTTTTGCATTTTTTGTAAATATGCAGTTCCAAAATCGTGTAATGGCATGGAAAAAAGGAAGAACAGCGATTTTACATTTTCATGATCGTAAGAAAGTTCACTCACCAAATGTATTGATGTTTTGTATATACATACGTACGTTTTATTTTTGATTGAAAAAGACATATTTTACTCCAAATAACTTATTTATTTACTCAAAATGGTGGGTAGCGATTTTGTAAGACGATCATATAAAAAACACAAAAAATAAGTTATTTCAAGTAAAATATCACTTTTTTAATAAAATATCGTACCTGAGCAGTTCCACGTAAAACGGGTCTACGTAAGGAAAAAATAATATTCTTATTTTTAATAAAAATTACTCAATTGATGTCAATAAGAGGATGACAATTATAGACAAATAAAAAATACAATATTTAATATATATAATTTTTTACTAATTAGAGACAATTTTAATATTTTAATACTAAACACTCTGCTCTCCTCTCCCTCTTTATATGTTTAATATTTTTTTAGATTTTCTTTTATTCCCATTCGCATTATTAGTAGAAACCCTTATCTCTGAAGAGAATTACTTTTTTTTTGCTTATTATTGAATTAAAAAAAATAATAATCGGCTTGAAAATTCTGCTGTCTATAATAGAGCGGATAGCAAATAATTTAATGTCTTATTATTTTCTTATGAGTTTATCTTCATATTTTTTATATTAATTAAATCAACAAAAATTTTATTTGTTAGAATTTTCGTACCCGTCTTACGCTGGAATTACAAATGCAAGTATATACGTATTATCAACGAAAAATTATTCGAAATAGTCTAATCTCATGCAATTCGCTTTTCTGTTTACACATGCTACTTTGAAACTCATTTCAGGTTTATATTAACTTTTTGCTGTTATTATTTTAAATGGTACCTTATCTGGGTGGTCAGCACGTTGACTTTAAAACGTGTGATACACAGTTTCGAACCCCAGCAACATCTTTTAGCAAATGTACCAACTACCAGGTGACTTAAATAAAGTCAACTTTAAGTTAGTTGAAAGTAGTGCAGAGTGGAACAATTATGATATCGCAAATATGATATCGCAATGTTAAAATAGTTAGCTGTTTCCATTGGAAAGTAATCCAATTGTCAGTCCGCACTATTTGCGAAATAGTTAGCTTAAAGCTAATTTAAAGTTAACTTAGTTTCCGACAGGGTCCCAGTGGCATCTGTAAACGCTCAGTTACCTCTGCATTTAGACATGCAAGTACTTGTATGCAAGTTCTGTGTACGTATTATCAACGAAAGAGAAATCTGCATTCATTTCTCTGTCTTTCTCGCAGCTGAATCAAAAGTGTGTCAGTATAAAAGTTTGAGTGTATTGAGTTTTTCGAAATTGCACTTGCATGTGTAAAGGATAAGTTATTTTAAAAATATTTTTTTTTAAAGTTAGACTACACATGTAAGTGCAATTTCGAAAAACTCAATACACTCAAAATTTTCTACTAACACACTTTTGATTCAGCTGCGAGAAAGACAGAGAAATGAATACAAATTTCTCTTTCTTTGATAATACGTCCACAGAACTTGCATGAAAGTAATTGTATGTCTAAACACAGGGTAAGAAAAATTATTTTTTATCAAACAATAAATACATAACACAATCAAAAACACTCTGATTAATTAGCTACGCCAAAATTATTGTGTTCGTTATAGTAAAAATGTTACAGAATTTATCGTGAAAGTCATAATATTTGAAGACTAACCCCCATATGCAAAAAAATAAAGTGTCTTTGAAATGTATGTTAAAACAAAATTTCCATAGAAAAACCGGTTTTAACATACATTTCAAACACACTTTATTTTTTTTGCATATGGGGATAAGATTTTTAAGGTCACACACATCTCAGATTTCTGACGACCATTCTGAGCAGAAATCGCGTTCTTTCAGTGTCTACCCGTTATTCAACGACTTTAAGAAGCTTAACGTACTTGCGAGTTGCCGCCTTTTTTAAGTACCAAATTCAATGTGTGTAAAATGTGTACAAAAGTTCAATGCATTTGGTGTGTGAACTTTTTTCACGATCACCAAAAAGTGAGACCGCTGTTCTAACTTTTTTATGTGCCCTACATGATTTTGGACCTGGAGGATGTAATAAGTATGTATGCATGTATGTTTCTGTTGCATATTTAAGGAGAAAGGAAAAAAAGACGATTTTAACGTTTTTTATTTCATCAAAAGGAAACTGTTTAGCGTGCGTAGGAAAAATTTTATTTTTAAGGACCACTCTAATGTACACATATTGTATGCATGTATGTGTGTACATACATATATTTGATTTTCAAAGGATCAAAATGAACAAAATGTTGCATCTGCCTTGTGTCTCATAAAAATTATAACTAAAGTTTTGGCGCAACAGCCAGAACTAAACAAAGAACACATAGATTTATTGTATAATACAATTAAAAAATTCATTAAATGTGATACTCGACTTGCGGATGGACAAACGTTACTGCATATGGCAGTAAATGGGGTGACGCCTGTTGAAGATTTTTTTACCAATGATGTATGCAGGTAAAGTGTATTTTAAAATTTAAATGTGATCCGTATTGATATTAATTTTAATGTAAGGTTTCCATGTCTTCGGACTGCTCTTCTATTAGTTCATGCTGGAGCATCTGTAACTGCAACGGATGAGTTGCGTAATACACCTCTTCATGTTCTGGTTGCTAGTGTAATTACACATAATTTATTTGATTTTCATGCTCATTTTAATATTGTCTGTTTTTCAGTTTCCTCGTGATAATGCTCAGTTGCTACCACAAGCTGAAAAAATCGTTAAATTGCTAGTTGATGCCGGAGCCCATCTGGATGCTGTTAACGCTCAGGGCCTAACACCTTTCCAAACCAGTAACTTCGGTAAGATTATAATAAAAATATAAATGTATCGATATTTCACCCCCGAAAACCTCTAAATTGTAAATTGTAAAATACATTGAACAACATTGAACATCGTTCTATATTTGGTCGGCTATCTTAAGTTTTGACGTTACTAATACATGTTATAGGGTATTCCCGGAAAGGTCTCGGTGAGCTTAATTCAAAAATATAACAAATCGAACGAACCTGTCAAAAAATCTATCACACATATTCACTTCTAATCCATACTGTCATACTTTTTGGGTACACACAATTTTTTTTTTGGTATATCTAACGGCTAATAACATTTTTCACAATTTACGATTAAACGTTAACGTAGACTAACGGCAAGTTTTGTATGCCAAACTTGTCGTTAACTTTTAATCGTACATTGTGAAAAGGGACGTAAATCTGATAGTAAATCACGACCTTTACTAATATGTGACATTGTTGCACTGCAAAGCAACATGCGTTTAAGAAGTCAGCCTATACATATCTTATTTTTTGTATTGCAGATGGCTTAACAAACATTATACTGGGCTATGAAAATTCGCTCACATCTTTAAAATGCATTGCTTCCCGCTGTATTGCCATTAATAAAATAAGATATCAGGGTTTGGTTCCCACAGTCCTGGAGTCTTATATTCAAATTCATAGTGCAGAAAAATATTTTGAATAATGCTCATTTTATCTTATATGTATGTAAATGCGGTACATCTTTTCAGTTGTAATAATATTTGTATTTATAATAATATTTGTATATATACTTATGTATGTGTTTATTATTTTTATACCTTAGTTTGAATATTTATCAATGTCTTTAGAATAAAGATTTAAAATAAAATTTTTGTAATTAAAATACAATCTTAAATTTAGAGTTTAAATTGTACGTTGCATTTTTATTTTAAATACATATAAACAATTCATATAAAAATTATTTTTAAACTATTTTTAATCTTAATTTTTATGTTTCCATAACACTAAACTCGTTCCTTCGTCGTTATGTATTCGTATTTTTTTTTCTTATTTTCCAGTAAATATCTTTATTTATGTTATGTTGAATCACAGACTGTATTTCCAGAACTAAATAGTTTATGAATTTATAAATGGGTTAATGTAGTAACTGCCACTTTGGATCAAGTGTTCGCCTCGGTGATTTTGTTATTGACCTTTGGATAAATCTCTGGTTGCCTCATAACCTCGTCGTAGGATGGAGGAGGAGCTAAATTATATAAAAGTTGATCATTTAATTGAACTATTTTATAAGAGTGTTCTCTTGAATATACATATCGTCGCCTGAAACGCAAAACGCCGTAAATATAATTTTATAATTTTACAGTAGAAAATGTTAGAAATGTACATACTTTTCTCAACTCTGCTTCGGTTTCAATATAAATTTATAATCAAGTTAGCTTAGGTACATATTTATTTTTGCTCTTTGATTTTCTTCATAAAATAGCTGTTTTCGTTCGGCGCAGTCTAGAATTTTTAGAGCGATGTATTTGATAAAATACATCGGAATTTATAAAAGACTCGATTTAAAGTAGTTTGTTAAGGATTTGGAACGATTTTCCGTGTTAAGGCTTTTTGCGTTTTAGGGGAGATACTTTTTTTAAGAAAATTGGTTTAGCTAGGAGTTTTATAGTATTTTAAGAAAAAGTTTTCATTTTACAGACTTCAAGTCTCGTGTTCGTATTGTTACGTTTAACCTTTTCAAACGTTTTTTAGTACCAGGGAAACCGGAAATATGCCCTTAAAAATGCATTGTATGCGCATTAAATATGCAATTAAAAATATGCTCCCAAAATGTAAAAGAATATGCTCTTAAAACTTTATCATTTCGTTTAAAATTTATGTGATATTCATTTCTGATACCACGAATTATGTACATCTATTGGTGGCATGCAATAATGCAAGAAGATAACGTTCACGGACACTATTTCCACTTCAAAAAGCAAATAATGTCCATAGGAATGTCGAATAAATGTTTTTTACCTAGTACAAAATCTGAACTCTGCGAGCTACTATTCGACATGTCCAGAGAATAAAAGAATAAATCCCGTCCCAAGCCCGGCTATGCAGTCAATCTTCACTTTGCAGAACTATTTGCATGAACTTTATTTGCATTTTTTATGGTCATTATTTCCTTTTCAATGTGGAAATTGGACACTACTTCATTGAACGATATTGCATGTCACCTATATATTCTGGCTCCTTGTGGGTACGGGACTTGATTTAACAATGTCAGTCTGGCCTTTCATCTCTCCGAATATAAAATGTTGGGCACCAAGACATATTTTGTAGTCCTATTAGTAATAAATCAGCAAAATCGCATAAATAGCTTAAATATTCGAAAACGCGGCTATTCTCGTCCTGCTATTTTTCTATGAAGTGCAATTAAGCCAACAAGCTCACCAAAATTTAAATTGCTCAAAATATGATCAAAACTATATACACAATTGAAAAATTTTAAATCTGTGAATAAACTGGGAATAAATCAGTGGAATGAGGAAAATTTGTAAGAAATTGGGGAAAAATACATTCGAGTAAATTTAAAATCGTAAAAGAAACATTTCTTAAATGTGGAAATTATTATTTGACATAGTCATAGTTTTATTTTAAACGTGATGCAGTTCATTATTTATTTATTTCTTTATTTATTTACTTTTCCTAATTTCATTATTTATTATTGTTATTGAATGCTAATATTTTTATTTCTTTTTTAAACTTAACGGAATTTCAACGTATTTGATTTGAGAATAACTCTGTTAAATAGTATCACTACCTTTTTATACGACTTTGCTTATGTCAAATGTTCAGTACTTATTTTTGCACTAAAAAATGACAATGGTTTTAAATAAAATCTTTCTTGGCTATCCTACAAAGAATGTATTTTGTAACATGCATGATTATTTGCGAAAAGCAAAGGTATATTGCGAAACGGCTTATTAGTTTCATTATACAAATTCGTCAATCTAATTTTTCGAACTGCGTACAATTTCAAAAGGTTATTATAACTTTTGTCTTAGGGGTTGATTTAGTAAAAATAAATCTAACGTTCACTCAAAAATTTTACTGAAAATCATTTTAAAATATTTAAAACTGCATGCTTTTCATACAAGAACGTGTTTCTAATTCTTGTTCGTGTAAGTGAATCAGAGTCTTAGTTTCTAACAATTTTAGTGCGATAATGAATACATATTTATAGATCTCAACTCTCAAACTATTTCAAAATGTTTTTTTAAAATGAAGTTTATTTGCTGATAGTTAAGCATTGCCTACTACGCGTATTTTATTCTTTTGTGATTTTCAAAAATATTATCATTTTTAATTCTCAAATGGTTTTTGAAAGTCTGTGCATAAGATAAGAGGTTTGTAACTGTTGAAGTCTACCAACGATTTCGTAAAGCGCCAATCAAATGCATATAGAAATGCTTAACTATCAGCAAATAAACTTCATTTAAAACAAAGTTATGACAATATGTCAAATAATAAATTTCTTAAAGGTTTTATTTCAAAATATTTTTTTCATGACTATAAATAATAATGGACTCAAAAACACATTTTTGTCTTAAGATTGTCTTCATGTCTGAACGAGCATAGGTTCGTACCCCAGTTGGGTAAAAAATAAATTTAAATTGAAAAAATATAAATAAAACATACGGCCCTGTTCTGTAAACCGAATCCGAGTAAATTTCTCGTTTTTCAAAAATAAATAATGCCCCTATGATTTATTTTAAATCGTATATAGTAAATTAATTTCAGATATGATATATTATGCTCTGAAGAATATGAAGCTGAAAAAAGTCTAAAAAAAATGTTATTAGTGGGTTTAATTTCTCTAAATCGAGCGTTTTCAAATCGACTCGGTTTACAGAACATGCAGGATAATGTGTATAAAATTTTTTTTAAATTTTACTTTGTTTATTTGACTACTTATTTTTTACCTTCAAGTAAGCCAAATAATAACTAGTTCCTTGTGACTATGTAAATACATTTGTAAGGGGTACCCCTTATTTTTTGGGCTTCTCAAACAAAAATAAGTAGTTATCGAGTCAAATTGTAAATAGTCACGACTTAAATCCTCATATATTTTTTTGCATACCAATAAGCAAAGTTTCTGCTGAGTATTCTTACCACTGTTGGGATATGACAATATTGAAATTGTACGGTCGCAATGATTAAATTGTACCAAATGAGCAAAATTTCACAATCTAGTGAAAATTCATCAATTCATAACAAAAATAGCTTGAACTACTCGAAAGATATTCAACAGCAGGGGTTCATTTAAACCCATTGAAAAAGAAGCTTCCAAAGAAGTCAATCTATGTCAATTCTATTCTATTCTAATGTTCTTCTGAATTCGGATGCCAAAACACATGTTACACCTTTTTAAGTTGAAATTGAGAAAGCAAAAATTAATAGCATATCTTCTAATATCCGAATTCAAAAGAATAATGTGAAAACGGACGATTTCACATTTTCTTCTGTTCCTGTTTTAATTTTTGAACAAACAAATTCGCAATCTTTTCACTTGAAAACAGTCAGATGAATGCAAAACGAAACGAGAAAATCAAAAAATGTGAATCGTCAGTTTTCAGATTTTCTGTATTGTTATAAATTTCAACTTAAAAAGGTGTAGCGCAGGCATTTCAAACTCATTTCAGTGTGAGGGCCAAATTCTTCGAAAATTATAGTCCAAATCCTTTGGCTAGCCGCATTTACTTTTTTATTAAAAACACCGCTATGTTAATATATCGAAATTTGTAGAAAATCGATAAAAACTTCAAACAACAAATAAAATGGCGGCTTTTAGCGAATTTTTATTTTTTTCAACTTGGCGGTGTTTGCAAGTGGACTACTCATATGTGCTACCAAACATGGATAATATGCGCATTACAAAATATCGATTTGCTTTAATCCTGCAAGTGTCATTAAAGATATGACAGTAGTCTAAATTCAATATGGCGGCCAACAGACGCCATTTTGTGAAAACGAAAAAAATAAAAAGTCGGCAAACTATATTAAAATGGGTATCATTGAAAAGGCATTTGAGAATGATCTTTAGGCTTCTCTTATCATATTTCATTTCGAATGACCATTTGGAATCTTTAACAGTTTAGAGTTAGTTAACAACCAAAAATCCAACTGCGTAAAAAGTGAATTTTAAACAAAGAATCTAAAACCAAACTGTGTGCGAAAACTAAAAAGATAATAAATAAAAAGTTAAATTAAAAAAAATCTAAAAACCCAACTGAAAAACTAAAAGAAAACAAGTCCAGTGTGCGGAACATCGTGACTTACTGTGGGGAAGTATCAATTTTTAAAATCTTCACAATAATGGTTCCCGGATGTAAAAGTCGCTATGTTCCGCGCTCTGTACTTGTTTTCTTTTCTTTTAGTTTTTTACGCATTTGTGCTTTTTGATTTTTTAAATTACACTTTTTATTCATATTTGTCAAATTTTAATTATCGATATTTAAGCAAAAGAGTTTTATTTTGATATTTTTTTGTTAAATAATTATTTTTGAGTTTTTTAATGAAAACAGTCTGGAGTTGAGGAAAAGTGTTGAAGTGTTAAGATCCTAAACTTGTTATCCGGAAGTGGTGCAAATCCGGATAATTTATAATGCTGCTGCATGGGATTGTCATTGCAAACACTTTTGTTTTTTTATTCTCATTCAATAGATATGAAGTGATGTTCGCAATGTTGAAAAAAATTTTTTTTGGAACTGTTACAAATTTTATTTGTCTCATAGTATATTCTTCATTATATTAATTAATAGTATTTGAAAATTTAATTTATTTTATTGATATGTATTTTGTCGACTGGCACGGTTAGGCCTCGAACTAAGGAGTGACATGACTTGTTTAAAAGTCAATGCGTTTACTACCTCAGCATCATCATCTAAAAAAGCAACGCCGAGAAGCTAACTTATACATATGTACATAAAATAACTTTGAGAGTAGCAGAGAAGATTGCGGAAGTAGAATAGCATTTGTATTAATTATCTGAATGTTGTTAATAATAACTTCCTGAGAAGTCGAAAATAATAACGTATTGATACCTTGATAAAAGTTCAAAAGTAGTTCCTTGAAAACAACTTCCAATATTTTTGATAACAAGCAATTTTATTCATTTCATTAGTATTTGAATAGGAATTGTGTGTTTATACATAGAAGATATTGTGACTACGACAATTTATTCTATATTAAAGAAAAGTTTTCTTTATTCTAGGACAATTTGTCGTCCTAGAAAAAATTCGACTTCGACATACATAAAAAAAGACACAATCCGGCTGATTTTCTAATCGAACAATATCTAAGACATAAAATAAGAGGGGTTTACTAAAAATTTTTATTTGAAAATTATAAAATTGTACCAGAAATATGATGAGTAATACCAGCGTACCACTCATCTTTGGATTGAACCAAAATTGGTACAATTGTACCATAAATCCCAACAGTGATTCTTATGTGCTGTTTCCACAATGCAAACAAGCACTGCTTGTCTAAAATTTATATGAAAAACTAAAAATTTTTTGAGCAGTTTCTATACAAATTTCTTACTCAAGTCGCTTGTTTGCATTGTGGAAACTATAGTGTTGTACTAAACAAAAAGTTAGAAAAAAGAAGTCAGATCCGCACAAAAACATTAATGGAAAATAAGGCTAAGTTCCTATCCAAAAATTTCAGCCGTTAAAAGTACTGAGTTCAAAATGAGGACCAAGTTCTTATTATTTTTTCATATTTCCTCTTTATGTATTTTAAAAGTCTCAATAAATCTTGAATTGAATTGTTTGACTTTTTTAAAAATTTAAAAGGGTGATGTTTTAAAATTTTTGGGCGCCTAGCAGTAAACATACTTTTCACGAAGGGTTGCATTTTGAACTTTACTCAATTTATGAAACAATTAAGTACTAATTGCTCAATTTATTAATTGAAGCCTGTATAGTAAATTGAGCTCAATTCAGGCCTTAATTGCGTAAATTTCCTAAATTGCTTAATTAAGGAGTATGTCTGAACAGGGTATTAGGAAATATATGATGCTGAATATCTAAAACGTTTGACTTGGCGTTTGGTGGGAAGCTCTGTCGCCTCACTAATAAGCAACAATACACACATTATGAGTTGAGCCTACCACTGGTTTAAGTCGAATTTTTTCTCGATGCTTGGGAAAGTTTAAATTCAATTCAGATAAAAAGTCGCATATGTACGAGTGGACGAAAAGGATAAAATATTGTGATAATAAAAGAGCAGCAATAAGGATATTTCCTAAAAAATACAGGCGTTATTAATTGTACTAAATAACCCATCGGTGTACCCTTGTACATTTATAGTTCGATTTGTACCAAAAATGATACAATTGTACCAAATTTGCCATCCGTGATACATACCATTTATAACGTATTCTTCGTCATGAGCATAGGCGGGATTAACTATAGCTTCGGGTGTGACCACTCTCGATAAGTTACGATCGCCTATTGTTGATAAACCCAGACGCCGCGTATGTCCTTCTATAGTACTGCTTCGTTGGCGGTAGGCATCCATTAATTGATCTTCGTTTTCTAAATCATCACGTTGAAGTTGAATTACATGAATAGACTGTTGACGTTGATCTTAGAAAGTAAGATTCAATCTAATAACTGTGTACATATGTATGCATGTATGTAATATTATTTGTTCAAATATTATAAGCACATACCCGATCCAATAGCATCTGTGTAATTATCGGCTAAACCAATATGGGGTGTTATTGATTTTTTACACTTTAAAAATAAAACAATTAATATCCAACCCAATATTAGGACTAAGTAAACAAATCCCAGCATACTCATGAATGTAATCACTTTTGTATATTATTTCTTTCAGAAAAATGTAATAAAATTTATTTGTACCATTGAGCCAATGTACACATTATGTATATAAATAGGTACCTACATATATTATATACATATGTATGTATGCATGCACATAAATTCCAGCACTTGATCGTGTATCGCCGAAATCTATTCTTATTAATCGTATGAGCGGGAGTTTGTTACTTTAATTCACTCGAAGATTTTTACTTTGAAAAATAAAAATCGATAAAATGACACTGATACTGCCTACTCCTTCCTCCTTAATGTGAATGTGCGTGCAGATGGAACGGAAGGCTGCAGACATACATACTTACATATGTACATATCTATGAATGTATCTAGTATGAACTTAGTTATTAGATACGTTATTGTATTATGTATAACATTTCTAACAGAGTGAATAAATAGAAAGCAAGTAAACGACGACGATGTAACTGAGTGAGCAGTTTAGCTTGACTAACTTTACCGAAATTATGTGTGAGCGTAAATATTAATTTAAGTATGTATGTACATACAAATGCATACATATGTATATGTACATACATATCGCTCATTTGCTGCAAGGACATCATAACTCAAAACAAATATTTCTACAAAAAACGAGTTTAAAGTTTTTAAATTGACTCACTTAATAGATAAAATCCCCCCATTATGAATTGCGTCATCGACCTGTCGTGTCAATGTGACAACACGACAGCAATAATTGTCACTATCGGATGGTTACTGTTTTGCCGCACGGGACATATGTACATATGTATGTATGTCAAAGTTTTTTTTTGAGACAACCGACAAAGAATGTTTGGATTAATTTAAGAAACTGAATAAAAATTCACTTCTTGAAAATGTAATTTTTAGCCAGCGACCAAAAAAGAGCTGTTATAAGCAGGGCTTCGACTTTCATGCAACTAAAAATTGATTTTAATCGCACAAACAAATGCACCTAAAAATGAAAAATATGTGCAAAATCTACGAACAAACTACCAAAACTAAAATAATATGAAAATATTTTTTTTAAATTTTTTATTATTACTAGAGAAAAAAACATAAAACAAACATAATTGGGTCTATTATTTAATGCAACCGAACTTTAGTTGCGTTGCCAGTCGGCAACTGAAAATTAATGGTTGCCAGAAAGGCGCTAAATAGCAAATTAGATTGAAAGCTCTCAGTTGCCAGTTGCAATCAGTAGTATAATTTTCAGCAACTGGTAACCCAACTGAGGCTCGGTTGCCATCCATAATCGGCCAATTAATATTTTTTCAAAAATTGAGAAATATGCGTTAAAAAATGTTTTATAACTCCAAAAATATGCATTTATTGCCAAAATATGCACTTACCTACTTAAAATTTGATGATTCGCATAGATAATAAGGATGGGTAAGTAAAAAAATTATATCGATATACATCGATATCGATATATTTTTAAATATCGATCGGCATCGATATATCGAAATATATCGAAATATCGATAACAAAAAAAGTACTTTTCTTATAAATAATTAAGCTGGAAAGAATACATTTCCAAGATCCTTACTGTTCCACCAATATTTCATGGAACATACATCAACAAAATTAAACTCAAAGAATGATAATTTTTCGAATAGACAGAATATTATAAATAAAACAAAGTATTTTGTTAGTAATATTCTATTTGATGAAGACTGTACCGAAATGTTTTTAAAAATTGCACGAAAAACAAAAAAATCAAAAAATATCGAATTTGATACTGTCGATATATTTGGAAAAAATATCGATGTATTGATATATCGAAATTAGAAATATCGACGATATACATATATCGATATATTTTTAAGAAAATATCGATATATCTATATTTTTTGCCCATCCCTCTTATCTATCACCACATAAAACATGCATTTGCATGGAAGTCCGAGCCGTGGTTATAAGTTTTTAGTGTGTATCTGTGTGTCTGTCTGTTCCCTCGTAGAGCCTAAACAGCAGGACCGATTTTGATTTAGTTTCTTGTGTATGAAAGGTGAATTGATCGAGAGTGTTCTTAGCTTTGTTTAAAAACTTGATCTAACATCTTCTAATCTATACTATTTAATTTATTGCATAAGTTTAAAAGTTAAGCAAATTTCTTTACATGCCCCACATGTTTTGCTCATTGTTATAGATAATCGGTATAAGATATCGTGTAAATCTTACGTTTAAGGTATTAGGTGTGTACAGCAAGCACTTTTATGAAAAATTCCACAAGGAATACATAATTTCCTGACACATTTCAACTAAGGATGTAACGATACGCCGTTTTTTATTATACAAAATTACAGTGCAAGAGATATTTAAAATTGAACAACCCAGTATAAAAAATTGGAAGTAATTTTTAAGGAGCTACATTGTCATTGCTTCAAAAGAATCTATA
Organism: Panzeria rudis; assembly: GCA_956483635.1. Taxonomy (NCBI): domain Eukaryota; kingdom Metazoa; phylum Arthropoda; class Insecta; order Diptera; family Tachinidae; genus Panzeria; species Panzeria rudis. The sequence goes on from OY101450.1 coordinate 152,498,050, forward strand.
TTAAAAATATGCAGATAATTAGTAGAAAAGCAAGTAAAAGTTTATTTAAGTTATATACAAATTTGTACTTTATAATTTTAAAAAATACTCGAAATACTTAAAAAAAATCGATTTTTAAAGGACATTTATCAAGTAATATTCTTCTAAATAGCTTAATTGTTAAAATTCTTCTAAAAGTTTATATTTATTCACTTAAATTTACATGAAAACACAGTTTTGCGTTTAAATTCGCATAAAAAGAAACAAGTTGCGAATATGAGTAATTTTTCATCCTTTTTCCTTGAGGAAAAGTCATTATGGAACACCGAAAAACTGTAAAAATAATTAGAAATGATCCACATTTGCAATACTTCCGGCTCGCGATTTCTACATTTTAATAACTTTTTTGGAGTGTCTTTTTTTCTGGGAATACGATTTAAAAAACAACGAATTGAATTCGAGTTCATGGTAAAATTAACAAGAAATAAATATTATTAATATTTAAAATTGATATTAATAAGATTTAAAAAACAACGAATTGAATTTATTACATATTAAAATGAACAAAAATAAATTATTTGTTAAAAAATAAAGTCTCAAAAAAATGTAAAAAATATCGTCGTATCGACAGTAAAATATCGCCGATACCGATATTTTAAACCTCTAGCGTTGCGCTGTATGGGTCTTTTTTACTCTTTCTTAAAAAGGAGCAAAAAACTCCCCTTTGGCGGCGAGATAGCGAGCTGAAATATCCAACGAAAATAAATTCTCATAAAATTTCATCATAGGTCTTAGAAGACAATGCATTTCTAGACTCAACTGGAACGTCAGATATCATTAAAAACTAATTGTGAATAAGTACGAAATTACCCTCAAACACATTTCAAGTTTTTACTGATTTCTGTCGTTTCAGTTGAGTTTAGAAATGTATTGCCATCAAGGACTTATAATACAATTTTATGAAAAACTTTTTACACTATGTCTTATACCGATTCTCTATACTAATGAGCAAAAGTTGGGGGCATGTAAAGAAATTTGCTTAAGTTTTAAATTTATGGAGATCACATTATAAAACGTTTAGAGTATAATGAGGACACCCTAGGCTAATTAAAAAATAAATAAAAAAATAAAACATGTCAATGTTAAAAAAATTTTAATTTCAATTGGTCATTTCCGTTTTTGAACATTAAAAAATTTTTTTTTATATTAAATATTTTTTTTGAAAAGATCAAACGATTTCCTTAAGAATCACTTACATATTTAATTTTTTTGTTTTACATTTGTCTAGTTCGAACAATAATAAAAAAAATCAAAGACGGCAACACTTTCGCACCCCACAATTCAACAGATAAACATCATACGAAAAAAAATTTTGCTTACACATTTATACCTACCAGAACATAGTTATGCCATATATCAAGGAATTTGGCGAAAAACATTTTTGGATTGTCCGCTTCAAAAACAATTTCCCAAAAGATATACATATTCAAATTATTTATAAGTGCGACGCTACTAGAGTATGCAAAAACCGGTTAACCGGGTTTTTCCTTTCTGAAAATAAACCGGTTTCGAATACTATATGTTTTCGAATAATTCGGCATGCAGGTTTTTATGTGTCGATTAACCGGGGTTTTTCACGGAAAATAATTTTATAAATTTTTATAAAAAAAAAACATTTTTTACTTGCCCAGCAAAAACGTTTCTTACTGGTAGGCAAAAAAGTATATGAGGACTTATGTAGTAACTACATACTTACAATTTGACTCGATATTACTTATTTTTGTTTGAGAAGTCCAAAAAATAAAGGGCACTCCTTACAAATATATTTATATTGTCACAGCTATTAACTAGTTATTATTTGGCTTACTTGAACCTAAAAAATAAGTAGTCAAATAAATAAATTAAAATTAAAAAAAAATATACCACACATTACTTTGTAATCCATTTATAACTTTGTAATCCATTTATAAAGCACTACCGATTACAAAAATGACAAAAGTTCTTGCTGGGTATATATAAAAAAGATACCCAAAATGGTATTTTTTAATTTTTAAACTTATGTTTTAGCGAGCGTTTATTCCATCTCAAGTTTAATTTAAAATAAACAACAAATCGGTTAAAATTTATACTGTCCGTTATCCTGTTCCATATATTATTTAAAAATATCATTTAAAAAATTTAGATCTTAATAAATTTATCAAACCAAATACATACCAAGAAGAAATTTGCATTACATACTTGAAGTTATTTCTCTAAAAGCTCTTGAAATATGAATCAATTTTATTTTTTATAGAAATTCCTTAATTACTATTGATGACGCATTAAAATTTAACACCTTATTTATGAAAAAAAAACTACCTGTTCGGTCTGGTTCCGCTCCATCAGGTCTTCGAGTCGAAATTGATTTTAATGCTTGACGTGGAAGGGCATTTTTGATGTACTTCACTTGATATATACGTTCAGTAGATACTAGGGTATTCATTTAATCGCGCTTCTGCTTCAATCGGTTAATCGCTCGAAAAATTAATCAAGGTTTCTGCTTAATCGGTTAATTTCGGTATTAACCGGTTAACCGATTAATAAAGTTTTTTCATTAACCAAGTAATTTCAACAATAAAAAATTTATAAATTTTTTATTATTTTGAGTTTATCAGTAAAAAAAAACGATAACATAACAAACAAAAAAAAAATCATAAATATGTATGTATTCATTAAAAAATAAACAAGTTTGTGAGATCATTATACATATCACTTATTGCACGCCACATAAGCGAATCGTTGAGGTTGGGTACTACTCTCATTTCACGTGAAACTACTGATTTTTTAAACTTAAAATGGCTCTATTATTATCATACTTTATTATTATCATACTTGCAAAAAATATATACACACACGTATTAAAAAAATACTATTTTTTAACACTCGGGACATTTTTAATGTCATTTTTATTATTTAAACTAATTAAAAAACTGTTTAAAAAAGTTTTGTCTTTGACGTCTGTTTGTCTGTATGTACGGATCCTGTATGTGGTCACGATAACGACCGAAAGACTTCACCAATCGAGTCCTTTTTTTCTTTTTACGCTTCAGTATAATTAGGAATAGAAGCCTTTTTAATTTCACGGTCTAAATGAGATTATGAGGCGTGCACTTTTGGATTTTCCAAACTGTTTCAATTTTCATTCAGAAAAATAATTTGGTTTAAATGTTTAGGATATAAGAGACCCTCTTCTTTAGTTTTGATAAAACTTGACTTGGAAAAATAATTTCACTTATCGTAGATGTTGAAGAAATCGAAAGCCATCCATAATACAGAATATCTAGTTTCTCAGCACTTCTCCTGTATTTCTCTAGACGTATAAAATCTTCCATTATACCAGGGATGCGAAATGAGATTTTACAAATTGTACTAATTTTCAAGTAAATTGTACTTTTTCCAGTACGATTCTACTAAATTCTTGTTCTTTTATTTTAATATATTTTTTACTCAAAATTACATGTAGCAATCAACAAAAAAGGCACATTGAAGCACATTTGCACTAAGTACTTATTCGTGATGATCCTGAGGAAAAGGGTCCTTATCTCCTGGAGGCCGAAATTGAGTTAGCTACATTTCCAAAAACTAGATAAAATTTTGAAAAGAATTGCGTTTTTCGTTTTTTTTTTACGAATGAAAAACTGAAGTAAAGCACAAAATGTTGTGTATAAAAATAGCACTTCGGAAAAGAGCTCCTAACTTCATTTCTCTCTAAATGTAGAGGTTGGAAAAATCTATTTTTAAGTAATTTCGGGGGTCTAAATTGTAGCAGCACGAATTAGATGACTTCAGCAAATCCTTTGTTGGGATTAGATTGGAGACACTCGAAACAAACAGTGTAACTCTCTTTGTTTTTTATTATTTTTTGATATCCTTTCCATATTTGCAGATGAATGTGGAATGGATAAAAAGAAAATAAAAAATTTCATTTCAGCCATTGTCCATATAACGGTACATTTGTTTTTTTCGATGTATACTTCCTGTTAAAGCGCTATCCACATTCAAAGGCTGCCTTAAATAGTGCTCTTGTTTGAAAGACTACAAAATTTCGCGTTGAATAGTGGATAATTGACTTTGATCGGATAAAAAATTACCGAGTTATAGGGGGTCAAATTAAACTTTTTTTTAAATATTTAACGTTTTTCACCAAGTGTTGTCTATTCGGAAGCTGTTTTGTACCACAAATAATAAAAAATCCCGATAAAAATTTTTTTGAATAGTCTATTCGATTTCATAAATTTTAAGTAATATTTATGTGTATTTTTTAGTAAATTTATATGTTAGTGGTTTGGTTTTTATATTATAAAATTTTTAGTTTATATCCAATTTCGGTCCATTATAGCTTAATTTTTTAAAATCGAATTGACTATTTAATAATAATTTATAACTGTGGATTTGTGGTACAAAACAGCTTCCAAAGAGACAACACTTCGTTAAAAACCTTAAATATTTTATAAAATTTATTCTTTGATCACCTATAACTTTTATGTTTATAGTAGGTGCATACCATCTTTAAACCTATTTTAAAATTTTTATGTAATATACATTTATGAATGCAATTTTATGAAATTTTGCTTAAAAGTAATTTATTAATCTGTTTTAAATATTTATGAATATGGCTGTTAAATTGATCTTTTTAAAAATCCAGAGCCAAAAATTTACTATTCCTTAAATTATATTTAATTCCATTATTCCATTAGTTAGCAAAAATTTACCTTCGTAAGCAATGATACAATAATTTCTAATAAATTCACTTGCTCGAAAAATGATTATATGCAAATTTTCATTAAAAAGCGCAAACAATGCTACATTTTTTTGTAGAACAAAAAATGCCATAACTTTGAAAATTTAAAGTATCTCTGCATAAGTGTTTGTATATTATATTAGTATTTTAACATTTTTCGTTGCTCGCTTTAGAATACCCTTTAATTTTTAACTGGTATATATTTGTTGTTGTATCGTCCAAAGTTTTACATATTCTGTAAAAATTTCAGATCCGTAGCTCTTACGGCTCCCGAGAAAACAGCCTGTGACAGACAGACAGACGGACGGACAGACGGACAGCGTAGAGAAATAATAGAGTTCCTTTACACTTTTGGTGTACGGAACCCTAAAAAAGTGCAAAAAGTGCCAAGTAATTTTGAAAAAGTGCTAAGCTAGCACTTAGCACTTTTTGAAATGTTTTAGTGCTATCTGATATAAAAAAAAGTGTTAAATGTAGCACTAAAAATTTTAAAATGGCAAGCCTGCTTACAACTGAAAAGTGGATAATGAAGAAAGAGATAGTTAAAATTTTGCGTTATTTTGAAGAGACTACAAAGTCAATTAAAAAAACCACTTAATTTCTTCAGTTAACATTAGGTTTTGGGATTTCTCGGCGTTTTGCACATCCCAGAAAACGGGATGTACACCAAAAATTAAAAGGACCCCTATAGTTTTCGCTGCGCTTCCCATCCGTCTGTCTGTCACAGGCTGTTTTCTCGACAACCGTAAGAGGTACGGACCTGAAATTTTCAGGGAATATGTATAACTATGGTCGCTACAACAACAAATAGCTAACAGTTAAAAATTAAAGAGTGCTCTAAAGCGAGCAACGAAATATATTGAAATTCTACTATAATATACAGACACTTATATATAGACGTTCGAAAATTTCAAAGCTAGTGTATTAATATACAGAGTACACCAAGTAACACTGAAATTTAAACGAAATAAAAATTAAAGGCTATTCTATCAGTTAGTGTAATTTTGACAATTAGCTGTATCTTAGAAACTGTAAAAGGCAAACTCTTGAAATCCATTTATGCCAACGTTATTTAATTAATTTGAAATATTGTGTGAGGATAAATATTAATATGTATGCAGAAGAAACACATACATATGTAGCAACTCGTCGTAGAGGACATTTTCATCAAGGACTACTTAAGGAAATTTCGACATTTGTTATTCACGATATTTGTCGATTACAGTTTCAACTTTCAATTTAAAATTTTGTATAATTCCGTTACAACAAAAAACACTACTCTTCGAATACCAGCAAATTAACTTCTTGTGGACATTGTTGCTCAGTCTGTCACCAGTTTGAATCATTTTGATACATTCATGCTTGCTAAAATTGAGCGAAATTGAGGTGAGGTGTTACAATGTCTATTAAAACTTCTTGTATTATATACAATAATGAAAAGATGGGCGACAGTGTCGCTCTTGGAAGAACGAGCAATATTCTCACAAACTGGACCAATAAGGGAAAAATTTGTGATAGAAGCAGGTTTTAAATAATGTAATCACCGCAGCGTTTCTTACATGAATTGTTAAAAATATATTTAAGTTAAACTTCTAGCTTGGATTAGTTTAAAAAATTCGGGTTAATATAATTTAACATTATTTTTGAAAAACTAAAAAAGTGGTCGATTTTCCTCGCAAAGTGGTAGAGTTGAGTCAGATACCCAAAAGAGGTAGATCTACCACAAAAGTGGTAGAGTTGGCACCGTTGGGCAAGCACCAATTCAGCGGAGGGGAAAATTGCATTTCCCTCCCAAAACGAACAAGATATCCAGGATTTTTATTAAAGGGCCCCATACACTACACCAGTATGGACGCGCAATCACGTGTTGGCGCCAGTGGTTGGGTCGTGTATGGGCATTTGGTGTGATTGTACGAATTGTGTAGCGATGTCAAACAATGTTTGATATTTTGCTGATGGTACCAGTTTGTGGAATTGTGTATGGTGAATTTAGCTCAGTTGAGAAAAGTTGTCAAAGAGTAAACATCGGGGTAACACACATTAACTTAAACAAATTACTCATAAATTAAGAAAAAAGGAACAAAATATGTATTGTAAAGTATTTCTGAAATAAAACATATCATTCCTAATAATTTTTTATTAAAAAAACCCGCATTTTCCTTAATTTTTGTTTTAAAAATAAATGCGGTGCGCACTAGGTAAAACAATTCATCCGTACAGAATTTTTAAAGAAATGAATATTGCACTAGTATGCTTGTATGGTACGTGTTTCGAGCACGATTCTACATTACTTGTTTGTTCCAGTATACTGAAGTAGTGTATGCTCTGCTCAAGTGCCTTAACAAATTCAAAAATTGTATGTATCATTTGAAGTTTCCCCTCGAAACTTTAGCTATATCCGAAGGCAATAAGAATAAATAAAACTATCAAGAGCGGGGAAAAAATAACAAGAGAGTGTAAGTGTTGGATTATTAATCAGATAGGGAAATGTCGGCAAAACTAAGTTGATTCGCAATAAAAATTAATGCACGAATTTACATGAAAAAAGTCTTGTATTCTATTTGCTGGCAAAAATGAGTTAAATAGGTGATGTTTCCTTGTAAAAAGCATCCACCTTCATTAATGGTAAAAGTGAACAAGAACGCTGGTGAGACGATGTAGCGGCCCGTCGAAATCAGTAGTACTGATCCGTTCTGCTAATCTGATTTGAATATTCCAACACTCCACTCAAGGTAGATCTATAAGGTATACTTATCGGCGAATTGATACAACAAAGCAACTTTTTTTGGGAATTGTGATGTCAAAAAATGTATGAGAAAAACTCAAAGCGAATATTAAAATGTGAGTGGATTTTAAAATACACTACAATTTGACAGCAAAATTACCGAACATATGGGCTGATGCACAGACCTTAAATATCGACCTTGACTCCACTCTTAGTAAAAATAATTTTAATTTACATTAATTCAAATATTGAACTAAAAAGCCGAAATAATAAAATTTCAGACTTAAAACTATTAAAATTCATTAATAGGTTAACTACCTGTTTTTTGTAAATAAAATAAAAATTTTCGTTACACCGAAAAAATCCATGCAATATATGCACGAAAGCGCTCGTAAATTTTACGAAATACTTGGCAATTTCGCACCACGAAATTCTTTCGTAAAATATACGAAATGTACGAAAATAATTAAAAATAAAAGTAAAAAAAGTGTGGCTCAACCGGGGCACGAACTCGCAGTTTTCATATTTCAAGGCAAGTACTCTAACCACTGAGACACTTTCTCCTTAATATATTAGGGCCATGAAACAATAAATACAGGTAGAACTCTCCCTACAACAATTACAACAATACAAAAGCAACAGGCATTTTGTTAGTGTAAAATGTTTTCTGAGTGTCAAAAACAGAGAAACAAGTCGATCGTTTAAGGTCGACCGCCGCCATAGTTTTTGAAAATTTACTTAATGTGATAAAAGACTTTTCTTTTCAGCAAAGAACTTTATGTTTCATATACAAATGTTCATATAAAATATTATTCGTAACAGGCGGCTTGTATTAAATTTTTTTGTTTAGCCGCCGCTGTAAATATTTCTTATAAAGCGAGTTTGACATTTGGGAAATATAGACTCACAACTACAGATGCGTTGACAGTCTTGCCTTGTATTATTGTACAGTACATATCGGATATAAGAAACTTTAAAAGTTGTTTCTTATATGCGGTTTTTTCTTATAAGCAATTATTGTCTATAAGAAAGTTATTTCTTATAAACATTTATATGGATACAAGAAACTTGTTTCTTATAAGGGTGTATTCAATAAAGCATACATATAAAAAGTAAAACAAATTAAGTTCGATAGTTAAAATTGTTTACTATGTATACGAAACAATTCATATAAAAAACTAACTTAAATAGCTCTAACAAAAGAATTCAGTTTGAACTATAAAAATTTCTTATATGAAATCTTTTTTCATATCATTTCTCATCTTTGGTGTTTGAAAAAAGTTTCTTATATCAGGTTTTTTCTTATATACGATTTTCTTTTATAGAACATTTTTTCTATGGAAAGTACAGAAAAAGACACGGTGTTTTTGGTCCACTTTTTTATAAGCGGTTTTTAATTATATGCGATATGCTTATATCCGGTATCTACTGTATCATGATTAGAGCTAAAAATTTGTTTTATTTCCTTACATCTGAAAAATATGTCAATTTATAGAAAAATAGTTTTAATAAATTTTTTTATTTCATATACATTTTTTATCAAGGAAGATCGTTTGCTAAAGGTTTTCGTTACTTTCATAAATTCCAAAAAATATTGCCTAAATCGTTTTTCGTCATATGTACGAAAGTTTTTTATATTCTACGAAAAAGTAACTACAAAAGTTTTTTTCGTCAAATGTTTCATGGATTGTTTTCAGTGTAGGGAATTTATGTTGAAACAAAAATAAAAAAGCTCAAATTTGTTTTTGTTTTCAATTCAAAGGCCCTAACGAAAAGTTGCATTTATTTACAAAAACAGGTAGAAAGTTTAAATACAGAGAAGTCGCTATAATGTCCACAAGTTCAAAATTGCAGGACTTAGTTTATTTTTTTAAGCTTTCAGAACTGATATCAACTAATTAACTGATTGATATAAACATTTAGTTATTTTAATATATTTGACATTTTATATCGTAAGATTGTTGTGATAATATTTATTATAACAACGATCTCATAATAATTATTATAACATTGCGATAACACTAATTTTAAGTATACACGTAACAGAATTCTCTCTGCAATTGCATTTGACGCTTACTAACAGAAAAATATTTGATATTATGTCTCGTGAAAATTGTGGATATGTCTTAATATATTCGAGATATCGAAAAATAGATTACCAATTTAGAAAGAGCACAGAATAATGACATACATTGAGTTGATTTATTCATAACAAATTTTTTTCTAAAAATGTGCTATGCGGCTAACCGACGACTTGTATACTCGTTGTCGGCAACAATTGACTACTATTGACAAGCTCTTTGTAGGTATTCTCTAATAATAGTCAATTGTTGTCGACAAAGAGTATATAAGTGATAATTTTTTCTGTCGTGTTGATGTGACGGCATCATGACTTGAGGTCTACATATAACGTATGTAAAGTGGTAAATGATACGAAGTACCTAGATACTAATCAATGATATTAGGATGACGTTCTAAGGGACCTATCTAAGTACTTCGATTGTAATGTACGTGTAATCTAATATGTCATTTAATAATAATCCAATTGTGATTGCGGTCATGAAAACGTAACGTAATATCTTTGTTCATAAAGTGTTTATTTACGTTAAAAACTCAAAATATCGTTTACTAAGTTGTGTATTTAGTAATTAGAGGATAGGAAAAATTTTTTCTACATGCTAAGTGCACAAATTAAGGGGCTCCTGAATTCCAATTCATGAGCAATTAATTCCGTTTCTCAACGGAAATTTCGCCAATTCAATTACAAACGGATTTCATGAACGCAATCAACCGGTTTTGTAGAGAAAACGATACCAAACCAATCCGTGTTGGATTCTGTGAACAGGCTGAATGAATAGCTTCGAATATTTTGCATTACGTATGTGAGAATTTCGTTGTATTTCACAGAATTAGCACTTATATGTACAAAATAAAAAATTGTGACCGAATTTTCGGCTATATTTCAATAAGCATGCATTATACATACTTTCAATTACGAAGTTAGTAGTATTAGGAGTACGAAGTTAGTAGGATTAACCTTAACTTGCAAGTGCAAATTGGATTGTCTACATACTTTACATTCTAATTTGCGTCAATATGTAGGCGCATCAACAAGCTCGCTTACAGTTCCACTTATCATATAAACGCTCAGTAGCGACACGTACTGACATCGTAGTTTAATTTTCAAGCGGGAGGTCACAGATTAAACAGCCTATGGCACGCTTATGTTAAATCTAAGTGGTAAATAAGCAAAAGCGTCACTACTAGCTGCTACTAAATATTGCTTACATCAGCGATTACGTTGTTCTTATACAATGCTCTCATGATAATTCTTATAACATTGAGATAGTCTGCACGTAACATAATTCCCCAGTGGTAAAAATACCCATTACGTAATCGGTAATCGAAGATATAAAAATCCGAAAATAGCGTTACGTAATATGTGAATAGCACCTCTCAATCATTTCATTTTTTTCTTCAGCCAACGCCTTCACTTTTTCCTAGAACTCCTCATTGTTTTTAATTTATTGTTTTGTAATTTTATTTGATCTTTCTTCAACTTTTATCAGCTCATATAGATTTAAATAATTTAAAAATATGTATTTACATAAATAAACCACTTACGATGTCGCACGTGACCAACTTTATATGAGTAAAAAGATCACAAATCCTCTTCTTTTTCACTAAGGGGTTTTTTATTTCAATTTTATAAAATATCTCTGTTTATACTTAATATTTGATAAATTGTAAGCTTTTATACTGAGATGAGTGATTAAATTTTGAAAAGCCTTGATTTTAAAGAACAATTTTTAAAAGGAGTAAATCCAAATTTTGAAATCAATTTCTAGCTCAATTTAAAAAATAAATTTCCTTTGATAAGTATTTTAATAAGGCAATCTGAAATGAGCTCAAATTAATTGCATTTAAAAATTGTGTTAATCGAGAGGAATCAAAGTGAAATGAATGGATTTTTTGCATACATTATCTATTTTATTAAAAATAAATTTGGAAAATTAAGCCAAAAATATCTTAAATTGCACGTGGTTTTAGTTGATCAGATTTTTGAAGTTTTAAAAAATATTATGCAGATTTTGCAGATTTTTTAGCACAATTTTGAAGAGTTTAGAAGAACATTTTCTGGCAACAGTGATTCATAATTGTAGAAGCTAAGTAATATGAGTGAATATAATTCTCCTCTCAAAAGGTGAGTAGATAAGATAATTTATAAGAAATTTTTACACAATAACCCTTATTACGGTTGTCGTAGTCGAAATCAAACGACTCCAAAGTCAAACATATAGCGAGCGTTGCCACACTTTATAGATTTCGGCACTTTATACATTTCGTTAACCATAATAATACTTACTGAAAATGAAGAACGATATGGCGATTAATTCTGTGTTGTTAAAAACCACATTTATTCAGTTATGACGTTGTCGTGGCAAATGAATGGTAGATATCGTCACCTGAAACGCAAACCGCGCTAACTAACATTTTCATAATTTTATAGGAAAAGCAATAAATATGATAATTAGTTAATTGGCGAGTTCTTTTTCCTTTTAGATTTTTATTAATATTATCACTATTTTTGTTCGGGTACGTCTGATTTTTATAGTAGCTACATAAGTTGGTGAAATACACTGGAATTTACTAAAACTCCAATTACAATTTTTGTGAGATAGAGCTTTTTGCATTTTATTTAACGATACGCATTAGGACGAGGATATAAGGTGCTGTTGCCGAATATTGCTGTCGCACTTGGTCAATTTTATGTGGTTATGGTCGAATACGATAAACTGAATAAGGGTGAATAGGACATCTATACATATGTATGTGTGTACACACATACATATTTCCATCCACAAGTATTTAGGATCCCGGTTGGCCAGATCGTCGTAGATGACATTTGCATCAACGGCTACTTAAGGAAATTTCGACAATTTTCATGCACGATATTTGTCTATTACAGTTTCTTTTAAGATAATCTAATAGAAACCGTACTCAAAGAATGGATAAAATAAAAACTACTCAACTGGTCATGCCAACTAGTTGGTAAATATTGTCCGCAAGCTAGTCTTGCAACGTTCAATTTAAAATGTTGTATAATTTGTGACGACCAAAAGTTGCAGGGTCGTTTTTGGTCCACATAATATAATAAGTTATGATAATTAATATCCTATCTTTGAGCATGTTTTATAAAATTGTAATCAATTTGAAATTATTACCTCATTGTTAACATAGAACAAGAATTCTGAGAGGACATTAATTGAAGCATTTAAATTATTAATTAAGTTCCCATCAATACTTAAAAAACATTTATATTGAAACATTTATAATCATTCATTAATATTAATAATATTACTAAAGACTCTTATTAAAGCACTCTTTAGATTGAGTATTTAACGTTGTACGTTGCTCAGTCATAACTTTCCCTATAAACTCTTATCTATGGACTCTCTTATATTAATAGTATATAAAGTAGAATTAGGAGAATTTAAACAATAAAGGATAAAATGTATTCTACATGAAACTTTGGTGTATTCCTCTTTTATTTCCATTGCTCTTTTACCAAATAAAAATTATTTTAACAACCCTGGACACCGCGAGCCTATACCCCAGCAACCAGCGTGAACGTATCGTTACAAATTTCATTACAACAAGAATCACTCTTCGTATACCAGCAAATGAACTTTTTGTGGACATTGTCGCTCATTCTGTCACCAGTTTAAATAGTTCGGTACATTCCTGCTTGCTAAAATTGAGCGAAATTTAGCTGATGAAGAGTTCTGTTACAATGTCTATTAAAACCAGTGATGCCGTCTGGTTACATTTGTTACATTTTTCGTAACTTTTGAAGGCCCAACGTAACATGTATAATTTTGTTATATTTGACCAAATTTTCGTAACTTTTGGTACATAGCAAAGAACGAAGTACTGCTCGATCGGTTTGAATAACATAACAATCATACAGTTGCATACGTCATTAAATGAACTTTGATGTCATATTTCATACGAAAAAAATAATAAATATGAAGAAGAAAAAGATTTGAGATGTTCTCCCAATTTTATTTAAAATAAAGATTTATTTGTTGAGGGCTAAGCAATGTATATATAGATTCATATCGAATATAAATTGTTTGTTGGGTTTTGGATAAGTTTCTAAACCTACTACGATTATATTATTCTCTTAGGATTTTCAAAAAAATTATTTATTATTAAATTCTCAAATGGTTTTTGAAAGTCTGTACATAAGATAAGAGGTTTTGAGCTTTTCAAAAGTATGGTTGAAGTCTACTGATGATTTGGTAAAGCACCAATGAAATTCATATAGACGTTTCTTAACCCTCAACAAGTAAATCTTTATTTGAAAACTAAAAAGTTTATCTATTTTTATTCTAAGTTATTTTTTTCAATAAATGAATTTATTGTCTTGTTATTCTGGTATGTGATGGAAATCGACCGATATCAAATCGCACGATTTGAAAAACAAATTCTACTGAAGGATAATTTATTGATGCTTTTTTTTATTACTTTCGAGGCTTAGAATACTTTATTCGAACTTAGATTCGATTTCACTGTATCGTGCGGTTTACAGAACAGCTGTATGGTGAAATCACGCGATTTGAAATCGATCGATTTCCATCACATACTAGATTATCACTGAAATATGGAATAAAAATATTTATTATATAAATTTACTATTTTTTCAAGGAAAATTTTAAAATGTAACTTTTGACGAAAAACGTAACTTTTTTGGAACAAAGGCGTAACTTTTGTTTATTCTTCCGCTGGCAACACTGATTAAAACTTCTTGTATTAAATACTCTCTGAACGACAAATTCCTCAAATTGTTATTGTAAATCACGTGCAAAAAAAGAAACAAACTAAAAATGTAATGTGGACATTTCTGAGGATGTTGTCATTTACATGGTCATTAATGAAAAGAGGGGTGACAGTGTCGCTCTTGTTGTCATGTCTGAACTTGGCGGCCATTTGTGTGACAGTATCCTCACTGATCTGTTTGAGCTGTCACGAATAGATCGTCGATTCTCTAAGTGGCTTTTCACACTATGGCTTTTTAGCATGCTTTTTTTTAAAACTCCTACGAGAAGTCACGCACATTTACATTACATATTACGTTTATACACAGCTAATGCTGAGAGTACGAAAATGACAAAGAGAAATATCAAAAACGCCTCAAAATTCGATTCGTACCTTTTTTCTTACCCCCTTAGCTTCGCTACACCTATCTCTCTCTCTCTCTCTCTCAAACTAAAAAAGTCTGCCTTTAAAGCCAAGCAGAAAAGGCACAATGTAAATTGCGTGTACCATTGTCATGCTTCGGTCTTGCAAGATATTTGAAAGACATGGCCAACCGGGATGTAGCAGTTCGTACATTTGGCATACATACTTGCGTACATTCAAATAATACCCCATGGGCAACTCAATTAACTTTAGCGCACTTTAAGCTATATATTTCGCTATCACTAAATCCAATTATGTACTCAACTGAAGAATTGATTTAGGGTCAGTTCTGGATTACAGTGTAGTGAGCTTGTAGTTAGTCTAAAAAAGTTGACCATAAGTTGATTATTTTTGTAGCCGACTACTGATTTGCCGCCAGGGCATTTAGTTGCTTTTGACCACAACAAAACAATAATTGTTGACGTTTTTGTATAATATATGTACATAATTTAACAACTTGCTTAATGAATAACGTTAACGTACTCGTATTTGGGTATTACCACTAGTTACACAGAGTTTCCCGAGGAACAATTGAAACAAAGTGACAATTGCAATCATACATACATACAATACATACATACATACTATGTATGTGAAAAAACTTCTTATGGATATTAAAAAAATCGTTATTTTATTTTTCGTGTTAAGATTGAGATGCAAAGAAAAATGCACGAACTTTGCAATGCATCCACAATTTTGGCTATTTGTCACATCAAGAATAGAAAATAATCGAACTCTAAATTTAGAAGTGACAGAATGTTCTTAAAAAATGAACAATGTAGAAAATAAGTGAGTGGATAATAAAAAATTTATTTTTATGTTGCTTTAGAGATGTTCCTAATCAGCGCCGTCCCAAGGGTGGAGCGAGTAGAGCGGTCGCTCTAGGCGCTAGATGTCAGGGGGCGCCAAAAAGCCAAATTGGAAAAGCAATTTCTTAGGCATTTGTATATTATTATTATAAAAATTTATATAATATGCAAGGTGAGCGTAGTTTTTGTAATCTAAAAGTAATAAAAACCTAATTAAGACCGTCCCTAGCTCACGAAAAAATGTCAGAAATGGTAATTTTATCAATTAAAAATTATAATGATCAATCCATAAATAAAAATAATTTAATTTTAAAATTTGCAAAGAAAGGTAACCTTTAATAGATAAATTTAAATCTATAACGACATACCGAACGTGATATCTTTAATTAGTTATTAAAATAATTATCGTATATGGGTGGTTCTTTTCTGTCATTTTTCATGTCCTGCGCTGTTCTGTCATACTGGTTATAATTATTAATCTATTATTGAATGTTTTATATAAGTTCCGACCTCATACACATATTTCGTCAAATTGAAATTGGAAATTAAAGTCGACAGAAAACTTGCAATAAAAGTCATGTTCTAATAAGACTTAATCTCAATCTCAATCGGCCATGTCAAAGAGTTCAAATAGTTTTTTCCTCGAATTTAAAAAAATAAATTTATTATGATTTGAGCAGCTTTTTTGCAAGATTATTGAAACAACTAGCCATATTAAAACTATGTCAACTGAGTAATGTTTGGATGTAGCATGGATATGAAACAGTGCAACGAGCCTGTGTCATATAAAATCAAAATTTTAAAATGGTTTCTCATAAATTAATATGTCAGCCCCATGGGATTGGTTATCTAATTAACCTGTTATTATTTTTTATCATTTCTGTATTTATTACAAACATTTATCATATGTTAGTTGGATATTGCCAAATTCATAGCCAATTAATTACAGTTGCCATTTAAGTTTAAAATATTACAAAAATAAACTTCTATATAAAAAAAATATTTTTATGAATAAGGGCAGTATACAATATCTCATAGCCAGTGTTATCATAGCAAAATTAAAAAAAAATGGTCCAAAAAGGATTTTTGCAGTTGCAGCAAAATCCTTTTGCTGTTTAATTTATAATATAAAAAGAAATTTAATTTGCAAAATTAAATTTGAAATTTGATCATCATTCGCGAAATTTTATGTTTATTGCAAAATCCTCTTGCATTGTAAATTTTACTATAAAATGGATTTATAATTTGCAAAAAAATTTTAAAAGTTCTTTTTTAGAATTGAAAAATTTTTTTTGTATAAAAAATTACAGTTAGAAAAGAATTACCGATATGATTTTAAAAACGCCAGCAGAACTATTATTAATTTTCAAATCGCCTCGATTTACGGAACAGGGTCTATGTTATTAAAATAATATTAAAATAATATAAGTAACAGATTATGTTTTTAAATAATAATAATTATTATTAATAATTATTGTTTACCAGGAGTATACAAATTAGAATTATACGGGACTTAGACGGACTTTTTAGCTTGATTTTTTTTAGTTTATGGTCAAACGTGGTATAAGGGCGTTTAGTGGGACACCAAATCCAAAAAAAAATTTACTTTCTTAGGCAATATCTTTTGGACTTGTTATTCGGTTACACGTATTTTTACCTCTTTCGACCATCAACTCTAAAAAAGTCAAGCTAAAAAGTCTTGATCTAAATCCCATATTACTTTAATTTAAATTTAATAAGTGTTGATTCTTGTAATAAAAGTTGATTTTTGAAAATTTTAGAATTATTATTTATTTAACATAAAACCGAAATAGAATCAAATCTGTGCCCACAAGAAATAACAGCTAAAATCGAGTTAGAACAATTGTACTCCTTGCATTCAAATGCACCACCACTCAAAATTTTATCATTGTAGCTCGAAAATGAATATTTTATACCTAAACAGCTAAACAACCAAAGTCGATATTCCGCTTTTACGATTTTGGAATAACAGCCTATCTCAAGTTTGATCAAACAAATTTGGTTTAATAGTCTCTTAAGTAGAATTAGGATTTTATTCCAAAACATGCCGTTAGTGTATTCATATTTACGTGAAAATTTTGCCTAACTCCAGTTTAGTCATTATTCCGTTTGATAAATTGATATTTTTTAATTGGGTTTAGTTTTTAAACTCGAGTTTTGTCATTATTGAGTTATTTTTGAAGTTAAAGTCAATTCATTAAATTTGAAATAAGAGCTAAAAAGACATTTAAAGTTTCCACACGGTAATAGGGGGTGTGAAACGGAAATTCCCAAGAGGAAATTGTAGTTTGGTAGAATAAAGTTTGACTCACGATATCAGGACCAAATTCATTTGTTTTTTTATATTTCTCTTTGCGCTTTTCGTTTGTTTTAACAGAGATGTCACATGATATCAGATTTAAACAAAGCTTGTTAACAACTTGCAAACAACGAAATAATTTGACAATATAATAACTGTTGTTATTGTTAAAAGTTAGTGAATACCCTGTACAAGGAAATTGAGCGGAAGTAGTGGTACCAAATGAAATTTCCGATGATTTTTTTAAAGTTTCTTTACCTTATTTTCTTCCACACAATCGCAATGAGCAAATGAATAAAAAAGTTTCATGAAATATATTTCATCGTGTAAATCTTTTGTCAAAAGTCCACAGATATCGTCACCTAAAACCCAAAACATCCTAACTAGCAACAAATTGGAAATCGACTTTTTTATAAATTCCGATGTATTTCATCAACATTCATCACTACAAAAAATCTGACTTCACCGAACAAAAATAGCGCTTTTATTTGGAAATCATTTAATTTTCAACTTTCTTTTATTTTGTTATAGCAGCCATAATAATACACACACCTTTTAAGAATTTTAAGTGCCTATCTATTACGGTTCCCAAGATGTAGCCCAAAATCAAAATTACCTTTAGCATGTTTTTTGCTTCTCCTGTAAAATAATGAAAATGTTATTTAGGGCGTTTGGGTTTCAGGTAACGATATGCATGTATTTAGATTGAATTATATCTTAAGTGGGTGCCAGACGGGTCAATATTTAGCTTCAATATATGTGTTGTGTGCATTTGTTTACAAAAAATAGTTACACATTACGTAGGGGAAATATTGAAGAATATCAAAATGCTTTTGATTTTCATAACAAACGCACACAAGCTCAATATCGACTCGCCTGTCACCCACTTTAGGTGTTTTTCACATATTACATTTTCAACGTTTTTACCTCCTCCCACATTTCGTAACGTTTTTTAAAAAAAATTTCAGCTTAAATTCTAAGTACTGCGATCGCTCATTTGCTGTGACGTCGTCAGAACTCAAAGTTTCCGAGTTTTAGGCTAATAAGCGATAAGGGGGTAGGGGTGGGGTTTAGGATTTGTTACAGATTAGGTCATTTATACTGAAAATTTTGCAAAAAGCGTTACCAGGGGGTGGGGGAGTTAAGTTTTAAGAAATTTTTTAACTTTTTTATTCTTGATCCCACACAAATATGATGCCCCTAGACGAATCAAACTTCGGAAGTACGAACTGCACTACTGAAAATTTTTTTAAAAAAATTTTCCCCACCGATTTTCGAAAAAAATTATAAGACCAAACTGCAAGCAAACCCTTTAAGCCAAAAAAGGAATTTTGAAAGCGGTTCCTAAATGACAGAATTACTCATAGGGAGAGCAAATTTCCCCACCGATTTTCAAAAATATATAGGACCAAACTGTCGGAAAACTCATTCAAACAAAAAAAATATTTTTTTTGACAATCGGTTCACAAATGACGGAGTTATGCGTATACAAACATAAAAAAATTAAAAAATAAAAATACACACTTATTGATAAACTACCTTTTTTTGAACTCGGTTAAAAAAAGCGTAAAAAGATAATTTATTTTTTTAAGGCCAAAAATAGGCAAACCAGCAACGCTGTTTTTATTTCTTTAGGATAGGTGAGTGTGCAGCTCATGTGCCTAAATTTGACACATGCACACGTGCAAGTGCCACATAATTTATATCTTTAGGCACAGACTCATGTGCGTGTGCCAGTTTGATAAGCACACAATAATTGGCACTTAAGGTGAAGGTACATAGCATGCGTTACAGACTTCTGTCAAAAAAGTTGACATAGTGTGTTTCCATAAGGCAAGATACAAAGCGAAGTTTGCGACGCGCGTAACTCGCAAAAAGTTGAACATTCTTCAACTTTCACGCGTCGTATACAAAATGACAGGTAGTGCTGCCAGATTCATATGCTAAAATGTTTGTTTAATGGAAATAAATTATTAGAAATTAATTTTTTTGTTAAAAAATTGATGAAAACTGCATTAAATATATAAAGAAAAATAAAACTTAAAGGGAAGACAAAATATAGCCGGCAAAGGCTTGAAATTGTATAAGCAGAAGAGCATCAAAAGCGTGGTGTGTAACTTGCCATTCTTAAAGTGTTAAAAGCTCGAAAAGTAAGAAAAGCGTTGCCGCGTAACGCGTGGTATGTACCTCCACCTTTACTCGTGTGCGTTTGCCATATTTTTTGTGTGCTTATGTGTGTGCAATTTCGTACTCTGCCACAAAGTTTAAACAAAATCTGAGGCATGCCAGGTTTCAATTTGTTATTTATTTTTTCTAGAAAGGCATAAAGCAATATCGTTGAGCAGTTTTGAGCACATTGTGCGATAATAGGTCCGTTTATGTACTTTTCCAGTAAAATCTAGTAGTGAGGAAATTCCGCGTAATTTTAGAATTTTACTCACAAGAATGCGGTATTTGACATTTCCTTATAGAGCTAGTTGCACTGATAGTTCCAGCTGTCTTTCAACGTTTTTTGACAGCTAGTGAAGTATTTCTACAACAACTTTTCTATTGTTTTAGAACTGCGTGTACCCGTTAATTGTATCATGGTTTACCTTTTCACTGTAAGAAAAATGTTGGCATATTTTATTCGACTGTATTGTGCCACTTTCCTGTGACAAACGTCATAATAAGTTTGTTCCCGTACTCAAAATTGGGTAAATGAGAGCGCTTTTGGGAGCATAACATTCTTCTTCTTGCACGATTACAGATTGTGTAAAGATCAAAATAATCAGCTGTTTGAAAAATAAACAATAACAAATGAAAAATTACAATTTTAGGCAACAAAAATACTAAAGTAATAATTGCAAAGCAAAATATATGTATTTGTATGTATTTATCAAAATAACTAAAAAAGAAAAATGGCATTAAGAATCATTATATTGGTTTTTATTTTTGTGTTTATTTTCAGAGATAGAAATTTGGTTTTTTGTGTTTCCGTACTTTTGTACATTTTTGTCTCTGAATGAGAAAAATATTTGTTTGTTCTCATTTCACCGAACTTTACCCACAAAATAAAGAAACACCATTAATGGCCCTTATTACGGTTGTCGTAGTCGTAGTAGAAATTAAACGACTCCAATGTAAAACATATAGCAAGCGTTGCCACATTTTATCGATTTCGTCACGACTACGACAACCGTAATAAAGGCCCAACTATAACATGCATAAGCTAGCTTAAGGTAATGTCAAAAGTCAACGAAAAACCTGTCAAATACTTAAGAAAATTAGAGAACACTTTTAGCTGACTATATTGAGCTTACACGAATGTAGATATGTATCCAACGCTGCCGTTTTGGTTATTTTTATATGTACATATCGCACTTGTTTAAGCTAAAGGTTCACTATTCTACATGACGAAACGATTCATTTACAGGAAAATCTGATAGAATTCTGTCAGATTTTCTGGTGAATGAAACAAAGTGTGTCGTTGGTGCCACAATATCACACAAAAATTATACAAATATTTTGAAATATTTATGTTATTTTACATATTTCGTCAACTAATTTAAAATAATATACATACATACAACGGTGGCATGTCATAATGTCCAGTGACATAATGTCCATGGATATTATGTCACTCCAAAAAGTGTCATAACGTCCATGGGCATTATGACACTTTCAAAAGTATCATAATGTCCATGAGTGCAGTGTCGTAAGGTCCATGGACATTATGACACTTTTTAGAGTGTAAAGATCTTTGCATAGCCGGCCTTCGGTCGGGCGGAAGGGTTCTTCCCTTTGGTATATCGAACAGCTGAGCTCAAATTTTCTGCTCTGCCAAAGGCAGGCAATGCAAAAATCTACTCAGCGAAGCCGCTTTACCATATACTGAGAGAAGAAAATCCTTGAGCCCGGCCGAAGGCCGTCTATACAAAGATCTTTGCTCAGCGAAGCCGCTTTTCGATATACTATACTTTTCTCTTATAGTCACAACCTTTAGTTGCACGGCAATTGTGGACTATATCGCCATTCGGAGGCATATAACCAAATTCGCATACAAAAATTAATTACAAGGTATTTCATCCCTGGTACAAAAGACTAAAAGTAATATTTTCTTTTGGTGACAGGAATACTAAACGATTCAATGCTTTCATTGGAATTTTTTAATAATTTGTGGCTTCAATAACTAAACAATTTAGTAAATTTTTCGATTGTGACTATAACGCAAATTGTGTGTATGAATTTCTGTCTTTGTGAACCGAAGATATATGGGATATATGCTAAATGTGCTTACATCGCTAATTGGACTATAACGTAAACAATTTCTATGAAATATCTAATAAAAGCAATAAATACTGAATGGTAAAAAATGAATGGTACAAAAGCGGACCTCTTGGTCTGAGGAAATCATATTTCAGTATACTCTTCATTTTGATTTAACTGTACTGCAATATTAAATCAACATGAAATATAGTCAATTCAAAAGGATAAATTTTCCTTCAAAATTATTGTAAATCATGTTGAATTAAAATGAAACGCCTATGAAGCAAAATCACTACCGAAAAATTTTTAACGATTTTACATGGAAATTTTTCCGTGTGTAATAATGTCAAGGAAAAGCGTGACAAAAACTAGTCAAAATTGAAAAACTGTCAAAATTTAATACCCGCACAAAAAAAAAATAGACAAGATTTTGGTTCAATAAAACTCATTGCATAATATTTTGATCATACCTTTTGAGAAAAATATTTGGGGTATTCACAAGGTGTCTTATCATGTCATAAAGTGCTAATATTTTAAGATAGTTTAAAAACATTTTTGTTGTGCTTCAAATAAAAAAGTCCTAAAATAATAAGACTTTTTGTGCTGTGATTATTGTTTTGTCATAACTCACAGTAAAAATCTGAGCCGAACCGTCGAAACTATTTAGTCGAGCCGGCGATAATATTTACAATCCGCCGCCATTGATATAAATGAACGTAAGTAATTTGCAGTAAAGTATGACCTAAACTTGTTCACAGTTTTATAACTTCACATTTGATTACATTTTTATAGCTGTGTAACAAGTAAACATAAAAAAGTCGAGACATTTAAAAATATGCAAGTGAGAAAATTTTTTTTGTGTACTTTAGCTGGCTGGCAGCCAACTAACGTTTTTCCGTTAGCAGTCGCGTGGAAAATTAGTCGGCTCAGTCACCGGCAACAGCTGGTTTCATTTATTTTTATGTATTGAAACAATTTCATTTTCGGTGTGCGTGGAAATTTGTTTTTACTTTAATTTAAAAAAGATATTCAGCTGGTTTTTATTTACTTTATGAACAAGTTGAATAATTTAAAAACAAACTGGCTATTATTTTAATTTTTTCACTTGTTCTTGGCATTCTGATTTTAAGTATTTATAATTGCTTTTTGTATCAGCTGACACAAATTTTAAATAGCACACTAACTTATGAGGGGTTGCTCACAGCAGTCATATTTTTTCGTGCTATGATTTTAAAACATATGACTTTATGACTACCTTGTGAATCCCATAATTCATTTATAGACGAAGCTTAAATGGAAACCTGCCACTGGGAATCATGTGTGAAACATGGAATATGAAAGTGATCAAACACGTGCGTTGATGAAAAAAAAATTATATTGAATTGGAAAATTTTTTGTCAAGGACGAAAGATATCAAAGGACTAGTAATCATTTTACTTTACACTAATTGATCGGGAACAAAAAACTTAGTAGTAAAGTAGCAATGTTGAGTAAAGTTGTATTCTAACAAAATTATTATATCAAAATTTTAAAGTAGGATACATACACGTTTGTTAAAACTAATTTAAGTTGATACTTCCAAAATGTGTCTTTTTTATTTCAAATATTTTTGCTAATATAGCACATAATGTGATTCATGTTACATCTGAAAATGAAGCTTGAAGTCTAATTATTTGTTTCATATGATGGAAAACATCACCAAATTATTTAGTTGATGCGAAATACATAGAAAAATTGATAAAAAATATTTAAAAAAATACAAATATAAAAAAATGCTTTAGTGATGTATATAAAGTCAAAACAAATCGAAAAAGTTCGATATTCACATACTCATTTCATTCGAATAAAAGAAATTGTGTTAACTCTTCTATGTTCGTCATATTTTTATTACTTTTACTTCATAGAAATGTTTATATGCTTTACTGCCACGTTAGAAGCTCACATTTTTCTAAATTAAGTTGTTTTACTTCAAAACAATCACCCCTATCGCGAATAACTATTCCCATGAAAAACTCCCAAATTTTCTGATTTGCTATCGTGAATGTTTCCCATAACAACGTTTTTGGGAGCGAATTCACAAACTTAAAAAATGTGGCATCGCCAATGTTTACTCCCGTGAATAGTTTTACAAAATAAGTTCACAACAAGTGTCGATGCGAACGAGAAGGGAACATGTAAGTTGTAATTTGTATTTAAGCTAGGACTGTATTAAATTACTTTTTTATTTTATTAAAAGACCAGAAATGTTAATAAATAGCGAACATCTTGCTGCTAGCAGGCAAATTTTCCTCTAACGATTAATCGCGTATGTATCTTCGCTGCAATCTCTTCCAGCACCACAAAACGCAGTTAAACTTTATTAATTTGTTTAAAATGTGTATATTTTCTTTTTACAAGTAAGTACACAAATTATTTATAAATCACTGATAAATAAATCACAATAGAAACTATTGCTCCCTAAATAAATCACAATAGACACTTTTATATATAGGTTTGCTCCCAAACAACTCATTCCCATAACATTCGCGATAGTTTGACTACACGAATAAAATTGTATTCGTTTTTGTACATCATAAACTATGAACTCTTTGTTGAACATGGTGATGTTACCAGTATTTATTATTTAATCACAAAATAATTAAAGTTTTCTCTTGCATATAATTTCTTAATAGTGCATTTATATCAGCATTGCTGCAACTGGTTTAAAGCTTTAAGCGAGTTTCAAAAACTATACCATTTACATTGCCATTTTTGTCAATTATTAGTTTTATCGTTGGCAATATTTTATGAGTTCATAGAATGTTATGTATGTCAATATGAAAATGTATTTTTTTAGTATTGACAGTCAAATGTGAAGAAACTGGTTTGTGAATAGGATAATTCACAAAAACTGATTGTATACAATTGGTTTATCTGATAAACAGGTTACAAACTAGTTTATGATTTGTATTAGGGATGGGCAAGTGAAAAAAATATATCGATATCGATATATTTTTATATATCGATCGGCATCGATATATATCGAATAAAAATATCGATATATCGATATTTTTTCAACAATGATAATTCATACGTATTCCCCAATTTTTTTAACTAAAACAAAGAAAAGTACCTTTCTTATAAATAATTAAGCTGGAAAGAGTTAATTTCCAAGATCCTTACTGTTCCACCAATATTTCATGGAACATACATCAACAAAATTACACTCAAAGAATGATAGTTTTTCGAATAGACAAAATATTATAAATAAAACAAAAGATTTTGTTGGTAATATTCTATTTGATGAAGACTGTGCCGAAATGTTTTTAAAAATTGCACGAAAAACAAAACCAAAACTAAAAATATCGAATTTGATACTGTCGATATATTTGGGAAAAAGTATTGATATATCGATATTAAAATAATCGACGATATATATCGATATATTTTTAAGAAAATATCGATATATCGGTATTTATTGCCCATCCCTAATTTGCATGGAAAAACAGGTTATGAACAACAAAATAAACCTCTTTATCGATATAAACCACTTATAACCTCTTTATGGCGTAAATATACTATAACAAAGTTATGTTGGCCTTAAAGTGTTTGGTAACTACTACGAACTTCAAAACCAAAGTAAAATATTTTTTTACATACAGCCGTTATTCTTTAAATATTTTTGCCTTAATTTACAAGAAATTTTTCTGACATAACAGATTAATAAAGCAAATTTTCATACAAAAATTTGTGTTATAAGTCTCTTATTAATCAAATTTTTTTTTTGTGAATTAGGGTGTTTTTCTTATATAATCCTTTAGTTATCTCTTGAGAATAATCAACATAACAATCGAAAAACATTCCAATGCAAGAATATTAATACATCATAACTCCACGATATTGACATTTTGGCATTTTTTGATGCGATCTCAATTATCAACACTTCCTGAAAAAATTTTAAATGAGTTAGATTGGCAAAATGTTGCAATTTTACTGTAAAAAAATTGTGATTTCTATGAACAGGACAATAGAAAATAGGGAATAATAATACTTGAGTTCTTTAATCCAGTCCAAAATTTCAAAAATGAAGTCGAAAAGCCCGGGTTCGTATCCCAGCCATGTAAACATTTTTTTATTTCTATATTTTTTCTTTTGCAATAAATTTTAATTACATTTTTAATCAAAATTCCCCAATGTGTTAATAAAAAACTTACTTAAATTTGAAATAAAGCTTATTGAAAAAATTCCAAGTTTTATTCATTCCAACATTTCAATTATTAATTAAAAAGTGATATTTTTCACAATATTTGATATCAATATAGCGGAGTTCTTATCACAGGAAATTTGAAAAAAAATTAATTGAATACCGGGATTTTTGTTATCAAAAACGAAACTTATTTTTTTCTGTGCGTCAGACAATGGGCCGTGTGAATAAAAAGGTAGCTAAAGCTAATACTAGCAAATTTGAAGTTTAAACTACCTTTGAGGTGAATAAAAATTTCAGTTAAAGCTAGTACTTTATACTGACTAGTAGAAATTAGTTTTTCCAGCGTTAGCTTAAAAAAGGTGTGAATAAAAGCTAGCAAATGCTTAAAATTACCAGTTTATGCTTGGAGTTTTATAACCATGCAATTGAGGTGCTGGAAGTTGGTATTTTGCTGCTCTATTTAGCAAAAAACATGTTATAGTTTATTTTCATTTAAATATTAATATGTCTGCATCATCTTTTGCTGATTTTTAAAGGCAGATGGGATTTTTAAAATAAATTTCTATAATTCTTCGAAATATCATTCATGTACCTTGATGAAAAGTGGTAGCTCATAAACGATTTCTGCCAGCTGTTTTAACAGTCAGGATATGCCCGAGCCACTGTCTCTGGCATTACACTGTACAGTTGCTATATTCCCCCTAGGTATTCTAAACAGGACTTTCGAGTAATAGTTGACAATATAGTAACAGTTGCAGCTACAAGAAACCCTGTTATAATAGCAGGTGACTTCAATGCGTGGGCTGTTGAATGGGGCTGCCTCTCGACAAACACAAGAGGTAGAGTACTCTTGGAAGCCTTTTCTGTATTGGGTGTTGTACTCATTAATAATGGAGTTGAACAAACTTTCAGAAGGGGTGATGCTGGATCGGTAATTGACATTACATTTGTCAGTAGCAGCATCACAAGCCAAGTGAACTGGAGAATATCTGACATCTATACTGATAGCGCTATAATCATAGATGTACAAGATGAACAGCCCAGTGTGACTGCACAAGCACGATTCTTGACAGGATGGAAGGTAAATACCTTTGATAAGGATATCTTCGCAGCTTGTATGGAGAATATGGAACTGAATGGTTCAGCTGAAGACATGGCAGTACAATTAGTAAGTCATATCACTAATGCCTGCAACGTAGCTATGATAAAGCGTAAAAGGTCAGCAAAAAAGCCCCAGTGTACTGGTGGAATGATGAAATTGCTAGCTTGCTAGATGCCGGACAACATCAATCCAATCATGTAGGAATCTTTGTATAACTGAACGTATTTATGTAATTTTGTGAAATTGGTTCTATTGGAACTTCATAGGTTAGAAGAGATTCGCAGAAGAATCCATGTAGTTTAGATTTAGGGTCTAGGACCTTTCCCCCTCGTAACGTAGAGCCTTGTGGCAGTTGCACGGGGAGCATTTTGGTCAGTGTGAAGGAGTGTTTTTAGCGTGTTTAAGTCTCGCACTTCTGGCAAACACCACCACTGCCAGAGTCTTTCGATGATTTTCATCCCACGAATAAAAAAAAAACATACATACATACTAGGATTTGGGATTTCGCAGACTTTGAATGAAAAAATTACGTCACGGAAAAGTTAATTTTCTAAATTAAATAGATTTATTAAATGAAAATTGGCGAAATTGCGATTGTTTTATTAATGAAAGCATTCTTTTTAAATAAAAGTTAATATAAAAGCAATTCTAAAACAAATTTTTAAGTGAATTCAAGCAAATAGAGTTTATAGTTACCACACAGTAGGCGATCCTATAAAGAATAATTGACGACTCTATTGCAATTAGTTAAACATTTTATTTTAAGGCCTCCAAATCATTTTATAAAGAACTTGCCGTAATGTTTCTTATTTTTCTTGAACAATTTCCAGGACGATTCTTATCGTTAGGTACAAGCAAGTTACAGTACTATACTCAGCTGAGCTGAATTTTACATACCATGAGCCACAGTCTGTCTAAATGTCTTTGATTTTTCATTTTATTTATCTTAAAACATCTCCTTCAGGGTTTCAATAATTGCGTCGCCTTATAATAAATGTAAGTAGTGTCAACTCAAAGTTTTTAAATTTCCACTACACTTTCCAAAATTTGTTCACTAGTTCTGCGGAAAATCACTCAAATTTCGTTTAATATCGAATTATTTACTTTAGGAAACGGTTAGAGGGCACTACAATCATTGACACTTATACAAAGTATTCCACTTTGCAATAATTTTTCTCGGCTTAAGAGAAATGCTATGACTTCAATAATATGTCAACAACACAACCACTTACATAAACATAAATAGTACGGTGCGATTTGCTTACTTAGCACATCCTATTGTGAACAGCATAAAAAAGGAATTGAGGAGTGCTTTTTCAAAAGGGCTTATTTCCATGTTAATCCAAATTTCAATAATGGAAAAAATCGTTTAGGACTCGCTTAAAGAATCTTTTCTAACTTATTTGTATTTATTTGTATTTAAAGTCGTTCATAAAAATTTTCGAAGCGTGGGATGCATGCGCAGTGGCTGTAGGCGATATAAGTAAGAACTTCTAGTGACTATAGAAAATTCGCTTTTTGTTTGCATCAAACTCCAACAATTTGGTGGAAATGAGCCTTTTTGTACTAAACTTGGCTTTTTATCCTCGGAAATATACCTTCTTTGTAATGGGTTTCGGTCTAGAGGGCACAGTTAAGCATGACAAAGGCGATGGCGTTGTTAGGTTTGTTTAAGTTCGCAATTTTAAATAAGCCCACTTCATTTAAAATCCTATTTTACATTCGTATATTGACACCAATTTTTATAAAAAGTAGTTTAAAAAAGCTATTCAAATATTCGAAAAATGCTGTTCGAATAATTTTTTATTCTAAATTGAAAAATTTTGTTCGTTCGAACAAAAATAAAAAATAATTCTTATTCGAATGACAACACTAGTTAATATACAATATATTTTATTAACCTAAACAATGAGAAAAATGTGTGATTCGGGGTACCAAATCTTATTTCTTGTTATTTGACAGTTTTCATACTAATTGAAAAAGTTCTAAACTAATGGCAGATGGGACTAAATTGTTATCGAACCTTTGCTGCAAAGAGATACATCTCAAAAAACTTGTTTTTTAATTTAGTGTCAACTTAATGGTAAAACTAAATGATATTACATATTCTCTCCAAAGTTAAGTATAGAAGATATTTGCATGACATTTTTACACAATATGAAGACCGATGTGACGATTTATTCTGCACTTATACTGGTAACTCAAAAATCTGGTTTTTTGAGTTTATGACTCTATTGCAGTAAAGGCATACATATAGAGTTTCGAATTTATTTTCGTTCAAATCGAAATCCCCAAATTGCATTTTTGTGGAAAAAATGGATTTAGAAATGTATAAAATAAATCCGAAAAAGTAAAAAAATCAGAGCTTTTGCCATTATCAACACGATTTTATGACGATATCGATCATATACTTTTATACTCATTTTCTGAATCTCTTAACTTAAGCTGTTCTAAACTATTTGTACGAACCATGTACTTCAGTCATTAAGTTTAAAACAATCGGAGAATTCGGTCGGTGAAATTAAACACTTGTAGTAGCTTGTAATTTTAAATATCTTGTTCGATTTTCGGAATCGGCAAAACAAGCTATATGCTCGGAAGCAGCATAGCAAGTAGTGGCTGATGGTGAACTCGATCTTCTTCCATTGGCGTTAATATTGTCGGTAACGTTGTTTGTATAACGAAAGCGGAATGCACCCCATATCAGAACTAATAGAGATGTCACCATAACTCCCAAGCCTATACCGGGTAAGAAGCTTTTACTTAATGAGTTCAAAACATCATGAGTTTTCAGCGAATATGAATCAGTTTTAACTTCCTGGTGATTGGGATTAGAATTGAACTTTCGTACGTTGTCAACAAAATCTATATCTAGGTTATTTGCGTTTTGGTGTTCAGCTTCTATAGGCCGGTTAAGGTTAGAATAATCGGCATATGGACGTCTTTTAAATAGCCTGACTTTTGGAAGGAGGCTCGGCTGGCTTATTTGTAGCTGAGTAATATTAGAACATCCAACTGTAATATCAGATTCTGGACCATACTCCTGGATCATAACCAGGCAAAATCGATAGCTGTTAATATGTATAAGGATACGAAGGGTATTTTATTTTAAACAATACAAGAAAACGATTGAAAATGTTGGTTACCTTTCTCCAACATCTAAAGAAGAGCTATCCGGCACAATTACACTTACGGTTTTTCTGCCATTCACAATTTTGCTATCACAATGTATCTGCAAAAGTAAAAAATATGTTGGTGAACTTGTATACAGTACTTATGTATATACACGTACATATGTATGTGGTATATGGTTTAATTATACTTACTGGTGAATTATCAATTAAAACTTCGTTTATATTTTCTTCCTTATAAACGAATATTGCATCGCACATGTAATCATTTTTACTAAGATTTATAATCCAAGTTAAAAATAGTCCATAGTCAGTTGAAAAGTAAACTTCTTGTAAAATAATCTAAAAAGGAATTCAATAAAATTAACAATTAAAAATATATAAGTACGTACATATCGTCATATGAAATGGAAAAAGGCGTTAGTTACATATAAAATATTTTATAGGAGAAGCAAAAAACTGCGTAATATGAAAAATAGACAGAAAAGTTTAAACGAAATCTAGGGACGGGCAAAAATATCGATATATTCTTAAAAATATATCGATATATATCGTCGATATTTTTAATGGCAATATCGAAATTTTTTTCAAGAAATATAGACACCATCAAATTCAATATTTTTTAGATTTGGTTTCGCTTTTCGTGCATTTTTTTCAAAAATTCCGACACAATCTTCTTCAAATAGTATATTACCAACAACATTTTTAGTTTTATTTATAATCTCTTGTATATATCGTTAGCTGAAATCCAAAATCACGTAACTACCCTTTTTTAAATTTTACAGGAGAGAGAAAAAACTAAATAAAATACTTCAAGGCGAATTCATACGAGGTGGCCGCAAGAGCCCTGCTGTTTACGTAAATGTTTACACATTTGGCCTGTCAGCAGTGTTAACGTATCAACTTTTTTGACAGCCCAAATGTAAATTCTCCACGGCGAATTCTCTTGCGACTACCTGGTGTTGATATATCTTGAAAATACTTCAAGTTGCTGAAGTAAAGCGGATTTAATTTCTTTTGTAATTTGGCTGATTTTTGTGATAAAGATTTGAAAATTTGTGGGAACATGCATTTCGATGTAATACGCAATAATTAATCAAAAATGCAATTTCAAATTTTTTGTTAGTTACGTGGTTTTGGATTTCAGCTGACGATATATAAAATTATATTTATTTAGGTATAACTTTGTGGATATATGTGCCATCAAATATTAGAGATGTTGCACTCACAATATTATGACAGCAACGGAATGTATTTTGTTCAAGAAGTATTCCGTGCAGTCATTTTTAAAAGAATAAACATTTTAAATTGTTAGCAATCTTATTTTAAACTAATTGTAACATTCAATAAGAAAAACTAAGTACACATAAATAAAGATATTTATATGGGATCAAGAATAAATAAATTACGAAAAGTGCGACTTTGGCTCGCACACGAAGGGTTCCGTACGAATACACATTGTATATTAGGGACATAACTATACGCCGTTTTGACGATCCGATACTGATATTTAAAAAAAGATATTGTCGATACCGATACCGATTCCGATACGAATATTGAAATTGATTTCAAGTTTAGATTAACAAAACTCAAGAAAGGCAATTTTTTATTATACAAAATTACAGTGCAAGAGATTATTAATATTTAAAATTAATATTAACCCAGTATAAAAAATTGGAAGTAATTTTTAAGGAACTACATTTTCATTGCTTCCAAAGAATCTATATTAAAAATATGCAGATAATTAGTATAAAAGCAAGTAAAAATTTTTTTAGAAAAAGAAAAACGTAATGAAAAGCAAACTTTTATGATTATAAAAATGATACTACCCATTTAATGAAGTCTAAATAAATGATACTATCCTGAAAAACCATTTTTTGAAATCACAATACTTTACTTGTTATTAAGTTTTCTATCTCTCCTGCGAAATTTTTTTAAATAATAATAGGCCCTTTTGTATTTTACATGACGATATGTAAGTATGCATATTGTTTGAACACTTTAGTTGTGGTCATCATTGTATGTAATATTTCGTTATGCTTTGCACTTACATTTAACTATTTAACTTAATATTTGCAATATATTACTCTTGTTCTTTGAGCAACAATTGTTAAAAATTATGATCATTGTCTTTGCAATTGGAATTTAACAGTTTTGAATATTCTTAATAAACCTCTTGCTTATTTTATTTGTAATGCATTTTTTTAGTCTGCATCGAGACAATAGTTGAATAAACACTTTTTCACTAAGCATCGCTGTTTGTTTCAATACAAAAGAATTCTACCTTAGTCGAACCCTAAGGCAAGGGCTTTTAAAGGTGACATACCATTTGAAGTCCGGGTCAGTCAAAATAGGCTGTCCTTAAAACTGAATTTTATATCAAAGTAGCGGTAGTAAAAAACTTGTTTTTATATAACATTTGAATTGAGTTTCTTCAAAAATATCAAGAGCTGCCAAATCATCATCGCTAACGTACATGTTATCAGAATTAGGGCCATTATTAAAACTTGTTAATAGTTAAAGGCAGGGTTTTGTCGGACGGATAAACAGTTGTTGTTATACAAAATTTACTTTAACCTACCAGGTAGGATGAACTTTCCTTTAACTTACCGCTCAGTTTCAGTTAAAGGAAAATTGTAATAAATATAAACCATTTAAGGGTAAGATCCTAGAGAATAATTAAAAAAAAAACAGTTTGCCAATGACACTAAAAGTGTGTGCAGAAATAAGCTTATATCGGTAACAGTTGCTTACATTGAACTAATTCAAGCTCAAAAGATTTTTTACCTGTAAAATGCTTGCGCACAAGTCACTACAAATTTTTATAAGCTGAACAATAACCAAAAAATATTTCAGAAATGTGTTCAAAAGTAACAACGCATGTGGCTAAGTGTTTTTTCAACGGCCATATAAAATAATCGGGTGTGTTCTGTATTCCATGCGAAATTAAAAAGTACATGGAATACAGAACATACCCAAATGTAATTTGACATCAATAACTCAAAATCGACAAAAATAGACATCCGGGCTTATTCAAGAAAACCACAGATATAATATTGATACTGCGAAGGAGATGTTGACCAGTTGTAAAATATAATAAAAATTACGTCTTGTATAGGCATACAAATAATAAAATCCCCTAGAAATCCTCTAAATATAAATGTATGCCCCCTAAATTTCCCCCTAAGAGTTTTAGCCCCCTAAATTTACCCCTTAATCTAGGGGTAAATCCCCTAAATTGGCAACTCTGATCCACAAGACCTAAAGTGAAGATAGTTGTCAATTTTTTATTGACAGGCCGAGAGTTGGAAATCTACGTATTTATCTATGTTATAAACATTTAAGAAATTTATTATTTGACATATTTTGTCATAATTTTATTTTAAAGGAAATTTATTTACTGATGGTTAACATTCAGTAGACTTCAACCATAGTTTTGAACAGTTCCAAACCTCTTATCATATGTTCGAAAACCATTTGAGAGTTTGCAAATACATCTAATCCTGTTTTTACATCTACCGGTTCAGAGCATGCCGTTTAAAAAAATCACGTGGTAAAAATGAATGTATATATTGTACATACATAGAATGAAAAAGGATGTAAATACGTAAAAATTTCAAGCTTTAGAAAAGAGCACAAATTTAGTTCTAACAATAGCTCAGTTCACATGTCATTCCCATACCTTTTGTTGCCGGAAAATTTAGTTTTATAATTTTCAACAACAAAATGTATGGGATAAAACCAGGATTAGTCAATTTCCGCCAACCGTGTTATTTCAAATTCGTGTAAAAAAGACCGTGTTAAACCAGGATTGGGTGTAAATGATTTTCAAAAACAAGCATAGTAGGCTTTGAAACTTGTACAAAACCCAGCAAATAATTTGTATTCGATATGAATCTACTGAGGATTTGGTAAAGCAACAATGAAATGCATATTGACAATGATTAATCATCAGCAAATAAATTTCATATAAAATGAAATTATGAACTTTAAATGTCGTTTCTTTGATTTCCGGTAAATGAACAAAGGTTATCATATTTATACAACATTTCTTACTTAGTCCTCAGAATTTTCATTTCTAGTGAAATAAAAAATAATGTTCTACGAAAAATAATCAGTGCTACCACCAAAAGGTGCTTCACAACCCCGCGAAAATAATAAAAAAAACTAGAAGACCATGTTTTTCTTTTTATTTAATATTCCATTGAACTTGAAAATGTAGTAGTAAAAAATCTGTATGTAAAACTTCGACAAACTGATGAAAGTCGAATTCAAATTTCGGTTACTACGTAGACATCCAAAAAAGCTCCATGAAAAATCGCCCAAAACCAAATCGCCCAAAAATAAAAATGAAAAATCGCCCAAAATTTTTTCATATAAATTTTAGGCGATTTTTCATATTTTTTGGGTGATTTTTCATTTTGAAATTTTTGGAGATTTTTCATATTAAATATGTTTCCATGAAAAATCGCGCAAAAATAAAAATGAAAATTCGCCCAAAAATTTTTTCATACAAATTTTAAGAAATTTTAAGTTATTTTTCATATGAAAAATCGCCCAAAATTTTACACCCAAAAGTTCTGGTAATCATCAAAATCGAATATAGAATTTAAAATTTTATATTAAATAATTCAAAGTTTCTCCAATGTGTTCCATCTCCTTCTGGCTTCTATAACAGTAAAACTGGTTTAGAAAATTGTCGTAAGCGAAGCGGATATTTGACATATCATACAGTTTAAAATCCTTCCGCACGGCCAAAGGCCGGCTACACGGAAAGTCGTTGAAAGCACGTACCACATTAAGCATTCCGAAGGCTATTAATATTGAAAATTGTCCTAAGCGAAGCCGAGATTTAACATACCATAGAGTTGAATTCTTCCGTCCGGCCGAAGGCCGGCTATACGGAAAATCATCGAAAGCGTTTCTCAAGTTAAACATTCCAAGGTTCACAAATATAAAAAATGATCAAAAACGAAGCGGATATATGACATACCATAGAGTTTAAAATCCTTCGTGCAGGTGGAATCAAGTCTTTGCTTCGCTTACGACAATTTTCAATATAAGTTGCCTTCGGACTGCTTAATTTGGTACGTGCTTTCGACGACTTTTCGTCTAGCCAGCCTTTGGCCGGGCGAAAGGATTTTAAACTCTATGGTATGTCAAATCTCGGCTACGCTTACGACAATTTTCAATATTAGAAGCCTTTGGAATGCTTAAATTGGTACGTGCTTTCGACGACTTTCCGTGTAGCCGGCCTTCGGCCGGGCGGAAGGATTTTCAACTCCATAGTATATCAAATATCGGCTTCGCTTACGACAATTTTTTAGATTACTTGACTTTGGAATATTTAATTTGAAACGCGCTTTTTGCGGACGGGAGGACTTTAGACTCTCTGTGATATGTAAAATTTTGAGTTGCGGTTTCCTTGGCGTCTTAAATTTTCTGCCTTCGATAAATGATCATTACTGTATTATATGTTTATAAAATTTTGTTGTATCTATGATAATTATCTAAATTACCCTTGGAGAGCCATATTATAATTTTTCCGATGGAAAATATTGCCTTTTATTCATACTTTTATTGGAATTCAGTAAGAAACGAAGACTATTTATGCTTTTCTGTAAATTTTCTTTTTTTCCATATAAAAATTAAATTACTACAGTAAAATTCGCTTATAGTCCACTGCCTCATTTGCACCCTTTTTGTGGACTATAAGGTGAATTGGACTTTATCTTGATTTTTATATAAGCCAATTTGTGGCTTATATGCGAATCCCCATATAATTATTTCTTTTAACAAAGAAAAATAAAACTAACGTTAAGAAATTACTTCCTTATTTACTTAATTCACAAATATTGCAATTAAGATTGCTAAAATAAAAACAATTTTTACTTCAATATGAGTAATATTTTCATAAAATTATGATTACAAAATATATTATTTTTGACTTTTGCATTTTGGATAACTTGTATATATTTAAGATATTTCAAACCAAATCTTGGTGGAGTATAAGCGAAAATAGACACTAGGACTAATGGACTAAATAAAAATATTTTGCAAGTAGTTTACTTATAGACGACAGAAAAACTAACATTTTGGAATATATCGCTAATTCTACTTTAAGCGGTGCGGCTTATAAACGAATTATACTGTATAATTCTTAATATTTTTTTTGTGTTTTTTTCATTTTGGGCGACACTTAATTTTTCTGGGCGATTTTTCATTTTTTTAATGATTTTTAATTTTTAAATTTTGGGCGATTTTTCATTTTGAAATTTTTTTCATTTCTATTTTTGTGAGATTTGGTTTTGGGCGATTTTTCATGGAGCCATCCAAAAATATGTGAAAGCAGTATGAAAAGTTTTTATTTTAATTTTACTTACCTCGTTCGATAGATCTTTGATTTGATATTTAGAGTGATTTTGCTTTGCAATAGCTTCTAATTGTTCAAAAATGTTTGCGTTGTCCTTTTCTATATTATCCATGTCACAATTTAGCATTTCCATTGGTACTTGAATTAAAGGTGCTCCCTCTAATTTGGGCGGTGTGGCACACGTTATAGTGAGGAGATCTTGTGAAATCAAGTTTTTCGTTTGCAGCCATTCGACAAACTCACGAATTGTGCAGTCACAGGATAAAGGATTTTCTTGCATAGATATGCTTCTCAATTCTATCGCTCCATCTAATGCATTTCTTGCCACAATTGATATATCATTTCCAGATAAACGCAAATCAACTAGAGAAGGCAAAGGTGTAATAAGATCTGAGGTAAGAGCCCTTAAAAAATTGTGTGTTAAATCAAGAGTAGTTAGGTGAGTAAGATGTTGTAATGAAGCACCCGAAATAGCTACTATGCCATTGTAGCTTAGATCAAGGGTTTTTAATGATCCCATACCATAAAAGGCATGATCCTGCAAAACATCGATTTGATTGTGACGCAAAGAGAGAGTTAAAAGACGTGAAAAGTTCTCCAGCGCTTTATTTTGTATGCTTTTTATGAGATTGCGATCCAAATTTAAGCTGGCAAGATTTTTTAAGTTTGGTAAAGAAAGAGTCGTCAATGGACCATTTAAGTTATTAGCACTTATGTCAAGATCCCTATGGAAAAATCGAAAAAAGAAAATTAGAAACAAAAAAATTTTATCAGACCCAAGGTCGATATATAAGGTCTGTGTATCAGCCCATATGTTCGGTAATTACGATGTCAAATTTTAGTATATTTTACCAATACACTCACATTTTAATATTTGCTTTGATTTACATTTTTTAACACCATACATTTTTTGACACCATAATTCCCAAAAAAAGTTGCTTTGTTGTATCAATTCGCCGATAAGTATACCTTATAGATCTACCTTGATCAGACGACCTGTGCAATATAAATCGTGTTAATTTCAAATCGATGAACTTTGAAAAATTAATTTCACTTTAAGCTGACTTGTTCATATTTTAATTTATTTTTTTATTTTTATTGTTTTCGATAATATCGACATATATTATATGTACAAATTAGTCGAACTTAACTTCGATTGTATTATTTCAAAAAGACCAATTTTGAAAAATCACTAGATTTAAAGCACAGATCTATCTGTATCTGTATGTCTTTTAATATGTATATTCAAACCTCAAATTGAAGCACTGTGTTAAGGCTTTTAAACTTGTAACGTAGTCTCCCAAACGGTTGCCTCCCAATTTAAGAACTTCCAACTTCCTTACATTGACAAACGTTCTTTGTGAAATACTTGATAGCTGATTGTTGCTTAGATCCAAGTACTCTAGATTTACTAGGCTTGCCAAATCGAATGTTCCTAAAGCTTTGATTTTGTTATTTGACAAATCTAATCGTTCCAGTTGTACCAATGTTGCAATAGATCTCCAAGGAACACTGATTAGAGCATTTTCTGGCAAACCTAAAGCTAAAAGAGGCCCATCAATTCCCAAAAATGCGGATTTATGAACACGTTTTATTTCACCAGATGAAATAATGAGACATCTCAGAGAAACTTTATCAAATATGCGAGCATCGCTAAGAAACGTTACGTTTCTTAATGAAACATCCAACAGAGCTACAGAGTAAGGCGAAGTACGCAAATGTTCGGACAGTCTCTAGAAAAAAGGACACTTATATTGTTATTGTAAATACACGCAAATCGAACATTTGTTATTTATTTTTATTTCAATTTATTCAAAATCTTTACTGAAATTTTATACGTAGCCTACAAATGATATTGTGCAAGTTGAACATAAGTTTTACTTTATTTCTCCGTATAATTTTCTTTGTCAGTTACGCTATTTATTTCGTCCCCTTAAAAGACCGCATGAAATTAGAAATGGCAACAAGGTTTTTGCTTATAAACGATACATCAAACTGCCATTTGTCACCACATAATACTTATGTTAAGGGTATTTGATATCAAAAAAGTACATTTTAAAAGTAAGCAAAGCAACGCTTGAATTT
Organism: Panzeria rudis; assembly: GCA_956483635.1. Taxonomy (NCBI): domain Eukaryota; kingdom Metazoa; phylum Arthropoda; class Insecta; order Diptera; family Tachinidae; genus Panzeria; species Panzeria rudis. Next base: position 152,537,033 of record OY101450.1, read on the forward strand.
CCATGCGTTTGTTTGGTGAAAAATTTTTATGAAAAACAAAAAGAAATATTTTACGTTTTTTCAAATTTGTTTTTGCTTTAATATAAATTTCATTTCGGTGATGTGATTGACACAATTAGAACCTCAGGGCCGGGCCATATGCATAACGAAAACTTGCCATGAGAATAGCATAACCGATGAAATTGAACTGGCTCTTAACGAGTTCTATTGGACTACTTAAAATTAAAAATCAATGTTTTAATTAGGGAGTAACGAATACCGATACCGATACCGATACCGATATATCGGCGATATATCAGATTTTCCGATACATCGGTATCGGCGATATTTTACTGTCGATACGACGATACTTTTAAACATTTTTTCAGAGTTTTTCTGACAAATTATTTATTTTTTGTTAATTTTACCATGAACTAAACTCATTTCGTTATTTTTTAAATCTTATTAATATCAATTTTAAAAATTACTATTATTACTATTATTTTGTAAAAAAAATTTTTTTTTGTTAATTTTACCATGAATTCAAATTCAATTCGTTGTTTTTTAAATCTTATTGCAGCAAAAAAAGACACTCCAAAGAAGTCATGAAAATGTAGAATTCGCGATCCGGAAGTATTGCAAATTTGGATCATTTCTAATTAGTTTTACATATTCTTGCTATTGCAAGAAGTTCTGTTTTTCGATTATAAATCACCGAATTGGAAGCGATGCTCGGACAAATTTCTTTTTCGGTGTTCTATAATGATTTTTTCCTCAAGAAAAAAAGGATAAAAAATTACCCATTTTCATAATTTTTTTAACGCGAGTATGGCGAGAATTTTTTAAAATTATAAAGTAATTAACATTTTTTTCTTGCTTTTCTACTAATTACATACACTATGCGATAAATAAAGACTTTTGGAAAAACATAAGAACTGGACAGTACAGGTTCGATTGTCCTACAATGGGGTAGTACAACACTTTACTCAGTTTGGCGAATTTGGTGACCAATTTTTTTATGGACCTCCAAATTTTCTAAAAATCAGTGGGGCCTCAAAAAACGGTGTCATCAGTATTTGGCCAACAGCTAATTCAAACTTTATAATACCGCTTAACTGTATATGGCAATAATGTAGCTAAGTCTGTTTAACAGATTTTTTTTAACATTTCATGGCAAAAATTTTTTTCGTTAAGTTTTTGTTGACAAAATTAAGGAAAAAAATGTTTTTTCACTTTTTTCAGAATAACTTACAGCGTCTTGTAATTTTTAACTAACAATATTTGGCAAACTTATAATTACGGTAGAGCTAAACAACTTTTGTGGACATATCAATACAATCTGCACGTATCTAGGTACTCTAATAGCTCACACAGACCACTTTTTACCTTAAAAATTTTAGTTTTTCACTATTTTTTTATGCTAAAAAAATATTTTTTTTAAATAGTATATTCAATAGTATATGCATACTTCTGTTGTGTTTCACTAACATTTTGTGCCCAGAAAAATAATATGTTCCTGTACTTTTTTTGAAAAAAAAATTATTTTATTCACTTTTTTCAGTATAACTTGTAGGAACTCCAAATTTTTCATTACCATTATTTGGCAAAACAACAACAAACAATAAAAAATAGTAAATACTAAAATCAGCAACATAAGAAGTGGAACAATAACAAAGAAAACAAAAAAAATGCAATAAAAATATAGCCTAACTCGTAAAAAACGAAAACTTTTAAGGTAGAAATTAGTTTTTCTGGGCTGTTTAGGGTGCCCAGATACATTCAGATTGTATTGACATGTTCACAAAAGTTGTTCAGCTTTACCGTAGCTACAACTTTGCCAAATATTGTTAATAAAAAATTACGAGTCCCTGTAAGTTATTCTGGAAAAAGTGAAAAAAAATTGTTTTCCTTAATTTTTCAAAAAAGGTACACGAAAAAATTATTTTTTGGCATAAAATGGTAATAAAATCTGTTTAGCGAACTCTTAGCTACATTATTGCCATATATAGTTAAGCGGTATCACCGAGTTTGAATTTTCTGTTGGCCAAAAGTTGATGACACCTTTTTTTGAGGGCCCGCTGATTTTCCAAAACTTTGGAGGTTCATAAAACGAAATTGGTCACCAAATTCGCCAAGCTAAGTATAGGGTTTTACTACCCCGTGGTAGTACAATCGAATCTATACTGTCAAGTCCGTGTGTTTTTTGGACTGTTGCACTGTGTTATCTGCATATTTTTAATAAAAATTTTTTGGAAGCAAAGAAAATGTAGCTCTTAAAAAATACTCGCAATTTTTTATACTGGGTTAATATCAATTTTAAATATTAATAATCTCTTACACTGTAATTTTGTATAATAAAAAAATTGCACTTAAGTTTTGTTAATCTAAACTTTAACTCAATTTCAATATTCGTATCGGTATCGGAATCGGTATCGGCGATATTTATTTTTAAGTATCGGTATCGGTATCGGATCGGCAAAACGGCGTTTCGTTACATCCCTAGTTTTAATGTCCTATTGTATGGGAACATTTTTTAAGAGCCAGTTTTCCGAATGTATACGAATGAGTTATATAACTAGCTGACATTTTTTTCCGATTAAAAAAACGGTTTTTTCAGTTATAGCCTTTTCAGCTCAGGACCTCCACATATGACCTTTGAAATTCTCTCGGTAAAAATTTAAATGTAAATCATATTAGAAGCCTTATTTGTATCTGCAAAATAGCATAATGTAAAACTCTTTTACTTTTGTAGTTTAGAAGTTATAGTTAACTTCGGCGGGAATTCCCGGGAAAAGTCTACTTTTTTTAATTTCTTGTTTTCCCGGGAAAATCTCAAAAAATTCCCAAGAAAATGGGGTATTAAAAGTACACCTATTTCATAAATATATGGACTTTTTTACATATTTATAAAATGGCGTAAGTGACCGCCAAATTAATTTTGATTCATATAAGAAATTTGCATTATAATCCTGTTTTTCTTTAATATCAAAATTTTTAATTTTTTTTATATACATATTAAAAAAGTTCGTTTGATTGTACGACTAAATTGTTTAAGTTCTCTTTTAAAGTTGATATATTTTTCATCGTCTGTTTAAATTAGGGATGTAACGATACGCCGTTTTGATCCGATACCGATACCGATACTTAAAAATAAATATCGCCGATACCGATTCCGATACCGATACGAATATTGAAATTGAGTTAAAGTTTAGATTAACAAAACTCAAGTGCAATTTTTTTATTATACAAAATTACAGTTTTAATTATTAATATTTAAAATTGATATTACCCCAGTATAAAAAATTGGAAGTATTTTTTAAGGAGCTACATTTTCTTTGCTTCCAAAAAATCTATATTAAAAATGTGCAGATAACAAAGTGCATCAGTCCAAAAAACACACGGACTTGACGGTATAGATTCGATTGTACTACAACGGGGGTAGGAAAACGCTATACTTAGCTTGGCGAATTTGGTGACCAATTTCGTTTTATGGACTTCCAAAGTTTTGGAAAATCAGCGGGCCCTCAAAAAAAGGTGTCATCAACTTTTGGCCAACAGAAAATTCAAACTCGGTGATACCGCTTAACTATATATGGCAATAATGTAGCTAAAAGTTCGCTAAACAGATTTTATTACCATTTTATGCTAAAAAATTATTTTTTCGTGCACCTTTTTTCACAAATTAAGGAACAACATTTTTTTTTTCACTTTTTCCAGAATAACTTACAGGGACTCGTAATTTTTTATTAACAATATTTGGCAAAGTTGTAGCTACGGTAAAGTTGAACAACTTTTGTGAACATGTCAATATAATCTGAATGTATCTGGGCACCGTAAACAGACCAGAAAAACTAATTTCTACCTTAAAAGTTTTAATTTTTTACGAGTTAGGCTAATTTTTATTGTATTTTTTTGCTTTCTTTGTTATTGTTCCACTTCTTATGTTGCTGATTTTAGTATTTACTATTTTTTATTGTTTGTTGTTGTTTTTCCAAATAATCGTAATGAAAAAAGTGAATAAAACAATTTAAAAAAATTTTTTTTCAAAAAAAGTACAGGATCATATTATTTTTCTGGGCACAAAATGTTAGTAAAACACTACAAAGAAGTATGCACTTGAATATATTATTTTCAAAAAAAATATTTTTTAGCATAAAAAAATAGTGAAAAACTACAATTTTTAAGGTAAAAAGTGGTCTGTGTGAGCTATTAGAGTGCCTAGAGACGTGCAGATTGTATTGATATGTCCACAAAAGTTGTTCAGCTCTACCGTAGCTATAAGTGTGCCAAATATTGTTAATAAAAATTTACGATTCCCTGTAAGTTATTCTGAAAAAAGTGAAAAAACAATTTTTTCCATAATTTTGTCAACAAAAAGTTCACGAAAAAAAATTTTTGGCATGAAATATTAAAAAAACTGTTAAACAGACTCTTAGCTACATTATTGCTATATATAGTTAAGCGGTACTATAAAGTTTGAATTAGCTGTAGGCCGAATACTGATGACACCGTTTTTTGAGGCCCCACTGATTTTCAGAAACTTTGGAGGTCCACAAAAAAAATTGGCCACCAAATTCGCCAAACTGAGTAAAGGGTTTTACTACCCCATTGTAGGACAATCGACCCTGTACTGTCCAGTTCTTGTGTTTTTCCAAAAGTATTTATTTGTCGCAAAGTGTAATTAGTAGAAAAGCAAGAAAAAAATTTTAATTCGTTTATAATTTAAAAAAATTCTCGCCATACTCGCATTAAAAAATTGTGAAAACGGGTAATTTTTTATCCTTTTTTCTTGAGGAAAAATCATTATAGAACACCGAAAAAGAAATTTGTCCGAGCATCGCTTCCAATTCGGTGATTGGTAATCGAAAAACAGAACTTCTTGCAATGGCAAGGATATGTAAAACTAATTAGAAATGATCCAAATTTGCAATACTTCCGGGTCGCGAATTCTACATTTTCATGACTTCTTTGGAGTGTCTTTTTTTGCTGGAATAAGATTTAAAAAACAACGAATTGAATTTGAATTGATGGTAAAATTAACAAAAAATAAATAATTTTTTTACAAAATAATGGTATAAAATATTATTAAGTTTTAAAATTGATATTAAGATTTAAAAAATAATGAAATGAGTTTAGTTCATGGTAAAATTAACAAAAAAATAAATAATTTGTCAGAAAAAAACTGAAAAAATTTTTTTAAGTATCGTTGTATCGACAGTAAAATATCGCCGATACCGATGTATCGGAAAATCTGAAATATCGCCGATATGTCGGTATCGGTATCGGTATTCGTTACATCCCTAGTTTAAATACTAATACCCTGTTTATCGATGTCGAAGGACTTTTTTTATTCTTGCAATCTCATTTGAAACAGAAACAAATTCTAAAACTTTGTCCTTGTTTCAAATGTAACTGTAAGAAAGAAAGAATACCTTCGACATCGATAAACAAGCAGTAAAATACCCATAAAAATTTTTTTAATACAAAATAAAAAAGAGAACGGTTCAAACTTATACAGAAATTTCATAAAAATTGCATGAAATTGAAGTCACAACATTTCTCTTAAGCCGAGAAAAATTATTGCTTGATTCGAAAACTACATGCAAGATGAATTTAGTAATAGATGTCATTTAAGTATCAATGATTACAGCGCCCTCTAATCGTTTCCTAAAGTAAATAATTCGACATTAAACGAACTTTGAGTGATTTTCCTCAGAACTAGTGAATAAATTTTGGAAAGTGTAGTGGAAGTTTTAAGCTCATAGAAGCTGTAAAAACATTGAGTTGACACTACTTAAATTTATTATTATTCGACGCAATTATTGAAACCCTGAAGGAGATGTTTTAAGATAACTAAAATGAATAATGAAAGACATTTAGGCAGACTGTGGCTCAGGGTATGTAAAATTCAGCTCAGCTGAGTATAGTACTGTAACTTGCTTGTACCTAACAATAGGAATCGTCCTGGAAATTTTTCAAGAAAAATAAGAAACATTACGGCAAGTCCTTTATAAAATGATTTGGAGGCCTTAAAATAAAATGTTTAACTAATTGCGATATAGTCGTCAATTAGTCTTTATAGAATCTCCTACTGTGTAATAACTATAAACTCTCTTTGCTTGAATTCACTTAAGAATTCTTAAAAATTTTTTTAATTTAAAAAATTTTTAGAATAGCTTTTATATTAACTTTTATTTAATAAAAAGAATGCTTACATTAATGAAACAATCGAAATTTCGCAAATTTTCAGTTAATAAACTATTTAATTTAGAAAATTAACTTTTCCCGTTTCCCGATAAATGCAAAAGTCCGGGAAACCCCAAACCCTACTTCCGACATACACTATCTGTGGTGAGTTTCATTGAAATCGGAGAGGGTCGATCCGAATTGCTTTCGATTTGACATGGAATTACAAAATTGCAAAAAAGTTTCCACACCACACTATTGTTTTATCACAATTTTTGATAAACACCGAAGTTTTATACATGTTCTGTTTCTGCATACAACTAGTTTATGGTACAAGTGCAAACCGAAATAATGTTCCATAATACTTTTCTTGAGCAAAGAGAAGTATTCCACAAGATGCAATCAAGAAAAAAATATTTTCTCAAAATGTGTTTTCAATATATATAAAAAAATAGGTGATTCCTAATCATGCTACTCTGGAAGTACAGCAGAACAACATCTGCACAGTGCGTGCAATTAAAATTATGCATCCATATGTAATTTAAACTTAAAATTTATTTCATATAACAATTGAAAAAATTTGTATTTTAAAATATGGAATGTAAAAAATCTGACTTCTTTTAGAATCGCGACCTAAAAAAGCGATATTTATTACTAACTAACTAACTATTCATTACATTAGTTATATGCCTGGTGTACAATTCTTTAAGGCACAAAAATTACCGGGAATTCACGTCATTAATCAGTTTCCCAAGGTTGCGTGAGTGAACATGTTGTGTAATTACCAGAAATTGCTGTCAATAAACATTCTGTGAAAAACTCTAATTTCGATGTTATACTTTGTAGGGGGTGAAAAGATAGCAACGATAAGTTTTCCCATTGTTATATGAATTTCAGAAGCTGTTTCCAGATGCCCAATTATTCAGTATGGTTTGCAATTTCATCATGTATCGTTTTACGCCTGTCGAACATCTGGAAATTATTAAAAATAAAATGTTCCGACGCAACTGTACATACGAAACGTGAATTTCGTCGTCATCGTGGAAAAGTTTAACCGCGAGCAGAAATGTGCCGACCAGCTGAAGTAATCATCGCCGTGTTATTTGATGTTGGATTTGCACCATGACCATATACAACGCCGTGGAAATTGGGTGCTTGAAATGTTGGACGGACCGGAATCAATTTGATATCTCAAACCGTTGCTGTTTTATTTAAATATATTTTCCTATCGTTCTTATCTGGTCACCCCAAATATAAAATATTTACCGTTAATCCATGTACATCACCATTACATCGTAGTGTATGGGGCAAGTCACAGGCACATTCTACAGATCGAGAACCGGTTATATTTGGACATCTCCATTCGGTAGAATCATCACCTATAATGACTGATGAAACGTCAACAGCACCCTTATGTTTTCTCTTTGGCGATCCCTTGTTATAAAATTTAAAACTTTTTTTGGCAGATTCTGGAGATGAGGTTGTCGTTGTCGTTGTAATATTTTCGTACGCATCTTTTACTAATAAAGATGATATCGTTCTTTCTACTATTTGACCATTTGTTGAATTTCCCACATCGATCAAAATGAAGAAAAATAGATATTGATGCGTTGAAGCCAAAAGTGCAAGAAATAATTTTATTCTTTGATGCATTATCATAATGGTAATGAAGGGGAACCTGAAACGAAAACAAAATACATATGAATATGTACATTAGGGCATGACTTTTTACTATTTTTTCAAATATCAAATTTTACATGCCCTTGCCAAAATGGCCATTAAAAATATAGAGACACGTCATCTTACTTTTATGATGTTGTCAAAAACTTTTTGACAAAAAGTTCCCGCAACAAACAAGATTAAATTTAGTCTATGCACAGAAAAAAATAAGTTTCGTTTTTGATAACAAAAATCCCGGTATTCAATAATTTTTTTTTCAAATTTCCTGTGATAAAGAATTCCCCTATATTGATAACAAAATTATTTCAAAATAAAAATATATATATATAAATTAAAAACATGTTGACATGGCTGGAATACGAACCCGGGCTTTCCGGACGTAAAGCATACATAAGCTCAGCATAGCTGAGCCATATCCCATTTATTTTTTTATGGGATACAACTTGTTTTAAGTACTTATGTATAAAAAAAAGAAATAACCGGCATGGAAAAGAAATACTTACAACGAAATATTTTATTATGTTAAAGATAAATGTTATTGAAATTCATATTTTTTTTAATAACATGGTTTTATTGAAAATAATTCTTGTCTATTTTTTTCTGTGTGTGTACGGTAACCAACCGTACACTATTATAGTGAACAGTACACTATTTTAGCCTCTTTTTCACTATTTTTTTGTGTACGCTATTTGTACATTTTGTTTAATACATGTCCCTTATGTATGTACATTAGTTTTACTCACAAATGTTCACTTTTTTCATTACTTCCAACATATTTAGCAAACAATTTGAAATCAGCTTAAATTATATAAAAACTCTAGCTGGAAACCCAAAGCGTTTGATATTCTCTCTAAATGAAGAGGGTGTTGAATTTTCCCTTTCCCTTCTTTTGATATCGTGAATAAAAACTCGAAAAATTCCCCTTATCATGAATGATTTTTTTATGCAGATTTTTTCTCTTTTCCCCTGTTTTTGTTCACTTTATTTTAGCAGGCGAACTGGATAAATACATCATATAATTGCTATTTTATCCTTCCAATTAATTATTAAAACTTGTGATTATTTATTTTTAGGACAAAATCAGTAAATGGTGTTCATTTATCTTGATACTAACACATTTATATTAATATTAATTCCTTGCAACACTTTTCTGACACACATGAACAAAGTTTTGCGGTGATGGAATCACAGGCTATATGGCCGGTGGATGGAATACCAAATGATTTTTCCGCGTCTGTAGGGAATCATTCATCGCGTCCACAGTTTTATTCACTGTTGAGAAAATTTAATTTAACAACAAAGACTATTTGATTAAATTAGGCAGGCTGCTTGCAATTTATCGGGTAGTCCAAGGAATTGGCTGCATCTAGCAGACCTGGACGAACAATTCGATTTTGTTTAGATTCCTCATGGAATGAAAAGCTAATTCCAATTCTTAGCACTATATTTTTTTAATTTTAAACAAAAATTTCATTGTTTTTTAATTTATTTTATTGAGCTTTTTTCCTTTTTTACATTCACTAAGAACTGATAGCGGGAAAAAATGTTCACGGGAACTTCACGATAGCAATTTTCCCTCGAAGGGAAATTAAAATTTCATGGGAACATAAATTTCACTTGCTATTGGCGATAAGGGTGATTATTACATTCAACAGAGCCACCTGGCAAGTGGTGATAAGCAAAATACACGTGAGCACTGACGATGGAAGTGTAGCGGCTTCCGAAAGTGGCGCTACTCAGTTCTGCTGTGTACGTTGAAAAATTAAGTTGATGTTATTTTTTTCATACCCAATTTTTTCTGAATACAACGTTACTAGCCTTAGCCTAATAATCAATTAGTTTTGTTATGTTTTTTAATCCAAAAAATGTGTACACTATTTTTCCCATGGAATTAATGGTCACCGTATCTATGTGTTAAAAGATATAAAACCAACAAACCAGTTTTCCTTACCCCTTTACATTTTAATAAAATTTAGTACGTATGATGCCTCTGGTAAAACTAGTATTGGTGCAAAAACTAAGTACACTATTTTGCTTAGTTTGCCAAATATCGCGACTTTAGAATAGGAAAATACATCAAAAATTAATAAACTGATCTCACAAAAATATGTATGTATTAAAAACAATTTATCCTAGATATTCCATTAAGGCTGAACCCACACCGAATAAGATAAAACTGTTTTTTGTGACTTATACGACAACAGAACATTAGTTCATATGAGACAATACACACCATTTTTTTCGTATGTTTTTGACTTAAACGACAAAACCGTTATGTCTTATTTGGTGTGTTTTTAGGCTAAGGTGTCATGCTAAAGGGCACAAAGTTGCGCTTAATGATGAAATGTCAAGAATTGAGCTGTCATCCTTTAGCATTTATTTAGTGAAAACTTGGGAAATTTTAACCATGGAACGCTACACTCTTGAACAACAAATTTTAACTGTGAAAATTTACTATCAAAATGGTGAAAATTTTACTGTATAACTTCGAATGTGCCTGGTACATCAAATCGTCGACGTTCGCAACAATTGCATATCACCAGAGTAGGGTGGGTTGTTATCGCTTAATTTATAAAAAGAGGACAGCAGAGTAAAGAAACCCGGAAATTTGATTAAAACGTAGGACTTAAAAATAAAACGAAATTAATTTTTTTCCAATAATTTTACTAAAAAGGGCCAGTTTCGCAACATTTAACATAGCAGATTGGCAGTTTTTACGCAACACCATCGATATGTTTGCATTAAGTTGTACATAAGTATATACTACATGCACATTTGAGAATACATATTTGCATAAATCGAAGTTTATGCTCTACATATTGTTAAATAAAACGCAAAAATCAATAACTAACAAAAAATTCAAATCGGATTTTTAATAAACTGCGATGTATTTGACCAACACACATAATTACTATAAAAATCAGACTTTCCCGAACAAAAATAGCGGTATAATTAGGAAAATATTAAAGGAAAAAGACCTAGCCAATTACATAAATTAATATATTTATTGCTTTTCCTGTAAAATTATGAAAATGTTAATTAAATATCATTTATCATTTAAAATGTTGGGAACAAATTTTTTAAACTTATAGTTTCGTCGTTTATACTTTTCAGAAAAGTTTTATAGCTCAAGAATTTATTAAAAAGTAGTTCTTCATCAACTGAGAACCCGAAGTTAGTTAAGAGTTCAGTCGATTACACATCAAATATCTCTAACTGTAGGGCTACCGTTTTTAAGTAAACGTTCATTGTTTGGTAAAAATTTCTTCTTTGTTCATAACCCTACGTCTATACCTGATATATTTTTATCATGACAAATGTCAAATTCCATATAGGAAAAACCGCTAACATAAAACAAGCTATTTTTCAATATAAAGTTTGACTTTTGTCATGATAAAAATATATCAGGTATAGACGTAGGGTAAAATAAAGAAATCAGAAAGAAATGGGGATGAAGAAAAATAATCCAACGGTAGCACTAGGAATTGCTGTGATAAACAGGTTAGTTAACATAAATTTAAGTTATTTAATTCTCGTATTAAATTTTCACGAAAAGTTTGTATATATAACACAGAAAAAATTATCACCAAAATATTTTCAAACAAAAATGTCTAAAAATGAATTTCATTTTTAATAAATGTTCTTTACATAATAGTTAGGAGATAGTTATATATCTTACAGATAGTTGCGGCGTTTTGCGTTTTAACTAACGATATATTTGTTGCGCCACTGGCATCTTGAATTGATTTTGATGCAGAAGAAATAGATTTCATATCCTCTAAAATCCCCAGCGAAAGAAGTGCTTTCCTCAAAAATCCCTTGGGGTGTTTCACGAAATTTTCATCCACAGTTACTAAAAAAATCTTATGTTCCCAAAAACTGACAACGCTGCGACTGAGTCTGATAGTGAATCATGAACTCAAGGAGTATTGCCATCGAGACACGTTTGTTCCCGAAAGAAGTATCTCCCGCAATACGAAATAGATTATTGCCGCAATATCATTTTTTATCTAGGCTTCACGCTTAGTGTATTGCAGTGTTTGCTGGGAATTGTTGTTTTGCCCGTTTGTTTGAATTTTTACTCGTGACAGTATCTTTTACGATTGATACGACTTTTAGTATCAAAGTTCCCGTTCGTTAAACACCAGCGCAATATCGCTCTGCGAGTATAAACTGTCATTAACACTTTTTGAAATTTGACTATCTGTAAAGCTCTGTATGTATGTACAAAAGTTTGTGCGCGGGACGTACGTATGTGTGTATAAACAAATAGCTAAGCAATTTACGGAACAACGCTCGCGTCATATACATCAGGGTTGATAAATGAGAAAATTAATTATTCTAAAATCGTACTTTTACACCGCAATCATACTAAAATACTTTTTCTTTCTAGGTTCAGTAACCACGTAAGTCACACGATATTAAGAATTGGTTTTATGCGTTTGAAAAACCAAATAATTTAAAATTTTTGAAAGTTGAAAGTCAATATCGAATATTTCGATAGATGAACCTCTCTTCTATAGAAATATGGACAAAACTTGATTTGAAAAAAATAATTAGTTCGGAGATTTCTATATTAAGGTAACGATATATACCTATACAATATTTTTATTTTGTGGCTTACACGATTATTGCACTAAACGAACTCATAGTTAATCTTACTGTCAAACTCTATATGAAAAATAAAAGTGAGTTGACATAATGGGGTAGTATGAATAAAAAAAAGTATTTGCTTTTTCCTTAAAAATTTGTTTTAAAACCCAAAACACTTAGTTTTATATTCAATAATTTTCAGAATTTTGTGTTTTAAAACAAATTTTTAAGTACAAAGAAAATACTTTAAAATAAATTTAGAAAATGTGTAATAGTACTTTTGAGGTTTAAATTGTACCAAAAATTTAGCAATTGTATCAACTTTATCTTCCCTGATATATGTACATACAACATACATACTTATTTGCATGATGTAAAAATTTGTGAATATGTATAAAACTTGTATAACGATCAACTCCCCATGAATTTAACAATTAAAATACTTATCCACACATACATTAGGATGTACATATGTTACTTACTCTTATTTCTTAATTCTTTTGTTTTAATCGGATGTATTACATATTCGTACTATGTAATATACTTACATACTTACTATGAACTACAAGTGCCTTTATACCCATTTGACCTGAATGCTCACTCGAAACAATTGTTCGATATTTGTTCGCGAATCTGAAAAAATAGGAATTATCGCTAAAGCGAACTTCTCTCGATAATTTCTCGAATGTGTGACGATAGCCTAGTAGATGTGCGTTAGTCTGTTAGCCAAGAGGTACCGTGTTCGAATCTGTCTGACTGCAGCGAAAGTCAAAGAATTAAAAAACACATATGTGCGCAGCATTACCGTTCGTCGACTAAATTCGCAATTTGCAACCTTTTTGACGGCCAGGGAGTTTTTGTGCGAGTTTTTCAATCAAACTCATCTTATTTTGCGACTTTTATCAGTTTTGGCGACATTTTACCCTTTTTTGGAGTTAACTAAAAAAAATAGTTTCGTCTTGGATACATTCTCGGAAACTGTGCAAAATTTTCCATCCCGGGAATTTATTGCGAGAATTATTCCCAAATGCTTAAGCAATTTTGTAGTTTTGTCTGAAGAATAGTTATATAATCATAAATTGGTAAAATCTATTCATTAGAAGCAAGTGAAAACTCTAATCTGCTGGTAGTGATATTCTACAAGAAAAAACTTGGAGAAAATTTTATATAACACAAAAAGTAATATTAATGAAGTTCCTAAATAAAATACTATGGAAACATTGAGTTCAATTAAAAACATAATTAAAACTTCTCTGACCAACAGGTGAAAACAAAAGTACATACATATGTACTAAAAACTGTTTGAGGGTTTCCTAGGTTTTTCGGAAAATCGATCACTTTTAAAATTACTGATTACAGAAGTTTTCAAATTCAGGTCAACTTTTGGACTGGAGCAACGGAAAGTGTTGTTTTGTTATTTGGGGAGCTGAGTTCGAATCAGCACTCGGTTTCTTCAAATTAGTTCTGGTTTTCGAGATGTACCGTTATGGCATAAAAGGAGCAGTTGCACGAATATTAACTGGAGAACGGTTTGTCCTAGTTAGTTAAATAAAAAAATCCGAAACTCGGCAACAACATTATCTTTAAGCCGTGTCAACACCGCTTTCCCACTAACAAAGTTTACTTTTCAAAATTTTAATACCGCTGGTATAAAGACAGAGAGAGATGAAGTATTCCGCTCTCTGTCTTTCTACCGGCTGAATTAAAACTTTGTAAAGTAAACTTTTCTAGTGCGAAAGCGGTGAAAGATTGTTTTATAATCAGCTCAGTAGTTTTAGAGATATTGTGAAAAGCGTGGCAAAATATATGTAAAAAATTTTGTTTTTAAGAAATTCATAAAAATTAAAAGCAGGGACCGTAAATAACACTTATCCAAAAAATTTAAACTCAAAAACTCTCTATGTTAGAGTCAACGGAGACTTATACTGTCATATACCTATAGATTCGTATTGACGTGCTCTTTGAAAAAAATTTTTTTGTTGAAATTTTTAATCCGGTTATGGATTTTCCTAACTAACAATACCACTAAAAACTCTTTTGCTTTTAATAACACTGCTTTACAAACTTTTATTTTTTGAAGTTTTTACTTTTCTAAAGTATTTTTGTAGAATAATTATGATGTGCTAAACACAAAAATGAATAAAAAATTTCATTTATCGGTGTATACTTCTTGTTAAAGCGTCATTCTTAATCAAAGGCTGGTTCGTTTAAAATTAATTATATATTGTTTGAAAGCTAAAATAAATTACGCGTCGAATAGTGGCTCTGATCGAATAAAATGCGACCAAATTAGAATGGATAAAAGTTTAAATTCTATGAAATTTTTGAAGGTCATCACCTTTTCGGAAGCTGTTTTGTACCACAAATAATAAAAAAATCCATAGCTTTACAATTTTAAAATGGACCTAAATCTGATGAAAACAAAATATCTTATATTCTGTGTTTTATTATTCAGGCCATTTATGATCAGATTAATTTCATTTTGTTCTCAATGTTTCATCGGCTTTTTTCCGGCGTCTTTAGAAGAATCTTATAATCGACTTTGGATGGCGCTGTGACTCTGGATGGTGCTTTAAAGAGAAGTACATATATGCACATACATCGAAAAACAGAAATGTACCGTTATATGAGCAATGGCTGAAGGGACCTTTTTTCATTGTATAGCATATCATTCCTAATTACCCTAAAAAATGCATTAGCAAATTTAAACCTTTTCGTTGTAAAGCGGTGTAGTTCTTAGAATATGTGTTTAATGAAAAAATTTACAACCTGTTTGAATGATTTTGTATATTTTACATAGAATTATATTTCAATTATTTTTACATATTTTTTATGTATGAAAAGAAAATTAAAAGAAAATTCCAAGCATACACGGCAGAACAGAACAACGTTGTTTTTGGGAATTTTTCCCTGGTTCCTTAGAATATTGATCCTGTCCAATTCTTTTTGAATATCACGTTACGGACTTTTGCGCAATAAAATCGTTTGGACTCAAAGGCAAATTAGTTCGAAATTATCACACCAAAATATAAAACTCTGTTTCAAGAAGAGAACGGCAAAATTGAAACTGATGAACACTCGTCGCGAAAATTTCGACTTGTCGCGAAATTAGTCTTGACTAACTTCATTATGAAAAATATGTGGCATGAAGCAAAAAATCGTATCCAAACAAGCATACGTTATCTTAAAAGTAAATCAATAAAACTTAAAGCATTTCATATATGTTCATACATTAAAGCAAACAGTATTATTCACTCAATATTACGTTTTAAAATAAAAGAAGTATGCATTAGTACACAATTTAGAAATAGTTCTTGCGGTTAAGGGTCGATATAAACTTTTGGATATCATATCGATAGTCATACATTGACACCTTGTAACTGAATTTTTATTATTTTCCACAAAACGCAGAAAACGTTCCCATTCTCAAAATAAAATAACAGAAATTAGTTGAGAGTATCTACTAAATAATTTTCAGCTATTTTATTTCTAAGCTCGTAACGCTGTAATTAATTATACTGAGAAGTTGTAAAAACCAGTTACGTGTTGTCAACTTATGACCATCGATATGAAAGTTTTTTGAAGGTCTAAAACTTTTAAAAATCATGTTGCTGATGGGCTATTGGACCAATTTTATGCACAACTGGATCCATTATCAAAAGGTTTTTAAAATGTTGTATGTACTACTTTTTATATTTTGTTAGAGAAAATAAAAAATATATCATCAAAATAAAATAAACACACTCGTACGTTTTTGTCTAGGGTTTTTACGTAATAAACAAACATTTTGAAATTATTGGAAACTAAAGTCAAGTCCGGCGGGGCCTATCTACGCCAATGCACTTACTCGAGTTGCAGGAATACACTGTACAGTTTTTGCCAATTTTTATAAGTACGGATAATGTCAATTTACATAAAATGAGTTTTATTTTGACGTGAAAATAAAACTCCTTAAAAGAGTTTTATTTTATGACGGCAAAATAAAACTCCATTTTTGAGAGTTTCATCCGACCTTTTATTTTTACATTGAAAATAAATGTCTTAGATGGATTTTTTTATTTTAAATTCACAAAATAGCTGTTATAAAATAATTTTTTGATATTGATAACTTTTATTTACGGCCCCTTATTAAAAGACGACAAAAATGCTATTCTTTTTCTATAAACATATAGGGAAATATGTTCCAAACAAAACGAGCTATGATTCATTAAACTCAATCAACAATTTTTGATTTTATTCACAATTAAGTGAGGGAGCTCATGGATACAAATCGTGATATCAGCTTCTGCTGTAAAGCCCGGTAACATCATAATAAAAAAAACAACATTGTTACTAACACTCTCTCATCCAGTTCTTCGAGTCGAAATGGATTTTAATGCTTTTATCATATCGTTTGGCAATAAATCCTATTTTTGGTGTTTCCTTTTGGGGAGAAAATGAATAGTGCCGATGGTTTACGACTCCTCCCACCTTAATGATGAAATAAGCAAACATTCACATATACTAGTACTTGTAATTATCAATGATAATTCGTACTAGAATAGAGAAATAATAAAAGAAGCTTAACACAAGACAGAGAAAAAAGTGAATATCAATAACTGTCAAATGAAATACAGCTCTAAGGATTACAGTATGCATTGATTAAAAGTAGATGATATTCAACTCTTGACTGCAAACCACAGACATTGGTCGAGTGGTCCAGCGGAAAAGAATTCTGAAGAGATTAGCGGGAGCTATCGAAACGTCAGTTCAACTCTCCGTGACGTCAAAAATTTTCTTTGACTATATGCCTCACATTTATCTCTAAATAAAAATATAGTTTAATTGAAAAATTAAATTAAAACCGAACTCAAGCCAAAATAATTAAGGGCTTTATTTTGTAAAACGCAACGCTAAGCGTTGACTAACTTTGTGTGTGTTTTGTTTTCGCAAATTACATTTTTTCCATACAAAATTTATCAACGCTTGGCGTTGCGTTTTACAAAATAAGGCCCTAAGTTTCTTTGGACATAATCTCATACCGTTCGACTAAACTCATAACATTATTGTTTTTTCTTATGCTCTCAGTTTTAGCCACTGGTTTTCTCAACAATGTTGCCGTGTTTTAATAAAATTTCATATATTTTCCATTCGAAAAATAAAAACAAAAGAAAATAAACAATGATATGAGAGCATTTTGAAGCTACTGCCATCGATTGAGTTTCGGGACTGTTTATTTGACAGCGTTTTTGCCTGAAGTTGAAGACTTAGTTCTGTTTCATCATTTACATATCAAAAAGTTTGTTGCGTGGTCCACTTTATGGACAATTAGTAATAAAGTGAAAAATTTTTAAATATCGGTCCAGTAGTTTAAATTCTAATAGATTTTAAACGAATATTAAAAGTACCGAAAGCCCGGAATTTGAAAAATTGTTCTTTCATGTAAGCTTCGTCCTGATGTTCTGAACACAACAACAATAAAAAGAAATCATTCAAATCTTCTTTAGAAAATAACTTTATTTTTTATTTGAAAAAATTCAAAGCGTAAGTACTTTTTAAGTGTGTAGGTGCATTCACTTAATTGGTAATAAAATCAACATTCCTCCATCGATTTTCATGATATATGACTTATTTCGTTCGTAAGACAGCTGTCCTGAAAAACAATAATTAACAGGTAAAGTATTTGCAGCCTTACATTTTTTATGAGTTTTTATATAGAAAAAATTTTTTAATTGTAGAATAACTCTAAAAGAGTTAATCAGGTAATTGTGTCATGCATCTTTATTTATTTTGTTGATCGAAATATTAGACATGTCCATTAAAAAAAATTGTAGATGATAGGAAAACACTGAGGACACTATTTTTTAGCACATTAAACTGCTTAGGAATGTAGTTTTGTTCAAAAAAGGAATTTCACTGTCGGCCTGTCTAATTAAATTACTTTGAAACCACTTCTTTCAACGAAAAGATCACATGAATATGTATTGTAATAAAAAGTAAAAACATAAAATTCGTACATACATTTTATAACAACCGGTTAACCGGTTTATTTCCACAAAACCGTATTCTAAACCGGGTTTTTTAAAAAACTTATTTTTCGAATAATTCGGAAACCGGTTTCTTGGAAAATTCCGGTTTTTGCATACTCTAGTTTGAATTGATACTTTATTTTTGTTCTTCGTTAAAAAAAATTGCTACGATAGCCTAGTGGATATGTGTTAGTATGTTAGCCTGGAGGTACCGTGTTCCAATCTGATTGACTAAAGCGTAAGTTAAAGAATTAAAAATAAATAAATTAAAAAATGAAGATAATAATCTTAAAACAACAGTCCTTAAAAAATTGCTTTTGCTCCTAACTGTTTTACGGTATCAAAATTTGTTCGATATTGGCTCACTTTTGATATTGCTAGCGAACCTTCGATACGCGATAAATGTTCGAGATTTATTCGAAATCGATATCATTAACGAAAGTCTTGGTCAAGTGGGTAATTTCATATTATACTCACTTATGAATGTATGTATATTAGGGTGGTCAATAAAAATTAAATTAAAAACCTTTCTTTTGATCAAAAATATAATATAAGTCGATTTCTTCTTTTTTTAAACAAAAAGCACGCGTGCCATGCCGCAAGCCGATCTAAGTTAATTTTTGATAAAATCGTAGTTTCTTCGAAATATCTTGTTAAAAGTGATAAAAGTAATTCTTTACACGCAAACAAAAAATATGGTTGAGGCAAATATAATCTAAGAGCAACAACCGTGATTGCGTTTATGGTTGGAGTGAAATCATACATATGATTAAAAACAACCATATACATATGTATGTGGCTCAAAAATAGCCATATATGTATATGATACTAAATAACCATGTATATCGACGGCCTATATTCAAAATCCTCTATATTAAAAATAACAACTTTTCAGCAGACCATAAAAACTGTTTATTTCGTTAATTGATAGGTTATTTTAAAATCTTTGTTCTATAATACTTTCATTACCATATACTTTACCACATCTTACGAAGATGGAATGTATTGTTTCTGCTCGTAAGAACTGTTCGTGTTGTCCTCGTTTATAGTTTCATACATACATATTTGTATATTATTATATTACGAATTAAGAAAAAAAAATTAATTATAGAACTCATTCGCCGGACACATTGAAATAATTCATTACTTTCCTAGGACATGTTTGGTGTTAACAATAATGAATTCTGATATGAAATGTTATACATTCTCTGCATGACTTTCTCGTTTACTATACATTACCTTTTCCCGCTGGGCATTGTTATTATGGACTTTGTTACTCTCTGAATGATTTTCGGTCACGTTACAGTCTAGTTCTGTTTCATCAATAAATCCGTAGAAAACACGACTCTAATACATTACTGATAATCGATGTCGCCTCAGTTCTATGCGTAATCACGTTTTTTAAAGTGTGCAAAATGTTCTCAATGCAGAGAAATGGAAGATTATTATTGGCAGTACTGCCAAATGTAAATAATAAAGTAGGTTTTAAAAAGGTATCTTTTCAAACAAAAGTTTATGAAAGAAACGTTCAGAAAAAATGGCTGTTTGATTTATATATATATATATATATATATATATATAGTTTTTTCAGAAATTAGTTAAATAGTACAAAAATTTCATGGCACAGAAATAGTACAAACATTTTAAAAAGTACAGTTTTTTTTACTATAGTACAGAAAGCAGCAACACTGCCACAAGGAATAACAGCTAAATTCGAGTAAGGACAAATTTGAGTTATTACTATCATTGCACTCCTTACATTCAAATGCACCTTAACTCAAAATGTTATCATTGCAGCTCAAAACATGTTCACTTTATACTCAAAAATCTAAACAACCAAAGTCAATATTCCGCTTTTACGATTTTGGCATAACAGCCTATTTACAAAAAGGGTAAAATTTTCTATAGTGGGCTGGAAGGAACAATAAATAGTCTACATATTTATTTTTTTAAATATAGAGGAAGTTTTTGTTTTACGATATTTATGGAACTAATGCACTTAAATACTTGAAATTTTATGCGATTAGCTCTTTTTATCAAATTTTTAAAGAAATAGTATTAATCACCTCCCATATATATAACATATTTATTTTGAAATCTCTTAGAAACTAATACGGTAAAACACCTGATATTGGTTTTAAGTGTTCCATATTTACAGAAGTGCTGCAAGGGCATCTCTATATATTTCGTTAGTATACTGTAACAACATTTTCAAAATGCTCTAACGAGCTATTCACATATTACTTACCGCTCTAGGGGAGGAGGGGGGTTAAGGATTTGTTACAGATTAAATAATTAATTTTGAATAATTTACAAAAAGCGTTACGGAGGGGCATAAAAACTCCAAAATAGCATTACGTAATATGTGAATAGCCCCTAATGCAAGACCATTTGTACAAAATTGTGTTAAATTGAAAACATAAAATGCAATCGGGCATGTCACAGAGTTCAATTCCGTCCGGAAACGGAATCCAATCCGCCCCAAGATGTTAAACTCTTGCCGGAGCATACCCCAGCATATCAGCGCAGCCAACAGTCTGGACACACCTATCAAAATTTGCGTATTTTGGTTTTCTTTTTTACACACCAGCTGCTACAAAAATGGGGTGGATTGAATTCCGTTTTCGAACGGAATTGAACTCTGTGACATGTCCGAATGCTTTGCAATTGGCACTTTTGCAGGACCCACCAAACAATGAATTACTCCATTAAATTTATATTTAAGAAGACATACTAAAAATAAATAAGGACCATTTTGTTAAGTCAACTGAGTTCTTATGTCAAAAGTCCACAGATATGCAGCAATGTGTTTATATAGAAAACGAATGAAAATGGCCACTATTTGCCACTTTTATTTTTTTATGAATTAAGTTTAATATTCACGAACTTTTTGAATACTAACTATAAATTTATTGAATAGATTAAAATAATAATAAATAAAACAACCCTGTTTTTTGTTCTCCCGTACAGGTTGAAATAAATCAACGTTAAGTTAACTTTACGTTGTTCCTTTGAAATATTGCCTCCTGTCCAGCACCTTCTGACTAAAAATATTATGAACTTTAGACTAATAATAACTACTTTCGATTAAAAACCAATTTAGTTCGAAAAATTATAAAAAAGAATTGGAGGTAATTAGATCAATCATTGTCAAGTTTTGTTAAAATCTGAAAAAATCGTACATATTTCTTAAAATAAAAAATAAACTTAACATAGAATTCAGAAATTATATTATCTTTAAAGTAAAGAGACTCCATATAATACAGTAATCCCTTGATTTGCGTCGTCTCGATTTACTTTGTTTCGGTTAACGTCGTCAAATTTGTTGTACCTATCAAATTTGATTTGCGTCTCCATCATTGGCGTATATAAGCCTTTCTGGCGGGGGGAGGGGGTTTGGGGCAATGCCCCCCAGACTTGATTTTGCCCCCCATCCCAAAATTATTGAAATATTTAATAAAAATTATTAAAAACTTCTCTATGTTCGGAAAGACATACATATTAGTATTCAAATCGTAAATGTATCCCGTTTACATACAGAAATCATTACAATTTTTATAAAAATATAGTTTCCAATAATTGCAAAATTTTTGTTTATTACGTAAAAACCCTAAACAAAAACGTACGAGTGTGTTTATTTTATTCTGATTATATATTTTTGTATTTTCTCTAACAAAATATAAAAAGTAGTACATACAACATTTTAAAAAGCTTTTGACACTGGGTCCACTTGTGCATAAAATTAGTCCAATAGCCCATCAGAAACATGATTTTTAAAAGTTTTAGACCTTCAAAAAACTTTCATATCGATGGTGATAAGTTGACAACACCTTAATGGGTTTTACAACTTTTCAGTAGAAGAAATTACAGCGTTACGAGCATAGAAATAAAATAGCTGAAAATTATTTAGTAGATACTCTCAACTAATTTCTGTCATTTTACAACTTTTCAGTAGAAGAAATTACGTTATAAATATGTTGAAAGCGTTACTAGCAAAGAAATAAAATAACTGAAATTTATTTGGTTGATACTCTCAACTAATTTCACTTATTTTATTTTGAGAATGGGAACGTTTTCTGCGTTTTGTGAAAAATAATAAAAATTCAGTTACAAGTTGTCAATGTATGACCATCGATATGATATCCAAAAGTTTATAACGATCCTTAACCGCAAGAAAATCGGAATCCACAATTTCTAAATTTAATACTAAATGAATACTTCTTTTATTTTAAAACGTAATATTTCTTTAATATTGAGTAAATAATACTATCTGCTTTGATGTATGCATATGAAAGGCTTTGGGTTTTATTGAATTACTTTTAAGATAACGTTTGCTTTTTGGGGGTTTAAATTTGCTAATGCGTTTTATAGGGTAATTAGGAAGATATGCTATACACTGAAAAAAGTTCACTGCAGCCATTGTTGATATAACGGAACATTTGTGTTTTTCGAAGTATTTGCATATATTTACTTCTCTTTAAAGCACCATCCAAAGTCGATTATAAGATTCTTCTAAAGACGCTGGAAAGAAGCCGATGAAACATTGGGAACAAAAATGGAATAAATTGTTTTATTTGTATCTAAAGTAAAGAAAAAATCTGATCATAAACAGCCTAAATAATAAAACACAGCATATACGATTTTTGGTTTCATCAGATTTAGGTCCATTATGGCTTAAAATTTTTATAATCGAATGGACTATTCAATGATATTATAAATCTATGGATTTTTTTTATTATTTGTGGTACAAAACAGCTTCCGAAAAGGCAACAATTGGTGATGAACTTTAAAAATTTCATAAAATATTAACTTTTATCCACTCTAACTTGGTCGCCTTTTATTCGATCAGAGCCACAATTCGACGCGTAATTTAGTAGTCTTTCAAATAATATATAACTCAATTTAAACGAACCAGCCTTTGATTCTGTATGACGCTTTAACAAGAAGTATTCACCGGAAAACGAAAATGAACCGTTATATTATGCAGAATGGCCGAAATAAAATTTTTTGTATTCCTTTTTTGTGTTTAGCACATCATAATTATTCTAAAAGAATGCTTTATAAATTAAAAACTTAAAAAAAGGAAAGTTTGTAAAGCAGTGTTATTAAAGCAAAAAATTTTTTAGTGGTATTCTTAGTTAGGATTAAAAATTTCGAAAAAAAATAATTTGCCCCACCCCCTCCCCTAGGAAAAATTTCTAGCTACGCTAATGGTCTCCATTCGATTTGCCTCATTACATTTTTGGTGCCTTCCAAATTCGATTTGCGTCGCTATTATTTACGTCGCCTCAGTTGCTTACAAATTATTAGCAAAACCCGGGGAATCCCAGAGTTTAGTTAAAATCTTTGTTTTTTCGATGTTTTTATGCGGTCGTCGAAAGTTTTGTTCACTCCCATTTCAATTTGCGTCGTCATTTCGATTTAAGTCGCCCCAATTATAAAAAAATGCATGGAAATCCGATTTTTATTATGTGCAATATCAAATTCGATTTACGTTGTTTCGAATTACGTCGCCATTTTCCGTAGCCAATCGCAACGTAAATCGAGGGATTACTGTATAACAAAAACTTTATCAGTTAAAATATTTGTTGGCGAATTGCTTTAGTGGAATCAGAAATCCAAAGAAATTTGAACAGAGCATAAATATGATTTCTAAGTTTTCCCCATTTGTTGTAACAACTTCTTTATTTGCTGCATTCGTATTCAGCAACTCAATAGTAAATGTGGAAAGTAAAAAGTATATGCGCTGCGAATTGTCCCGAGAATTGGTGGAGAAATATCAAATAAGTAAAACATTTCTTTCAAATTGTAAGTATAAAAACAATACAGTACACTTACAAGGTAGATTTACTTACCGGGTACTCTTGATTCCACAGCTGTTAACTCTTTTCCTTATTTGTGGCTGTCAATTTTGTATCAAAATATACAAGTTATGTAGTGTATGTTTTTTAATAATTTGACATTTTGAAGGAACTGCGACTACCTGGTAAATAAATCTGCCTTGGTACACTTATACATATATGTTTGTATATGTATGTATGTATATTAGGGCAGTAACATTTGTAATATCAATATTGGCACAGTGTAGTCTGATTAAAACCATGAAGGTAAATGTTTTTATTTTTTCGCTGTTATCAAAAAAGGTCATGTAATTCATTGTTTTATTCTTTTTTGAATTTGCTCAAATAATAATCGTATTTTTTTATTTTATTGAAAGGTTTTCAAGTTTTTGATGACTAAATGCACTGGATGAATTTTTTATTTATTTATTTATTTTTTGCAAAATTACCCAAAATAATTATTTTTTTAATAACATCGTTTAAAAATTTTAAAAAGTCGTTGCATTTGAAACAGATAATATGCATACGTCTGAAACAGTGAAACAAGTAGAGTTCAGCTGCCTTTTCAATTTTTATTTCGTGTAACAGTTTCGATTTTAAAGTTTCTAAGGAATAAATTAACTTTGAAGTAAAGAGAGAAAGAGAGAGAGGAGGAAAACAATTAATTGTACATCCCTCTTAGCTAAAAATAATGAAAATAATACAATTCCATAAACTTTTCCTTTATTGTCCTCTGCAATTGTCAACAAAAATTTTTGAGAAAAAACATCTTGATAACTTGAATATTAAGAAACACATGCCGAATTTTCATCCTATATCCATCCACATCGCTTCTTTATTGCAACGTAGTTATACACATCTCAAAAAAAAATGAAATTTGACAAAAAAGAAGTATAGCACAATTTGTTACCGTAAGTTAAACATTTTCCTTTCTTGAGATATTATTACGTTGCAATAAAGGAGAAATATGTACAAAAATAAAATTTTAAAATAAATTTCACTAAACTTAAACTTTTATTTTCATTTGACTAAGGCCCGTTAACAATAAAAATATTAGCCTCTAGTTAACACTTAACTCGAAAATTAAATCTTGGTTAGTAAAATCTCATTAACACAAAGCTGATTTACCTTTAAATTTCAATTAAATTTAAATGGAACCTTTTTTGAGTTTGAGTTTTTAACTGAAAAAAATTATTGAGATTTAAAAATAAATAAATTTGTTGTTGTGCTGAATATATTTAAAACAATATTTAAGAATATTTACAGATCCCAAGCTTTTCAACTGAATGCAGCAATTCTTTGTGCAGAAATCGTAATCGTAATGCATTTGGTTCATGATATTATTTATATACATACGAAGGAAGTATTTCGACATCGTGAGATAGGTAGTAAATTAAAATCAGCATAACTGAACTTTGTGTTAATGGGTGTAAGGGTCTATTCACATATTACGTAACGCTATTTTCAAAATGTTAATCGAATCTGTAATAAATCTTTAATCCAATCCCCCCACCTCACCTGGAGTGTTACGTAATAATAGAAAGATGGAATTTCGGCATGCGTTTTTCATTCAAAAGCTAATTTCAGTTTAATATCATGCGGTTCAAGTGTAATATGTGCTGTCGGAGAATGTAATATAAATTTTCCCAACTGGCGGTGTTATTCCCTAATACACATACATACTTATGTACATAGAAACATGCATACACATTGTCCAATTTTTTTAAGGTGGGTGGATGTCCATCCTTTTCTAAAATATAATCAAGTCAGCTACATTAATTTTGCATCAAGTTTTGTATAACAACATACTAACACTAATTACCCTGCCCACGATCAATTCGTACAGTTTAGTCACATATTTTCTAAAAATAAAACTTTTTTCATTCTTTCTTTTTTAGTTTAGAGATAATTTTGGCCCTTATTAATAACTAGATGTGCCCGCGCTTAAAGTTCGGTTTATGACTATAAGGTGTCTGTAAAGTATAATACAGTAGTTTTGATTAACTGCCTTTTGTTTAAGCGCACTTTTGACTTGACTGCACAAAATCATTCAATATTCTTTAAAATCCCATACAAATTCTTTTTTAGGTGCACTTCCGTACCTGCACTTTTAAGATAAATGCCTTCAATTTTTGCCATTTTAAAACAATTTTTATACAAAATATCAATCTTAGCTTCATTTTGACTTAACTGCACAAAATATTTCTTTTCTGTGATTATTCTTCAAAATCATTTTAAATATTTTTTTCGCAGTTTTAAATTATTTTCATAGAAAAAATCAAAGTTAGCTGCACACACTAAATAATTGTGTGTACGTGCACATTTAGGCAGCTAAGTACATTTAAGCTAACAGCATTATTGACTTGTCTGTGCAAGAAATCGTGAAAAGTTGATTGTGCGTAAAACAATAGGTATTCAAGTCAAACAACCCAATAAGCACTCAAAAACTTACTTGAAATTCAACTGGAAGTAAACTTCAGTTGAAGCTTTGCTTCAAGTTTGAAAATAATTTAAGAGCAACAAAACTGTATGCTCAAATCAAATAATGAAAAATTAAACCAATTTTCAGAATTAAAAAAAATAACTAAATTGGAAACGTTTCTAAAATTCAGTGAAAAATTATAAAATAAAACAAACATAAATTTAAAAAATCAGAAAAACCCGACTGCGTAATAAAAATAAAGGAAAACAACTTTAAGCCGTCACAGATCCTAAATGGTCATTCGAAATTAAAAATCATAAGAGAAACCTAAAGATGATTTTCAAATACCTGTCGAATGATACCCATTTTGATATTGTTCGCCGACTTTTATTTTTTTCGTATTCACAAAATGGCGTCTGTTGGCCGCCATATGGAATTTTGACTACTGTCATATCTTTAGTGACACTCCCGGGATTAAGACAAATCGATTGACGTAAGAATCATAAAAATCGGTCTACGCGTTCGGTTTATATAGTGCCGCAAAGGA
Organism: Panzeria rudis; assembly: GCA_956483635.1. Classification (NCBI taxonomy): domain Eukaryota; kingdom Metazoa; phylum Arthropoda; class Insecta; order Diptera; family Tachinidae; genus Panzeria; species Panzeria rudis. The sequence goes on from OY101450.1 coordinate 152,564,288, forward strand.
ACACACACACATACATACATACATAGACTGATAAACACAATACCCTTCTTTGCGTCGCGCAGTCGGGTAATAAAAACTAAATCGTACAAAAACGTTGATTTGATTTTTGTAACATTTTCTTCATGCGTTGCAAAAATCAAATCAACGTATTTGTAAGCATTTCACTCACTTTTATAAACACATACATACTATCTAGGTACAACCTTATGTATTTTTAAAATTTTTCCAATTTAGTTTTTATTTTGCATGTTTCTTTTAAAATATCGCCAATGCTACATGTTACATAACTGCTCATTTTTAGTGTTCCGCACACCAAAAGTGTGAAGGAACCCTATTGTTTTCGCTACAATGTCCGTCCGTCTGTCTGTCCATCTGTCACAGGCTGTTTACTCGGGAACCGTAAGACCTACGGACTTGAAACTTTCACAGGACATGTAAAACTTTGGCCTCTACAACAACAAATATATGAGCTAAAAATTAAAGGGTGTTCTGAAGCGAGCAACGAAAAATGTTGAAATACTAATGTAATACGGACACTTATATGTATATAGACAGTTTATATTTTCAAAGTTAGTGTTAATTGGAGTAGTCTGTAGAATAGACTACACCAATTAACACCGATAGTTAATGTAATTTTGAGCATATAATTTAGACAATTTGCTGTTTCTTCGAAACCGTAAGGGCTAAAATCTTGCATTTAAAAAAAAACGCTAAAACTAAAAAATTGCAAAATTAAAAAAACTTAAAAACGAAGAATCGCCGAAATGGAAAAAGAAAAAAAATCACCAAAATTAAAAAAAAAATCGCAAAAACGCAAAAAATCACCAAAACTAAAAAGATCGCTAAAAAACTAAAAAAAACGAAAAAAGTTTGTTTTCTTCTTAATAAAAACCGCGAAAAATGGATAGTTATATTTATACCGATTTTCTTTCCGATTTTTCGCACTGAAGTGCCAAAAATGCTGATTTTTTCCCCCGAAAAGTGCATGTTTTTGATCAAAGTAGTTTGGCAGTAGTGGCGAGGGTTAATCATCTATTCCAGTGGTTTTCAACCATTTTGAAGCTGCGACCGCAAAATGATTTTCAAAAAAAGTGCGACCCCTTAACGTTTTTGCTCTCAAAGTTTGATTCTTCACTTCTATAATTTGATTCTTTTACTAGCTTTGAAAGTATTGCAACAGAAATTTCATCCGATGAATTGGTGAGCGATTTTATTCCCACCATGATAGAAGCGCTGCAAAATTTAAAAAAGGAATTATACCGCTATTTTCCAAAAGAGCTGCAAGAAAATAATGGTGATTGCTGGGTATTAAATCCATCCATAACTAACTGCGTTGAGCTCACCGATCTTTCCAATAATTTGAAAGAAAATTTATGTCAGCTGGCAGCGGACAGTATGCTCAAAATGGAATATTTATCTCAAAATAATTCTACATTTTGGCTAAAGCGAAAGGCAGAATACCCTGAGCTAGCTAAAAAAGCACTTTAAATATTAATTCAATTTTCAACATCTTATCTATGAGAAATGACTTTTTCACAAATGGTGAACATTAAAACAAAAAAAGGAATAAATAAATTTAGAAAATGATTTGATTGTTTGCGTGTCACAATTGCAACCACGTTTTTCGCATTTCATTAAAAATAAGCAAGCCCAGCGTTCGCATTGATATAAGTACTTTTATGTTTTTGAATTAAATTTTTGTTATGTTTTTGAATTAAAAAAATTAAATATTTTAAAAAAATCAATAAGGGTTCTCATGAAAACGTTTAAACTAGGGATGTAACGATACGCCGTTTTGCCGATCCGATACCGATTCCGATACTTAAAAATAAATATCGCCGATACCGATACGAATATTGAAATTGAGTTCAAGTTTAGATTAACAAAACTCAAGAAGGGCAATTTTTGTATTATGCAACATTACAGTGTAAGAGATTATTAATATTTAAAATAGATATTAATTAATACAGTATATAAAATTGGAAGTAATTTTTAAAGAACTACATTTTCATTGCTTTCAAAGAATCTATATTAAAAATATGAAGATAATTAGTAGAAAAGCCAGTACAAATTTGTAATTACTTTATAATTTTAAAAAATACTCGCCATGCTTTTTAAAAAATCGATTTTTTAAAGGACATTTATCAACTAATATTCTTCTAAATAACTTATTAGCTTAATTATTAAAAGTCTGCTAAAAGTTTATATTTATTCACTTAAATTTACATGAAAACACAGTTTTGTGTTTAAATTCGCATAAAAAGAAACAAGTTCTGAAAATGGGTAATTTTTCATCCTTTTTTAACGGACTTCCAAAAAGAAGAAGGTTATCAATTCGTGTGTATGCTTTTTTTTTACTTTTTTATGTTTGCCTGCAGTTTGGTCCCATAATTTTTTTTTAATCGGAGGGGGAAATTCGCTTCCCCCATGCTGTAATTTGTGAACCGATTTTCAAAATTCTTGTTTTGTTTAAAAGGGTTTGACAAAAACTGGTCCCAATTTTTTTTGTCGAAAATCGGAGAAGCAAGTTTGCTCCCCCTCCCCACCAATCCATAACTATGTCATTTGTGAACAGCTTTTCAAAATTCTTGTGTTGTTTGCATGAGTTCGCTAGTAGTTTGGCCCCATAATTCTTTTCGAAAATGGGAGGGGGAACTATGTATAACTTTGTCATTGGGAACCGATTATAAAAATTTTATTTTTTTTTGAAACGGTTTGACTACAGTTTTTTTTCGAAAATCAGTTGTGAAATTTGCTGCAAACCCCCCTTCAGGTTGGTGCCATAATTGTTCTCCAAAATCTGTGCGGGATTTCCCCTTCCCCCAGAAATATTGATTATCGCATAGCTCCTCCATTTATGGGCCGAATTCCAAAATTTATTTTTTGTTTGGAATGGTTTGCCTAGAGTTTGGTCGCATAATTTTTCTACGAAAATCTTTGCGGCAAGTCTTCCACGCCTCCACCCAAAATATTTATTAGAGCACAATGCCTCCATTGGCTTACCGATTTTCAAAATTGTTTATATGGAAGGCCATCAAGTATATTACTTTTTATACTGAAGTCGGCTTTTTTTCCAGAATTATTTGAGGAATCATTATAGAACACCGATAAAGAAATTTGTCCTAACATCACTTCAAATACGGTGATTGGTAATGGAAAAAGAAAACTTCTTGCAATGGCAAGCAAATGTGCAACTAATTAGAAATTATCCAAATTCGCAATATTTCCGGATCGCGACTGCTACATTTTGTTGATTTCTTTATAATGTCTTTTTTTGCTGGGAATAAGATTTAAAAAACAACGAATTGAATTTGAGTTCATGGTAAAATTAACAATAAATAAATTATTGTTTTTGCAAAATAACAGCGTCAAAATTATAAATTTGTAAAATTGATATTAATAAGATTTAAAAAATAACGAAATGAATTTAGTTCTTGGTAAAATTAACAAAAAAATAAATAATTTGTTTAAAAAAAAACTGAAAAAAATTTTTAAAGTATCGTCGTATCGACACTAAAATATCGCCGATACCGATGTATCGGAAAATCTGAAGTATCGCCGATATATCGGTATCGGTATTCGTTACATCCCTAGTGCAATTTTTTTTCTTATACAAAATTACAGTGTAAGAGATCATTAATATTTAAAATTGATATTAATCCAGTATAAAAAATTGAAAGTAATTTTTAAGGAGCTACATTTTCTTTGCTTCCAAAAAATCTGTATTAAAAATATGCAGATAATTAGTAAAAAAGCAAGAAAAAATTTTTAATTCCTTTATAATTTTAAAAAATAATCTCCATGCTTTTTAAAAAATCGATTTTTAAATGACATTTATCAACTAATAGTCTTCTAAATAACTTAATATCTTAATTATTAAAAGTGTTCTAAAAGTTTATATTTTTTCACTTAAATTTACATGAAAATACAGTTTTCAATTTGAATTGGCATTAAAAAAAAATTGTGAAAATGGGTAATTTTTTATCCTTTTTCCTTGAGGAAAAATCACTATAGAACACGGAAAAAGAAATTTGTCCTAGCATCGCTTCCAATTGGGTGATTGGTAATCGAAAAACAGAACTTCTTGCAATGGTAAGGATATGTAAAACTAATTAGAAATTGTCCAAATTCGCAAAACTTTCGGATCGCGAATTCTACATTTTCATGACTTCTTTGGAGTGTCTTTTTTTTGCTGGAATAAGATTTAAAAAACAACGAATTGAATTTGAATTCATGGTAAAATTAACAAAAATAAATAATTTTTTTACAAAATAACAGCATAAAATATTATTAATTTTTAAAATTGATATTAATAAGATTTAAAAAATAACGAAATGAATTTAGTTCATGGTAAAATTAACAAAAGATAAATAATTTGTCAGAAAAAAACTCTGAATTTTTTTTAAAAGTATCGTCGTATCGACAGTAAAATATCGCCGATACCGATGTATCGGCAAATCTGAAGTATCGCCGATATATCGGTATCGGTATTCGTTACATCCCTAGTTTAAACCCTTCACAAACTGCGCAAACTGTGCATGTTTCCACTCTCGTAAATGAATTGTCAAAAAATGTTTGAAAGTTCATTTGCACAACTAATAAAAATATATGAGATAGCCAAGGCTCGTAAACTGGCCAGAGTATTTGTGCATTTGAAAAATAAAAATAAACATCATAAAAATATAAATAAACATTTTAATTTACAAATATTTTTTTTTAATAATTTATGTGAAAAAATAAGAAAATAGAGAAAAAAAGACAAAGTGATAAAAAATTCATATAACTCATTGTTGTTGTGATGCAGAGGCAAGTACAAGAAGTAGCTGGAGAAGTAAGTTGACATTGGCTGTGAAACACGCCTCGCAAGTTTGCGCAATTGCACAAAAGGAAATTTCTTCCGCTTTCATGAAAACCCTTAATCTGTTTTATTTAGATCAGCTCGCGACCCCCGAGAAAATCGAAGAAAAAGCATTTTTTGATCCACCCTAATGCATACTGTCTGATATGAAAATGTGCGGAAATGGCGTATCAAAATAGTACCGATTATTCTGCTAAGGGTCATTATTACAACTCCGTAGTAAAGTAGAAGATAGTTACTGGCACGATTAGCGAAAGTGATCGATAAAGTGACCTGCAACAATTTTTCATTATTACAGCTTTGCTGTAAAATAAGTCATCTTTTTCAAAGTATGGTTATACCAGAGCATTTAAATAGCACAGTGGCAACGTCATGCATGTGTATTTACCATGGCGCAGATAACAGGTACACACAAGTATACAATAAGAATAAATTTGTTGTCAAAAAAACGTTGAAAGATGGGTGGAATTATCAGCCCAGTAGTGAAATTAACTAACTTTTAACGCTTAAATAAAATGTAATTTTGTCTCCAACAATTACTGTTTGAATTAACGCTTATTTGATTCGTTAACTTCGTGTTAAGGCCTTTGTTAAAATCTTATATCATTTTCCAGCACTGTTAAAATAAACGAAAAGCATAGATGAATAGAGAAAAACCAAATGTATTTATGCTTGCATACGAACATATTTTCATGAATTTCTTTAATTTTGAGAAATAAAAGTTAAATTAATTGTTTAAATAATATAAATATTGTATAAAAGATTTCATATGTGTGTATATTGTTGTCGAATAATTATTTGAGTTTTGCCAAAAGACGACGTGCCTTAACTGAACAGCTGACTGTAACACCACAAAAATTATTGCCGTTTAGTTAACGCAGCTAGTAGTGCTTAAACGTTTAACGAATAGTAAAAGCAATAATTTTGGTGTTAACTTCTTTAAACGCCTTGTTTAGCGTTAAGATAATTTTGAGAATCGCACTTCAGGTAGCTCTATAACTCACTCCACTAAGTTTGCCGAGTAAGGTTAGGTGTTCTAGTGAGTTCACCTGTTAGATACGTCTTGGTGTTTACTTGATAAAGAAGCAAATATGGTGCGCCGATAGAAGTTATAGGAAGAATGAACTTGCCAATAAGTTATCCAACACTTTTAGGTTAAAGTTATAATAGTGACTGTGTGCTAAAGATTCAGATGTTTGCTAACATTAGATATCTACATACATATGTCGACAAAAAATGTTTATGGGAAGCCAGCAGTGATGGGAACTTTTTTTCTTCAAAACCCGCCAAATGTGGGTTAGAAATCGCTAGAAAATAGCTAGATTACGGGCAAGACTAAAAGTTTAGCGATAAATCGCTACATTTGCAGACTGAAACCTTTTTCAAAACTTTATTTCAACATATAAACATAAATGCTAATAAAACGTTGGATTTATATATAAAGTGGTTATTATTTAAAAAATTTTAAGTCCCTAATTGTGTGAATCACATCACCGAAGTGAAATTTACCCCCGTCTCGACTAGCAATAAATATCTCAGCAATAGAGCAATAACGTCGGCAGAAAAACCATAGCAATATTTCTTATTGTTTTATTATGTTAACCATATGGGAACACGTAGCACAATGCAATACAATGCATTTTTAACAAATCAGAATATTTTTTTATGAACATAAAAAGTAATATTGAATATGAAAAATAAATTTGAAAATTTTTAAAGTTTGTTTTTCATACAAATTCTTTACCAAACAAACGCATAGAAAGTCAAACAAACGTTGCTTTGCCTTTCAAAAAGTTTAAAATTGTATGAAAAATAAAAGAAATTTATAAAATATTTGAAATTTGGTTTTTGTTCTCTATATAAATTTCACTTTGGTAAGGTGATTTTCATAACTAGGGCCTAAATCTATTTAATTCCATTATACCTGCCTGTTCTGTAAACAGTGTTGATTTAAAAACGCTCGATTTAGAGAAATTAAGTCCACTAATAGCAAATTTTTTCAGACTTTTTCGCAGTATCAAATATTTTAGAGCTCAAAATATAATATCTAAAATTAATTTACTATATACGATTTATAATACATTAATGAGGGCATTATTTATTTTTGGAAAACGAGAAATTTACTCGGATTTGGTTTACAGAATAGAGCCGATAGTTACATATTCGTTTAATATTACATTTTAAGTAAGATATTTTTATGTGCTTATCATCAAATCGACGCACTTACCTATAAGGATCCATACTTTATTTTGGAGTCGCAAATGATTCTGATAGAAATCTTAAACGAAATGACAAAAGTTTCCAGTACATAATTCAGTATGTCGTCATAAATCAATCATCAAAATCGCCAGATTTATGTTGCATCTATGTACATGTTTATTTGATGTTCCTTGATCTGGGGAGCATTTGCTGCAATATTTCAGCAAATCCTTTATCGGCTTTCTTATCATGTAATATCCATGTTGCCAACAATATCCATGAGCTTAAGAAAATAAACATGCTCCCATTTTTACACAGTATGTACGTATAGAAAAATCTTTTAACAATACTCAAAGTATTTGGTGGGAAAGCACGTGTAAAAAATCAGCCTGATCCTCTAAAACCATGAAAACGACATATGTATATATGATTTTATTAAGATATATGAAATTGTTTTTGTTTGATGTTTTTTGCAAATAAAACGTTATTTCAGGACATTTGTGTCAACACTTTTATTTTTAAACAGCACGTACGCATGATCATGGTATGCATACATATCAAATTCTGTCTATGTTAAAAAGAAGATACGACTTCAAATATGAGTTATTGTTATCAATAGTGTTAGTATATCAAAATTTCTTTCAAATGGCCACGTAAAAACAGGATTATGTATGAAATCGCCTTCCAGAAAAAACCGCTATATTTCCCGCTAATAGCTAAAATGCTTTTTCACCCGCTAAACAGCTTTCAAAATCGCTAGATTCGACGGGAAAATCGCCAAGTTCCCATCACTGGAAGTCAGCCACATTCAGTATGTTTGTTGTGTTCAGTGTTACCGCTGAAAACCCAACTTTCCTAAAAAAATTTGCTCGTTATTTTTTAATAGCTGTATGTAATAAAACTTCTTTAAACAAATATGAATAAATAAAACTTCTTTAAACAAATATGCATAAATACTTTTCCAAAGTTACAAAAGTTAGATTAAGCCTGGTTAACGCCGGTTGGGCTTGTATTTTATGTGGTCTTCCAGAAAAACTGATAAGTTTGCTAGTGTAAAACAATAATATTTATTAATACAAAACATTTTAGTTTTAAGTTTTCTTTGAAATTTTACCTTTACTTCTTTCTTATTGCATTGCATGCCTGTTTTAAAGTCTCAAATCGACTTAATTTAACTTAATTTGGTCTGACATTGCAAATAAAAGTTGTAGCAACAAAATACATGTCGTTTTTTTAAAGAAATATTCCACAAAAATGTTCTTCGTGGGGTTTTACATAAAAGTGCTGAGCACCTCTTATGCCTACATAAACGAAAGACTTACAAAATTTCCTATGCTGAGTACTAATTGAGAATAAGTATGAAATTAACCCTTAAAAACAGTTTAGGTTTTCAATGATTTCTGGCCTACAAGATGAGTCTGGAGATTGGTTGTCTTAAAAGATCTGTAGCAAAATTTTATGGCCAATATTTTGTTAGAATAGAGCCAAAAATTACTTTTATGTGGGGGAGTTAGAGTGTTAATATGTATCACAAATATATTTTGTTTAATATTTTGCACAAAGTTGCTAAACATACCCTACACCTAAGATGTAGGGTTATTTTGAAAAAAAGTTCGAAATTCTTGTATAGTGCTTGTTGTAGAATCAAGTTTACCTAATAAATAAATATACCTCGTTTTAGATTTTGTAAGAACTTATATTAATAATATTCACATAATTATCTAAAACCAAAAAAAAATAAATAAATAAATAAATAAATATATATATATATATATATATATATATATATATATATATATATATATATATATATATATATATATATATATATATATATATATATATATATATATATATATATATATATATATATATATATATATATATCGCCTTCCAGAAAAAACCGCTATATTTCCCGCTAATAGCTAAAATGCTTTTTCACCCGCTAAACAGCTTTCAAAATCGCTAGATTCGACGGGAAAATCGCCAAGTTCCCATCACTGGAAGTCAGCCACATTCAGTATGTTTGTTGTGTTCAGTGTTACCGCTGAAAACCCAACTTTCCTAAAAAAATTTGCTCGTTATTTTTTAATAGCTGTATGTAATAAAACTTCTTTAAACAAATATGAATAAATAAAACTTCTTTAAACAAATATGCATAAATACTTTTCCAAAGTTACAAAAGTTAGATTAAGCCTGGTTAACGCCGGTTGGGCTTGTATTTTATGTGGTCTTCCAGAAAAACTGATAAGTTTGCTAGTGTAAAACAATAATATTTATTAATACAAAACATTTTAGTTTTAAGTTTTCTTTGAAATTTTACCTTTACTTCTTTCTTATTGCATTGCATGCCTGTTTTAAAGTCTCAAATCGACTTAATTTAACTTAATTTGGTCTGACATTGCAAATAAAAGTTGTAGCAACAAAATACATGTCGTTTTTTTAAAGAAATATTCCACAAAAATGTTCTTCGTGGGGTTTTACATAAAAGTGCTGAGCACCTCTTATGCCTACATAAACGAAAGACTTACAAAATTTCCTATGCTGAGTACTAATTGAGAATAAGTATGAAATTAACCCTTAAAAACAGTTTAGGTTTTCAATGATTTCTGGCCTACAAGATGAGTCTGGAGATTGGTTGTCTTAAAAGATCTGTAGCAAAATTTTATGGCCAATATTTTGTTAGAATAGAGCCAAAAATTACTTTTATGTGGGGGAGTTAGAGTGTTAATATGTATCACAAATATATTTTGTTTAATATTTTGCACAAAGTTGCTAAACATACCCTACACCTAAGATGTAGGGTTATTTTGAAAAAAAGTTCGAAATTCTTGTATAGTGCTTGTTGTAGAATCAAGTTTACCTAATAAATAAATATACCTCGTTTTAGATTTTGTAAGAACTTATATTAATAATATTCACATAATTATCTAAAACCAAAAAAAATAAATAAATAAATAAATAAATATATATATATATATATATATATATATATATATATATATATATATATATATATATATATATATATATATATATATATATATATATATATATATATATATATATATATATATATATATATATATATATATATATATATATATATATATATATATATATATATATATATATATATATATATATTAGAGTTTTTCTTTTCCCGGACTTTTTCATTTCCCGGGAAAGCGGGATTGATTTTTCAATTTTCCGGGAATTCCCGGGAATCGCCGCTCAATACAAAACGATACAAAATAGCATTTCGCTTAATTTATTTGAAAAAAAAAAACAAATACCAATTCACGAGATCTATTGAATAAGTTTATGAATGCATTAAACGTTAGTAAGAAAATTATAAAATTTGAGGTCTTTAGCCGTGCCGTATACTTTTTAATTTAAATTAAAAAATTTTATTTATTATTGTATAATTTCTAATTAGTAGCCACCCGAAGTAAAAAAATTTACTAATTTCATACTTTTTTATAATTTCTCTACCTTCTTAAGTAGAGAAGATGTTGCAATGATTTATGCTTTATTTCATAAGACACTAATGAGCATTTCATACTGCTAAGCAAAACTGTATTGAATTAATTAAAGGGCCCCCTACACTACACCAGTAAGCACGCGCAATCACGTGTTGGCGCCAGTGGTTGGGTCGTGTATGGGCATTTGGTGTGATTGTACGAGTTGTGTAGCGATGTCAAACAGATTTTGATATTTTGCTGATGGTACCAGTTTGTGGTATTGTGTATGGTGAATTTAGCTCACTTCAGAGAAGTTGTCAAAGAGTAAACATCGGGATAAAACACATTTACTTGAATAAATTACTCATAAATTAAGAGAAAACGAACAAAATATATACTGTAAAGTCTTTCTGAAATAAAACAAGTCATTTATAAAAATTTTTTAATAAAAAGACATGAATTTTACTTAATTTCTATTTTTAAAATAATATCAGTAATGACTGCGGTGCGCACTAGGTACAACAACTCATCAGTACAGAATTTTTAAGAAAATGAATATTGCACCAGTATGCTTGTATGGTATGTGTTTCGAGCACGATTCAACATCACTTGTTTGTGCCTTTATACTGGAGTAATATATGCCTTGCTTAAGTGGCGGAAAAGTGACCACTAAATTTTTTTCGTTTGTATCGATTTTTAATTGAACCCTATGTGAACCTGTTGTTTTTTTTTTTCAAAAATTAATAATTTTTGAAAAATTCAAAATTTTCTGCTTCAAAAAACTCATGTGTGGCTTAAAATCTGATATTTTCAGAAAATATAGACCAGTACTTCTTTATTATGCCCACTTTCACTATGTATACTTAGTGACAAACACAATCACGAAATGTGATTTTTTGAGTGCTGCTCTTAGAAAAATATGAAAATAAAAACGGAGACAGATAAAATGTGCTCAAAAATAAATATTTTTCTTTTATTTACATATTTTTCTAAATAAAAGCAGCACTAGAAATGTGTGCTTACAAAGAAAAGTTACCATAATAATATTTAAAGAATCCCGGGAATTCCCGCACAATTTTCCCGGGATTTATTTCCCCACTTTCACTATGTATACTTAGTGACAAACACAATCACGAAATGTGATTTTTTGAGTGCTGCTCTTAGAAAAATATGAAAATAAAAACGGAGACAGATAAAATGTGCTCAAAAATACATATTTTTCTTTTATTTACATATTTTTCTAAATAAAAGCAGCACTAAAAATGTGTGCTTACAAAGAAAAGTTACCATAATAATATTTCCCGAAAAATGTGCGGCATACCGGGAATTTTTTCCCGGGAATTCCCGAATGAAAAACACTAATATATATATATATATATATATATATAAATATATATATATATATATATATATATATATATATATATATATATATATATATATATATATATATATATATATATATATATATTATATATATATATATATATATATATATATATATATATATATATATATATATATATATATATATATATATATATATATATATATATATATATATGTATATATATATATATATATATATATATATATATATATATATATATATATATATATATATACATATATATATATATATATATATATATATATATATATATATATATATATACTTATATATATATATATATATATATATATATATATATATATATATATACTTTATATATAAAGTCATTTCACTTCTGCAGAGCTTTCTAATTCAGTTAAAATTTTTGCAAATACTCACGATGCTGTTAAGAAATAGTTGATTTCAAACAGTAAAAGATACAAAATTGCACAATTTTAAAAAGTTTGTTTTCCGATACCAGATCTCTACATTTTATTAACTTTTTTGGTTGTCTTTTTTCACTGGGATCTTTTAGTAAAAAATTAAATCCAACAAACGATAGGTTGAATTTTTTCGGTCTATCGGTTGATACACAGTCAGAAATCGACCAAAAATTAAAGCAAGTTCTATTCCTGGGCAGCAGCGTTGCCAGAATGATGATTTTATCATATTTTTGATGATTTTTAATCCAAAATATGATTTGATGATTTTTTTCCATATGATGATTTTTTTCTCGCAAATTATGAGTTTTTATACTTTTATATGTATATCGTCAGAGAAAATGCAAAAAGCCCCATCTGACATTTTAAAAGTTTTACAGGAGAAAGATGAAACTTGTTTAAATGAAAAAAATATATGTATATATTAACAATTAGTACACAATTTTACAATATAATTAAAAAAGGACCAACAAATTTATATATTTATTGCGAAATTTTGCACCAATTGTCCATATATTTTTCATTTAAACAAGTTTTATGTTTCTTCTGTAAAACTTTTAAAATGTTGGATAGGTCTTTCTGCATTTTCTGTGCCGATATATAAATAGTTATTGAAACATATCATGCCTTACGTTTTGCAGTTGTTTGGATCAATTAATATATAATTTTCAAATGTTTTTAACATAAAAGTTTAGTGAAGTGCATTCATCAGCTGTGAAAGATCGTTTTGAATGTCAAAACATTCAATCATGTTCGAAGATAAACAATTTTGTGGGATATACAAAGTTTAATGTGCTAAATTCAAATAATTTTTAATTTTGTTTCTATCATGTACAGATTTTTTTAATGGGTATGACTAATATTTCTAATAGCTACGTCAGTATATTTCACCCTAACTCTATAACGGATTATCCGATATGAATAAATAAGCCAGTCATGTATACTAATTTTTTATATTTCCAACTGTTTCGGACTTCTTCAGAATCTACCGGCGAACTTTTTTGTTGCAAAATTGTTTGTTTTCAAAAACTAATACAAGAAATTAAAACTGCAAAAATTTTAATGTTATCATTAGTCTAACAGCTAGTATAACTAGAAATAAAATAAACCTCAAATCATGAAAATCGATAGCAAATGTTGATTTTATTCGCAATTAAGTGAAAGCGGTCAATTGATAATAATCACAATTTCCATACAACAAAAAAATTTTAATGTGTGTGTGTATTAGCTCCCTCAACTAATTGTGAATAAAATCAACATTGCTTTCGATTTTAATGGTTTATGGCTTATTATATTCCTACATAGCTACACTCTTAATTTTTTCATGACTTTTTGAAAACGAAAAAAAAATTTCATTTTGTATGAAAAACGCATTTTTCGTTTTTCATACAAAAATTGAATTATTGAAATTGGATAAACCATTCCTCGAGTTAGGGTAAACTATACTGATGTACCTAGTGAAAATCTTAGTCGTGCCCATTAAAATATCTGTACGTGATAGGAAAAAACTGAAAACGGATTTGTGTATTAAAGTTTGTATACATATTCCACATATTTTTATTTAAAAGCTGAAAAATATTTTTTCTGTATACCAGTGCATATAGTTGTGTTTTCCGTTTTTTTCGCGGTGGTATACACTTCGCTGATTGCTACCGATTTTCAAACTTTTTCACAAATTTTTTACAAGTGTCTTTTTAATATTGGTTGCCAAAATAGTAGTTACATTCCTATCTAGAAGATGACATGAAGGAAATCATAGGATCTTAAAAAACGCTTTTTTGTTTTAGTTTGCTGTAAAAGTCTCATTGTTCAGCTTTGCAATTAAAGTTTGTGATGATTTTTTATATCCAAATATGATTTTTATTTCGCAAAATGATGATTTTCTTTGAAAAGCTTCTGGCAACTCTGCTGGGCAGTGCTGCCCAGAAATTCCTCTCACATGTCGCTCATGTGCTTTAAATTTCTGCCGTTCACCACTCTGCACCTCGTCACCCATTGCCACGCACTTAGGCCCAGTAATAAGGTCTATGCAAGCGCCCACAAGTACACTCGCATTACATTTTTCGTTTTGCATATCACTTTTTTAATGCTCTTCTTTATTTCAAGGGATTTGCTTGATTGAACATGAAAGCGATAGAGACACAAAAAAAAGGACAACGCTAGCCAATGGCGAAAGCAAATACGGCCTCTTTCAAATAAGTAGCAAGGAATGTAATGCAGGCAATAAGCTCCAACCGTGCGATACAACAATTTATCCCTGCTGTCACATGGAGTGTGAAGGTATGTATGCGTAAATAAACCCAGTAGCTAAATTTGCGACTAGATACGCTTTGGCACAGTCATATTACTAGTTGTAATGATACTAGTCACAAAATCACAGTCATATTACTAGTTGTAACAATACTTTTTTACTAGTCAAAAAAGAACAACCATATTACTAGTTGTATCGAGACTAGTAAGGATACTAGCGATGGGCAAGTGAAAAAATATATCGATATCGATATATTTTTATATATCGATCGGAATCGATATATATATCGAATAAAAAATATCGATATATCGAAATATCGATATTTTTTCAACAATGATAATTCATACGTATTCCCCAAATTTTTTTAAAAATTAAACAAAAAAGGTACCTTTTTTATAAATAATTAAGCTAGAAAGAGTTAATTTCCTAGATCCGTACTGTTCCACCAATATTGCATAGAACATACATCAGCAAAATTACACTTAAAGAATGATAATTTTTCGAATAGACAAAATATTATAAATCAAACAAAAGATTTTGTTAGTAATATTCTATTTGATGAAGACTGTGCCGAAATGTTTTTAAAAATTGCACGAAAAACAAAACCAAAGCTAAAAAATATCGAATTTGATACTGTCGATATATTTTGAAAAAAATATCGAAATTAAAAATATCGACGATATATCGATATATTTTTAAGAAAATATCGATATATCGATATTTTTGCCCATCCCTAAAGGAAACTAGTAAGAAAATGACAAAATATAAAAAATGACTTAATACAAATCACATTTTTAGCTCTTAAAAAAATAAGTAAAATGTGGTTCAGTGGGTAGAGTACTTGCCTTGAAATAGGAGGAATATGTGTTCGTACCCCGATTGAGCCAAGGTTAAATGAAGGAGTAAAGAGGCCTTCCAGAAGCATATTTAGCAGGTGGGGGGCCTTCCATTCCCCATTCCATACTCATATCTTATTTTACACATACTGTCATTGCGGTGCGGTGTAGGCCTTCCGGAGTCACTTACCAATGTAAGGATTACAGTAGGCCTATAGAATGTCTGTTTTAAAGCAAATAGAGATATATTTTATTTTTTATCTCAGTATTTTTTAGCGGCTTCTATTGATTAATGTAATTCTTTTGATTAATGTAATTTTTGATTTCGAGCTACGTATTTTCTTCCATCCAAAGTTCGTGTATTTATTATGAAGGAATTGGGCATGATGTAGTTTTGACGGAATAAAGATAAGTTATTCAGGTCCAACATAAACGGATTAACAGCAGCATGTAAGATGTCTCATATACGTAAATTTCAGTCTTATATACAAATTAATTGCGATAAAAGAATACGAGAATGTTTGTTATTTCTAAAATACAATTTTTTATTAAACAAAACTAACAATCTAAAAAAAATAAGTTCAAAAACCTATAATCCGACTTCTTAAAAATTGCGCCTCTTCGTCCTAAGTGTAAAATGTATTGTACTGTAAACAGACGCGGATCCAGCTTGAGCTTTTGGGGGGAACTTC
This sequence comes from Panzeria rudis, assembly GCA_956483635.1. NCBI lineage: Eukaryota > Metazoa > Arthropoda > Insecta > Diptera > Tachinidae > Panzeria > Panzeria rudis. The sequence goes on from OY101450.1 coordinate 152,580,421, forward strand.
TAAGTAAAACATACTATTTTTCCAAAGATCTTTTAGAAACTCTATAGAAATTTACTCGTTGGGGGGGGGGGGGGTTGCCCTTCCCCCCTTGTACCCGCGCCTGACTGTAAACAATACTTTACTTATCAAATTAAGAGAAATAGTTAAAAGTTATGAGGGAACAGATCAACAGACATAGCCACATACATAAAGGTTAAGCACATAACCGCAGCGAGCAAAACTTAACAATATACACACACACATATATATATATATATATATATATATATCTATATATATATATATATATATATATATATATATATATATATATATATATATATATATAATATATATATATA
>OY101450.1:152580961-152765791 GCA_956483635.1 Panzeria rudis
ATATATATATATATATATATATATATATATATATATATATATATATATATATATATATATATATATATATATATATATATATATATATATATATATATATATTATATATATATATATATATATATATATATATATATATATATATATATATATATATATATATATATATATATATATATATATATATATATATATATATATATATATATATATATATATATATATATATATATATATATATATATATATATAATATATATATATATATATATATATATATATATATATATATATATATATATATATATATATATATATATACATATATATATATATATGTATATATACACAAAATTTTTTTTTAAATGTATTACAAACTCCTAGTTCGATACGTTAGCTATCGAATGCGGTAATCCATCCATTCGAAAGCCTACTCGATAACGAATGCGGTGATTCGCCCTTGATGAATTTTACCGCTGGGTGAAAAACACAATACATATTTAACGAACGAACGCAAGTGTCAAAAATTTACAATAGTTTAATTTGATTTTGATTTAAATTCTATTTTCAGATTTTCTTAATGACGATATAGCCGATGATGTTCAATGTGCTAAAAGAATATTTGAACTTAAAGGTTTTCGAAATTGGAATGGATGGAAAACGTATTGCCGCAATACTCAGAATTTACCAAATCTAAGTGTTTCTTGTAATATCAACATGGTGTCGCCGTTATCAAAACTTATTTCCTACGTGAGCGTCAGCGGAAGGCAATAAATTACATATTCGGTATATACTCCTAGAAGTAATAAATTGTGTATGTCATTATAGTATAAGATCCGAACTAAGAGCGGTCTTCGTTGTAATGTAACGTGAGTGGCTGCAACGTTGTCATCTATTTTTTTCTTTCAAAGATCTTAAAAATAAAGAAGAAACATCTCATAGTCCGTTTTAAAAGTTTATTTCAGTAAGAATTTCTGTGTGACGAAGAAAATATAAACATAAAACTAATAAAAAGCAAAACCTTTAAAATGGGTAATGAGTAGTAGTTTTCTTAATGGATTACAAAGTAATGAGTGGTACTTATTTATGCATCTTATTGTTTTAAGTTCAAACATTTTTTTGTTAAACATTCCCTTGCTTAGTTAAACATTATTCTATGTAAATTTTTAACTACAATTTCCTTGGGATGAAATTACACAACAATTTTATTACCCAAAAATAAATAAATAAATAAAATTAGTTTGTCCCATTTTGGATAATTACATAAAAATCGGGAGCACGGAATGTAAGATAATGAATTGTGCAGATCCGTTAACTTTGTACATTACATCAGCTGGTTTTGTGAGAAGTCACTGTAGTGAAAAATATATTGTGTGTAGGGTTTGGGATTTCCCGGACTTTTGCATTTCCCGGGGATCGGGAATAAGAAAATTGCGTTCCCGGGAAAAGTTTATTTTCTAAATTAAGTAGATTTATTGAATGCAAATTGGCCGTAATTTTCATTGTTTTATTAATGACAACATTTTTTTAAATAAAAAATTAATATAATAATTCTAAAACAAATTTTTAAGAATTTTTAAGTGAATTCAGGCAAATAAGAGTTTGTACTTATTACACAGTAACAGACCGTATAGAATAATTGACCACTATTACGCCTCCAAATCATTTTATAAATAATTTGCCGTAATATTTCTTATTTTTCATGCCAAATTTCCGGGCGGATTGTTATAATTAAGTACAAGCAAGTTACAGTACCATACTCAGCTGTGCCGAATTTTACATACCCTGAGCCACAGTCTGTCAAAATTTCTCTGGTTTTCCATTTTATTTCCCTTAAAAAATCTCCTTCAAGACTTCAATAATAACGTCGACTCATAATAAATTTAAGTCATGACAACTCAAAGTTTTTACAGCTTCTATGAGCTTAAAATGTCCAATAAACATCCCAAAATGTTCTTATTCAAAGTTCGTTTAAGATCGAATGATTTTACTTTAGGAAACGATTAGAGCACTGTAATCATTTATACAAAGTATTCCTTGTTTTTATATAGTGATTAAACGACATTATCTACTAAATTCATCTTGCATGAAAATGAACTTTCACTTTCCTGTGTAAACGAACAAGTAATGTACAAGAAAGTTGTCTATTCCATTGCAATTTTTATTTATAATACGTATACAAAACTTTCATGAGAGTACTTTCATGTGTAAATGTAGCGTTAAAGAAAAACTGAATTATAATGCAAATTTCTTATATGAATCAACATAAATTTCGCTGTCACTAACTTCATTTTATAAAGATGTCAAATAAAGTCTATATATTTATGACATATTGTGTACTTTTAATTTCCCGTTTCCCGGGAAAATCTCAAAAATTTCCCGAGAATATTAGATAGTCTTTTCCTGGAAATTCCCGAATCCCAAGCCCTATTGTGTGATAAAAAATATATACATATGGGGGACATTATTTTTTGAGGTGGACGGCCCAAAAAAATTTTGTTGCCGAAATTCCTTGATATTTGCATAACTATAGTTCAAGTAGGTATAAATGTGTATGCAAAATGTTTTTTTGTATGATGTTTATTTGTCAAATTATGGGGAGCGAAAATGTTGCAGTTTTTGAATTTTTTTATTATTGTTTCGAACTAGAAAAATAAAACAAACAAAAATTAAAATAACTGATTTTTATACACAGAGAAAAATTTCAATGTAAAATCGTCGAAAACCAGGTTAATTTAACATTTTTCGGTAGTGATTTCGCTTCATAGGCGTTTCGTGTTAATTCAATATGATTTACAATAATCTTGAAGGAACATTTATCCATAAAATTAAATTAACTATATTTCATGTTGATTTAATATATTAGTACAGTTAAATCAAAATGAAGTTGATACTGAAATAATACGAAAAATCATGTTGAATCGACACTAAGAATACTGTTGAATTATAGTTATATCAAGCTGAAACAACATGACTTTAATGTAGCTATTCTATTAATTATTTTACTTACGTGATGTGTATTAGCACAGGCATCAGAAAACTTTGTGTTGTAGTTGGCTGTCCCAGCCAAGATTCGAACTCGTACCACTTGTATGATAGTCCGCGCGCTAGCCACTGCAGGCACAACAGCTTCAAACTTTACTTTAGCTATACACTAAATAAATATCCATTATATGTAAAACGAGTTTCATTTTAATTCAACATGATTTAAATGATTATTTAACATAAAACTTATTTCAGATTAAAGTTATATTGTAATGTTTAAAGTGTAAATGTTTAAAACAATTTTGTTTTCTATTGATTTTATTCTTAGTGCTCACCGAGGAGCTCCTAAGAATGATGTTTATTAACAATTGAATTCTTACCAAAATTACATTTACTTACATACTAACTATGAGAATAATGCTTAGGGGTATCTTAACATAAGAGGGAAAAGAAACGAAATACATTTATTATCTAAACGTTCCTTTTTTAGTTTCCCAAGGTGGACGTGCGGCGTGTGTCTCGTCAGTAATTTATAAAACTCAAACCGTTCGCACATGTGCTCAACTAATATATTGTGTTGTTTATATTTATGTATAAGCACATGTGGTTATTAAATAAGATTTATTTAAGTGATTTATGCCGCGGCCTCTGATCAAACGCATGAGTGCCAAGTGACTGTTATACAAAATATTTGTGTTGCAGTTTGTCAATGAAATTTGACACTGCTGTATGGTTTAGCATTGTTGGCTTTACATGTTTACTACACACTGTTGTTTATAGTGTAGTCAGACCACGCTACAACAGTCATGTTTATTTAAAATGAAATGTAACGTTTATAACAAAGTTGTTTTATCAGCGAACATTTTTAAATCAAAGAGATTTAGATTTGATTAATAATTTTTCATTTAAAATTAATATGAAACAATGGTAATTTTAAACCAGCAGCAGTAAGTTTTCGCTGGTAATTCGTTTTTTGCCGTCTAAATAACCGACACATGTAAGAATAAACAACAACAAGTCACACAACTAAGCACAAAAGTGAACAGTAGCAATGAACAAAGCAAATAAGCACTAACACACTTAAACGACAAATTATTTCCTGTAAATTTAATATGATTTCAAATCACAATTGCGTCATGTTGATTTTACATTCCCTTTTTTCTGTGTGTAGAGAATCGGTATAAGATATCGTGTAAACCTTACGTTTAATGTATTAAGTGTGTTCAGCATTTTTATGTAAAACTCCACGAGAAATAATTTCATGGAACATTTTAACCCTCTAGCACTTCGCTGTATGGATATTTTTTTACACTTTTTTAAAAAGGGACAAAAACTCCCCTTCGACGGCGAGATAGCGGGCTGAAATATGTACAGTACCTATCGGATATAAGAAACTTTAAAAATGCTAGAAAATTGTTTCTTATATGTGATGTTTTCCTATAAGCAATTATTGTTTATAAGACAGTTATTTCTTAAAAACATATATATGGATATAAGAAACTTTTTTCTTATAAGTGTGTATTTAATAAAGCATACATATGTAATATTTTTCTATAAAAAGAAAAACAAATTAAGTTCGATAGTAAAATTTTTTTTATTATGTATACGAAACAATTCATATAAAAAACTAACTTAAATACGAGTAGCTCAACAAAAGATAAACAATAAAAAAAGAATTCAGTTTGCACTATAAAAATTTCTTATATAAAATCGTTTTTCATATAATTTATCGTCTTTGGTGTTTGAAAAAAGTTTATTGTATCAGGTTTTTTCTTATATGTATATGATTTTCTTTTATAGAACATTTCTTCAATGGAAAGTACAGAAAAAGACAAGACACTTAAACGACAAATTATTTCCTGTAAATTTAATATGATTTCAAAACACAATTGCGTCATGTTGATTTTACATTCCCTTTTTTCTGTGTGTAGAGAATCGGTATAAGATATCGTGTAAGCCTTTCGTTTAATGTATTAAGTGTGTTCAGCATTTTTATGTAAAACTCCACGAGATATAATTTCATGGAACATTTTAACGCTCTAGCACTTCGCTGTATGGATATTTTTTGACACTTTTTTAAAAAGGGAAAAAACTCCCCTCCGACGGCGAGATAGCGGGCTGAAACATTTACAGTACATATCAGATATAAGTAACTTTAAAAATGCCAGAAAATTGTTTCTTATATGCGGTGTTTTCCTATAAGCAATTATTGTTTATAAGACAGTTATTTCTTAAAAACATATATATGGATATAAGAAACTTTTTTCTTATAAGTGTGTATTTAATATAATAAAACAAATTAAGTTCAATAGTTAAATTTTGTTTTATTATGTATACGAAACAATTCATATAAAAAAACTAACTTAAATACGAGTAGCTCAACAAAAGATAAACCATAAAAAAAGAATTCAGTTTGCACTATAAAAAATTATTATGTAAAATCGTTTTTCAAATCATTTATCATATTTGGTGTTTGAAAAGAGTTTATTGTATCAGGTTTTTTCTTATATGTATATGATTTTCTTTTATAGAACATTTCTTCAATGGAAAGTACAGAAAAAGACAAGGTATTTTTTGGCCACTTTCTTATAAGCGGGTTTTTCTTATATGCGATGTGCTTATATCAGGTATCTACTGTATTTATTTATTTACTTTATAGTCCAATACAAAAATTTAATATTACGTAAATATAAATTTGTAATTACAAAGAACTAAAAAAAAAACATCATTGCGTTAACAATTCTAACAAAAAATTTAAAACATTTAATATATGTAAGTATTTATTTAAGTATTTATTTTTTATCTATATATATATATATATATATATATATATATATATATATATATATATATATATATATATATATATATATATATATATATATATATATATATATATATATATATATATATATATATATATATATATATATATATATATATATATATATATATATATATATATATATATATATATATAGATATAGATATATATATATATATATATATATATATATATATATATATATATATATATATATATATATATATATATATATATATATATATATATATATATATATAATTGTTTGTGTGTTTGTTAGTAACGCATGATCTTCGGAAGTATAAGAGCTGTTGTGCTGAAATTTCTAACACGGATTGCGTCAACCCACGTTAGGTTTTTGTTTTGTATTTGACCAAATAGGTGGCTGTGAGGCAGAGTTATTTTGATCCTATTTTATGCTAAAAACCGATACATTTGGAGGCAAGGCAACGTTTGCCGGGGCCAGAAACTAAAAATTGATTTTAAGCGTTTAAAAAATGCACCTAAAAATGAAAAAGAAGCATTTAGCTACGAACAATGTTAGCAAAACTTAAATAATTTGAAAATATTTTTTTGTTAATGTTTAATTATTATTAGAGAAAAAACATAAAACATACATTATTGGGTCTATTACTTAATACAACCGAACTTTAATGGCGTTGCCAGTCGGCAACTGAAAATTAATGGATGCCAGAAAGGCATTAAATAGCAACTGAAATTGACAGCTCTCAGTTGCCAGTTCGCATCAGTATAATCATTTTCAGCAACTGGCAACCTAACTGAGGCTCAGTTGCCATCCATAATCGGCCTATTAATATATTTTAAAAAAATTGAGAAATAAGCATTTAAAATAATTTATAACTCCAAAAATATGTATTTATTTCCAAAATATGCAAAAATATGTACTTACCACCAAAATATGCAAAAATATGCAACTACAAATCGATGCCAAACTACTTAAAATTTTATGATTCGCATAAATAATTAGTCAATACCTCTTTATCACTACTAGGGTCTTTAATTCCCAGACTTTTTTGTTTCCCGGGAGAGCGGGAAATAAAATAGAAATTCCCGGGATTCCGGGAATTGAAGAACGTACTAAAATATTTAACAAAAATTACAAACATTTTAAATTAATCATTTAATCATTCTATATTTTACACTGAGCTTTATTTTAAAAGTATTTCACAAACAAACAGTGTCTAAAGAAATCAGATAAAAAGCACAAAACTTAACTAATCCGAAAAGCTAAACAATATTTTTATCGAAATTTTAAGGAAACTTCGCATTTAAAAACTATTTTTAGATCGAGCAACAAGAGAGAATACAAATCATTAATAAAATCACTGATGTACTGAAATCAGAGTATTTTTTGAAATCTCCGCTTCGAAAATAATGTCCCATATATAAAAAACTCAACTTGTGTTTTGTTTTGTCAGCCCAGAATCTTAGATCAATTACAACCGATCAATTACCACCACTGAGGAAGCCCTCTGACTACATGATACCTCATCTGGACTTCGATAGCACCTTCAAAGTCCTTATTCAACCCAGACGAGAGTGGAAGGGAGGTAACATAGAAAAAGACTTCAATTTCATCAGGGTGTATACTGATGGATCAAGAATGATCTGCGGTGTAGGCTCTGGAGTCTTCTCGAATGACCTTCCAACGAAGCCAGTGTATTTCAGGCTGAAATCCTGGCTATAAGGAGGCGGCGAGAGTGTTAATTGACAGGAGTGTTCAGGGTAGAGTCGGCATCTTCGTCGACAGTCAGGCGGCACTTCTGTCCCTAAGATCACGCACTACTTCATCTACTTTAGTTAGCCAGTGCAAGGACATGCTATCCAGATTAGCTGGTCAGACAGACATTACCCTCATCTGGGTGGGTTCCTGCACACAGTAACTTCCATCGCAATGAAGGCGGATGAGCAGCGCTGGCTCTGCTTTCAATTGAGCGAAGTGAAACACTCACTTTACTGAGCGTTTTTAGCTCAGTGAGCGCTTTCAAATGAAAGACATTATAAGGCAAATTTAAGCTGAATGTTTCATCTTTCTTTCTTTCTTGTGTCTGCTGTTTCGTAGTTCATGGCGAACTACAAATATTGGCATCATTGCCGAATTTGCCTTGAAAACGTATCCAATACGTGGCTTTTGTATTGGATACGTTTTCAAGACCGAATATTTTCTTACAGCCATATTCATAAATATTTAAAACAAGGCAATAAAGTACTTCTAAGCAAAATTTCATAAAATTGCATTCATAAATCTTTATTACATGAAAATTTTAAAATAGGTTTAAAGATGGTATGCACCTTCTATAAACCTTCAATAAATTCATATCATCGATATATCAATTTTAACTTCAAATATCTTTGCAAATTTAGCACACAGGAATACATGATATTCTTTAAATTAAAGCTTGAAGTCTTGGCTATAAGCATTTAGGTATGTTTCTTAAAATTTAATAGAATATGCCGCGAAATTATTTACGAAGGGTTCCGTACGAATACACATATATCCCTTTTTTTGCTTTTTCGTTTAACTTTAGTTTTTTTATTTTTTAAGTATTTTTGTTGATTTAGCGATTTTTTCGGTTTTGGCCCTTTTTTCATTTTGGTGTTTTTTTGTTATTTTTTTGCAATTTTTCGTTTTTTACAATTTTTGTTTTGTTTTTTTTTTAAAGATTTTTTTACTTTTGGGGATTTTTTCGTTTTGGCGCTTTTTGACGATATATTTAATCTTAGCGATTTATTTTAGTTTTGGCACTTTTAGTCAGTTTTGGCGCTTTTTTCGGTTTTTGATTTTTTTTAGTTTTACCATATTTTTTTGACACTCTTTTTCGTTTTGGCTATTTTTTTTAGTTTTGGCGCTTTTTTTAGTTTGGCGCTTTTTTGTTTTGGCGCTTTTTCGTTTTGGTTGTTTTTTTCTCATTTTTCGCGATTTTTTTTTTGTTTTTTTACGATATTTTTAGTTTTAGCGATTTTTTAGGTTTTATTGCTTTTTTCGTTTTGACGACTTTTTTCGTTTTTTGTCTATCTTTTTAGTTTTGATGATTTTTGCATTTTAGCGATTTTTTTGTTAATTGGTGTAGTCTATTCTACAGACTACACCAATTAACACTAACTTTGAAAATGTAAACTGTCTATATACAAGTGTGTATATTACATTTGTATTTCAACATTTTTCGTTGCTCGCTTTAACAGCCTTTAATTTTTAACTGTCATATATTTCTTGTTCCTGAGAAAACAGACTGTGATAGACGGACAGACAGACGGACGGATAGCGTAGCGAAAACAATAGGAAATCTTTACACTTTTGGTGTACGGAACCCTAAAAACAGTGACCATTAACATAATTGCTAATAGTGAAAGAATGATATAGTATCACTTAGATTTTATTTTAAATGTTTTCAACCCTCGTTACTGGTATTATACGAATTCGTTAGTATGGATAAACAATTTTTATAAGATCAATTTCTGACTTCCACTTAAACAAATAAAATAAGCCCACAACAGCTTTAAATTTAAACTATTTTCAATTTTAGCAATTAGCTAACTAACGAAGAGCGTGGGAGTAAATTTTATTGAAAGTTGAGTAGGTTGTTTATAATGTTGAAATATGTAAATTAGGAGCGACAACTATGACTTTGCACTCAAAAATACAACACAAAGACAATTAATTGTAGGCCGTTGCAGACGAAGCTTTAATATAGTCTGGACTTAGTAAGGAGTACCAAATACTTACGAGTTGTTTTCTATTTATCTTTAATAGATTAAGAAGGATTGATGATTCCGAGAAGAACTATGTACATGCAGTATGATTGATAATAATTGTCATTCTGCATGAAATTTATTTTAGTTTTGTTTTTAATAAGTTGTTAACGTATTTTCTTCACATTAATTCAAAAGAATTAACTTTTATAAAATTTTTCTCCATAATAAATATTATAGTCTTTTTAATAAATATTGTTTTTAAATAAAAATTCACGTAATCATTTACACCATGCACACACACGTACACACATTTAATTCATTTTTATTTAAAGTCACAATTCTTTTGCAGCGTAGTATTGTTGTGAGATTAAATGCTGTGCTCTAACTGCATCGCAGACTTTTTTATTATCAATCTACAAGCGATATCTTTGAATTAGTCAATCCAACCAACATGTTGCATGTGTAAAACCTACATAAAATAAGTTAGTTTGCGACCAACACACCTTCCAAACAAGCCAAATTAAGACCAGTGTTGCCGAAATAGATTTACAAAAATACCCAATTTAAATAAAATAATGCCTAATTTCAAATTAAAAAATTCAGACTGCAGCCAAATTGTTTTCTTGATTTCGGCCGAAATCAACTAGAAATTAAGTAATTTCCCATCAATGAAATTATTTTCCTTAATTTAGGCGAAATTAACATGAAATTACAATTCACATCCCTGTTTTTGTTTTAAAGTTCCTTTTTTGGAACAAAAGATCGACGCAGTTGCGTTAAAAGGGCCAATCTTAATTTTTTTAAGAGGGCCAATCTGTTTTTGCTTACCTTGTTACGACAAGTCAAAGGGGCCAATCTGCTTGGGTCTATCTGCAACGAGCTGGCTTACAAGGGCCAATTTGCATAATTAACTATTTTAAACATTATATATTTTGGTATTTTTTAAAGCGGTTTGGCTTTGATAACACTGGACCAAATTATGTAGGCACCGTAAGATTTTTAAACCATATTTTACAAAAACAAACATAAAAATAAATTATTTCTCAATGTGATTTGCGTGTTTACTTAAATGAAGATTTAAAATAGTGATTAGATTATTAGTAAAAATGATCAAACCAAGAGGAGGGAAAAGCAAAACAAAGGTATTTACATATATTATTTTTAAATAGCTGTCGATAACTGCATAGACTTCTTAATAACGACCAGCTCCTAATTTAACTGTATTCTTTAGCGTCTGTCGCAGTTGACGCCGTTGGACCAGAGGTAGTGCTCGTTGAAAAAAATATTTTTTACCTGAAATAGAAATCCAAGTTTCTGGACTAAGGGCAAATGAAGCCATGATTTCAGAACAAATTGATATACCTGAAGATGGAGAGGAACAAGTAGATGTAGGCGATAACAATCTTGAGTAGAAATTTAAATGTAAATTATTATACTATTCCTAATTTAAATATTAATATTCCTTGTCAGTACATAATAGCTATGTATAACATTAAATACCTTTTTATTACAATGTAATTTTTGCTTAAAAATATTTTTTTTTTGCAATTAAGCACCTATGTTTTATTTTCTTCCCTAATATATGCAAACATTGGCCCAAACATTTAAGGCCAAACAAAGTGCCAGATTGGCCCTTTTTAATTTTTAATTATTAGAACTATTACTACGTAAAAAAGGCCAAACTGAACTATGTTGGCATTTTTATCATTTTTCTTATAAACAAGAACGTTTAGATAAGAATGCAGTTACTGAAATAGGTAGACAATAGGGATGCCAAACGGGAAATACCGAATCCCGAAATCCCAGGATTTTTCAGGATTGGCAAATCCCGAATCCCGGGATTTGTGAAAATAAATCCCCGGATATTTCGGGATTTCTTCTATACCAATATTTATGTAAGAAATATGTATATATTTTAATTTTCATTAATTTTATGGAATTTTTTTAATATTTAAAAGTCCCAATAAACTTTTACATGTCTTTTTTAACAATTTAATGATTATTCGTGACAAACTGTTTATAAATTAACAACAAGATCAAATAAATTAGGTACTTTCTTATGATTATTTTCATCAAGTCTTCTGCCAATATACAACTGAGAAAAAGAATAGAAAAATAAGTAATATGAAAAGAAGAATAATTTTTATTTGAAAAATTCACCAGTTTGAAAAACTCATTCCCTTATTCTACAACTATGTATATATCTACGTTACTTTAACCCCACACCATAAAATGGTCACTTCTGTTCTCGTACTATTGACAGCTCCTTAATTATCATAAACATAAATAACAAAAAAGTGTACAGAAATAAGTGAACGAAGCAAATGTGTTGTCTAGAACGTTTGTCAAAGCAAACTAATTACTCCTCAAGACGGTTTTCAATTGCGGAACGAGGAACGATAAGAAAGGAACGATTGGATCGGTCCGTACCTTTCCATGAAACTCGGTCGTTCCGGAACGACACAACTCTACCATTAATCATAGGGCTAATTGGGCTGCCACACAGGGCCGCCAACGATCCGAGGGCGCCAAAAACCAAAATGATGCGCCAAAAAATCAAAATGATACAATTTTTATTGCTTTTTTAGCGGAGTCGGTCGCAAGCGATTTTTTACATTTTACAATAGCATATTGGTTTTATGTATTATTTCATAAAAAAAACTAAGTTCTTATTTCATCAAATCATAATAAGAAAAATGTATACAAGAGAGAAATATTTTATTTAGCCCAGGGCTCTCACACTTGTTAATGCGGCACTGGCTGTGGTCCTGCCTTCTTAGAAACTTTGCTACCTTATGTTCCGGCCGTGCTCAGGGAAAGTTGGGATGGTTCTTGTTTCTAGGCCGATAGACTCGGGCTCTCAATATAAAATTTTATTGCAGGTAGCTTCTAAGTTCTGAATTTAATCGAACTGTTATTCATCCAAAGTTATTTAATTAGTTTGGTTTAAGTTCGCTTTCAATTTAATCTTTGGATTAAATTACAAAGGTACGTATTTTTATTTTAGAAAGAAGTTCTAAGGCATGTAATAATTGAACATTAAAAAAAAATTTGGCTGTACAGAAGGTTGAACTGACATCAGATGTTTCGAGACCACCACAGTCTTCTCATCAGAGTTCTTTTTGACCTAGACGACACTGCCAGCGAAGGCAGCAACCACCAACGAGCGAAAATTCTGTTTATTTTTTTACCAATTAACAGATGAGTCGCCATTTCGTAACTATTCTCAACTATTATCGGAACTTCTCTATGTTTTCTTTGTCATGTTCAACTTTTTAAGCTTTTTGATTTCTGTCATTACCAGCATGAAATATCATCGATATATTCAAATGCTGCGCTTTTTTTATTCTATCGTTGCCAAATTGAAAAACATTGATTTTTACAAATTTCCTAAAAAACACATTTTAATAAAATTGTATAATTTTATCTTTCTTTAAACCAGAGTACGGATTTGCACACACATGTGCGGCACATGCACACTAGACTGGGTAAAAATAGCTTTTCTCGATTTTTAATAGGGGTCAACGATAAAATGGTGCTAAATGGCGAGGTGAATTTATGCGTAAAGTTTTGTTAATATATTTTAAGTTAAAAAATTTATAATGAATTTTTTTGGTAATTAGCATTCTAAAATTCTAAATTCGGGTATATCCAGATAACAACGGTACATTTGCGTTTTGCGATACATACTATACATCGAAAAACACAAATGTACAGTCGTTATCTGGACAATAGCCGAAATTAGAATCTTTCTTTATTTTTCGTATTTAGCACATGCTAATTACCCTAAAAAATGCATTATAAAATTTAAAAAAAAATTTCTTCAAGCAGTGATCTCAATCTTGCGACACAATCCGGAAGCAACAAAACTTAAAATATATTAATAAAACTTTACTCATAGATTCACCTCGCCATTTAGCACCATTTTATCGTTGAGCCCTATTGAAAATCAAGAAAAGCTATTTTTGACCCAGCCTAATGCACACGTGCTGAAATAAGCACACACAAAATTTGGCACACGCACACGAGTAAGTGCCAATTTTTTTGTGTGCTTATTTTTGGCACATGTACGTGTGCCAATCAAGCTGGCCACGTACATGTGCCTGTGCCTAAAGATAGAAATTATATGGCTCTTGCACGTCTGCATGTGCCAAATTTAGGCACATGAGCTGCACACTCACTTATCCTAAAGAAACAATGACAATGCTAGCAGCGTTGTCGTTTGGCCTATTTGTGACATTAAAAAAAATAAATGATCCCTTTGATTCGTAAAACAGCTCTGGGCGAGTCAGCATCACGCGTCGTTGGTAATTACTTCGTAAATGCAACCAAGCCACTGTCGTTTATTGGCCTTCGAGAGTTTTGCGTCTCACACCGCATGTGATTAGTGGTTGGCGTCGGTTAACGGTAAACCGTGCAGTATCCCGTTGGTTTCCATTAACCACATGCAAAAAAAAACAATTATAAAGAAAAATATTAACCAAACCACACAACCAAACAAAACCTCACCTTTAAACAAAAATAAATATATATTGATAATTGGTTGGAGAACCAAACAAAAACTCAATTGCGAAGAAACAAGGAGTGGATTTTGGGAGTTCCAGCTTCGTGTGCGACGGTATACGTCGCTTGGAACTACCTTGGAAGAGACTCCTTTTAGAAATTGTTGATGGTGGTATAACCTAAAGTTCAGCCAAGTAAACTTCCCATCTCTTGTATAGCAAGGGGGCACGGAGTCATTCCAAATCATCAAAAAAAATTATCCCTTTACGCTTTTTTAATCGAGTTGAAAAAAGGAGGAGGTTTATCAATTAGTGTGTATTTTTATTTTTTTTAATTTTTTATGTTTGTGCACGCATATGTATCTCCTTCATTTGTGAACCGATTTTCAAAATTTAGTTTTTGTTTGAAAGGGTTTGCCGCCAGTTTGGTCCCATATCCTTTTTTTTAAATCGGTGGGAAATTTGCTCGCCCTACGGGTAATTCTGTCATTTGTGAACCGCTTTCAAATTTCCGTTTTTGTTTGAGAGTTTTTGCTTGCAGTTTGGTCTCATAATATTTTTTTAAGCTCGTTGGGGAAATTTGCTCCCCCAATGCATAACTCTGTCATTTTTACAGTAGTAAATAATTAAGAAAAGCAATGGACATTATTTCCATGGATGTTATAGCATGCCACCGTATTTTCTATTAAAACAATCTTTTTAACACACCGTATGGCTGAGTCCAGGTACAAACCTCAAGACGGATAAAGAAACAGTGGGATGACAGTACCGGTTCCGAACTTTCGCCTGAAATGAGTCGGTAGTGCGGTTCATATATCCGGTTCTGGTCTGGACCGGAACTTCTGTCAGTAGTGCAGTTCATACTTTCGGTTTAGGTGCTGGACCGGAAGTTGAATCGGTACTGCAGTTCGTATTTCCGGTTCCAGTCTGGACCGGAAATTGGATCGTTAGTGTAGTTCATACTTCCGGTTTAGAGGTTGGGCCGGAAGTTGGGTCGGTAGTGCGGTTCATATTTCCGGTTCCGGTATGGACCAGTAGTTGGGTCGTTATATATATATATATATATATATATATATATATATATATATATATATATATATATATATATATATATATATATATATATATATATATATATATATATATATATATATATATATATATATATATATATATATATATATATATATATATATATATATATATATATATATATATATATATATATATATATATATATATATATATATATATATATATATATATATATATATATATATATATATATATATATATATATATATATATATATATATATATATATATATATATATATATATATATATATATATATATATATATATATATATATATATATATATATATATATATATATATATATATATATATATATATATTAGTGCTTCAAAAAAATATATTTTGTTGATTTCTGGTTTGATTTTGATGGCTACGGTTGACAACACACATATACCTCGCCAGAGTTAGCAATTTTTAAATTATAGTTACCCAAATTTTTTTTTACTGATCCAAGCTAGAAGTTTAACTGGATCATATTTTTAACAATGCATGTAAACAACGCTGCGCAGATTACATTATTTAAAACCTGCTTCTATCACAAATTTTTCCTTTACTGGGCCAGTTTGTGAGAAAATTTCTCGTTCTTCCCAATGCGATTTGATACCACCAGTAGCGCGATTTTGTAACTTTTATTACTATAACCTTATCGTTAAAATAAATATAACGAAAATTTATCGAATTTGTTATTCAGTAACATTTATAACGATATTCGCTGTCGGTTAACTAACGACAATAATTTTTCTGTTGTTAATGGATAGACAAGAGTCGGCTGTGCAGCCATAGCACGTACTTTATGCCAAAACTGAAGTTTTTGTCCTACAACAATATACAAAGAAACATATAAACACTTTTATGAAAAAATAACAATTCTATTTCTATTATTTAAACATTTATTTTAATATATATTTCTCAAAATTAAAAAAAATGAATAAAAAAACATTGTCTGTACACTGTTTGCCATGGACAAATTCATTTGTTTTTTCCATTCCTCTTTGCGCTTTTCGCTTTTTTTTAACAGAGATGCTACATGATATCGAATAAAATTACACAATTGCGCTATCGTTACTGCAAGCGACTAAATATATATTTTGACATTTAACCCATTTTTCTTCTTTTTAACCGACTTCAAAAAAGAAGGTTATCAATTCGTGTGTATTTTTTTAATGTTTGCACAGGCATAACTGTCATTTGTCAACCAATTTTCAAAATTGTTTGCCTGCAATTTGGTCGCACAATTTTTTTTTTTCGAAAATCGGTGGAGAAATTTGCATACCTCTGCCATTTGTGAACCGATTTTCAAAATTGATTTTGTGTTTGAAAGTGTTTGCCTGAAGTTTGGTCCCGTATATTTTACTCGAAAATCTGTAAGACTTTTCACATTTCAAATGCGTTTCGTTAATTTTTTTTAATTGAAACTAAAAATATGAGAGATCAGTATGCGGCATAAGTATTTTTGAATAACCTATTTCAAAGACGTGAGAACTTTAAAATAAACACAAATAAATTCTACTTGTTTAAATTTTATATAGGGTTCCAACAAAACTAAATGAATACGTGCAAGATAAAATAGTGTTTTCATGATTTCTGAACAACTTGTTTCTTTGAATGCATTCTTAATGCCATCCTAAATCTTAATAAAGCTATAGTTTTTGAACTCATGAAAAACGCATGCGACATTGATAATTATGTGGCGAAAAAGGTACGCAAAATGGAATTAATCATCACATTGACTCATTTTCCAGCGGTAAATAATTTAAAACAAATTTTATCTCATTATAAATTAAGTTGGGTATGACTCGGCTGTAGAGAGTACGCTTTACGTCCGAAGAGGTAGGGTTCGTATCCCAGCCGCGTTAACATTTTTTTAAATTCATGCATGCATGCATGCAAAAATGGGTTAAAATCATCGAATTTTCATCTGTCTTAAGCACTCATTTGAATGACGAAAATTTTATTTAAATGTGAACGCATAACCTCCAATGACATGCTAATGTTAAAATCGTGCGTTTTTCACCTGAATTTGAACGCATGCAGTATCGTTAGAACCAATGCTTTAATTCGTTTTTCTGCATGTCTTTTTTTGTTAGGTTATATTTATTTATTGTATCTTCAATAAAATTTAACTAACAATAAGTAATCAAATCTTAACTCTAAAATTTTAAGTCCAGCCAATGCCAGACAAAAATATTTGTTTCAGCGGCTGGTTCTTTGGTTGGCTACGTCTCTCATGTTCGGCTAAGAGCAAGAGTGTGGCCTCTAAAGTTAATGATGTTTCGGGCTAGGAGATTTGGGTGCAACTCGAGTTTTTTTATGTATCTTGTCACGTGTTTAGAAAACACTTTTTAACCAGCGGCACATCTAAATCTTTATGAATTCGCTTGTTTCTGACATACCATGGGGCTGCTGTAATTGTACGGAGTATTTTATTTTGTCGCCTTTGAGTTTTTTCTACATTTTGATGCAGTGCGCCATAACTGGATACCGTAGGACCATAGGTATTGGTTTTAGAATTGAGTTGTATAGAAGAAGTTTTTAATCTAATTTTGTGCCGGGAAAAACACAATCAGAGCTTTTGTACTAAGATAGATAGTCATAAAATTTCGAAGTCTTATAAAGTTAATTTACGTTTACAACATATAATTTTTAAAAAATTTTTTAGTGGAAACTTCTCAGGATATGAAAGGATATATTTTTAAAAGGACATTTTTTATATTTTTGTTTAGGGGAACTGAAGTAAATATTTTTATAAAATTCTACAGAGCATTCTCTTTTATTTGGTGCCGAGTATTACACTAATATTAAAAAAAATATTTAAAAGAAGCATTCTTGAAAAATGTTAAGTCCTTTAAAAAGATGAGGAAATGAAAAACCAATTACGCAGTTTGAATATATTTTGTCTCTAGATTATGAATATTAGGGTATTCACTTAATCGGGCTTTTGCTTTAATCGGTTAATCGCTCGATTTATTAGTCGAGGTTTTGGCTTAATCGGTTAATAGTCGGTTAATTTCGGTATTATTCGGTTAAACGATTAATAAAGTTTGTTCATAAATCAAGTAATTTCAACAAACAAAAATGCACAAATTATTTATTATTTCGAGTTTATTAGTAAAAAAAAACAAGAACATAACAAACATAACAATTCTTGAAATAAATCAAGCAAAACAAAAATCATAAATATGTATTAATTAAAATATTAACAACTTTGTGAGATCATTTTATTAGTTTTTTCACTAGTATAAGGAGATCTTCTAAAACAATCTCTCAGAAAAATAATTTAGTTTAAATGTTTAGGTTTTAAGCGATTATTTTCTTTAGTTTTGATAAAACTTGACTTGGGAAAATCCTTTCACTTATCGTGGATGATGAAAAAATCGAAAGCATTCCATGATACAGAATATCTAGTTTCTCAGTCCTTTTCCTGGATTTCTATAAACATATAAAATCTTCCATTATGTCCTGTTCTAATTTTCTCAATTTTGGTTAATTCTGTTAAAAGATTTCTTGTATTACTATCGACATTTTCTTCTGTTGCCAGTTGATCATCTGAATCATACTGGCAGAGCTCAGAACCGAACATTCTGCAAAAAAGTTTATTTTCGAATTCCTTAGTTTCCGTTTTTGTACTGTATTTTAAAACACTGTTGCTAAAAGGAAATATTCATGAGTGGAGGTATAAACTAATTGAATTCGTCTCTCATTAAATCTAGTGTTTAGATTTTTAATTAAGTCCTTGGCAATAGTATTATTGGCTTTTATTAAACTATTAAATAAAAACTTAATACTTCCCTCAAGTTAAATTAGAGTAGCAGAGTCTTTACTAAGCTAAGATCTTACTTAAGCTAAGCTTTTACTTAAAACTTTGTTTGTATGAAAAATAATTTGTAAACACATACCTTTTGTATATGAGATGAAACAAATAATTAAACACACAAAAAATATGTTATAATACTACAAAAACTTAAAAATTTTGTTACGGCGGTTAATCGGTTAATCGACTGAAATTAACCGGTTTAACCGTTAATCGAAAATAGCAAATTTTAAATTAATCGATCAGTTAATCGGTTAACCGAATGAATACCCTACTGAATACATACTGTTGTTTCTGCAAAATAGAAAAAATTAAAATTTGTCACGCGGTGCTATTAGTGTTTGTTAATAACTGTTTGGCAGAATCATACGTACAGTAATGCCAATCGCAACCAATTTTTAAAGAAACAAATGCTTATTCTAGACTCTTCTTCTTTTTATTACTGGTAAAGTAAACTAACAAAAGAAAATGCGTAAAAACGATGTTAGCACGTTAATTCACAAGTCGCTATTGCTAGAATAAAAGAAGAAATAGTTCGCAAAAGTAAAAAATGTACCCATATTGACCAAAAATTTAAAAGGGGCTAAAATATAATTCTAATAAGTGCTAGATTTTCGCCTTTTTTGGGCTAGAAATTTTGTTTCGCATATTGAATAACTAAAAACGTGCTAAATCAAGCCCGAAAAGGGCTAGGTGTTATTCTCATTCTCTCTGTATCCACCAAACTTCAGGGAATAACAATACCACCTTATAACATAAACACTGCATTAAGGGGCCCACACACGAGTGATTTGTGCGTGTGATTTGTTCGTGCTCGACGTCTTGTTACTCGTTAATTGGGCTGTGCGTGCAAAAATCACAAGTAATTGAAAAATTTTAATTTCTTGTGTTTTCTTTCTGAAATTTTCTTTAATTCTCTTTTAAACTTTCATTCATGTCTACACATTGAAAAATTTTCAATGAAATTTAAAAGAAAATGTGAAATTAAGCAGCAGCTAACATCAGGTTGACCATTACGAATTACAAAACAAAAGGGAATTTCAAAGAACATGAAAGAGTGTACCCTTCCCAATCTTCTCTCCCCTCTCACCAAAATGCGCAGACTTTCTGAAAGAGAACTTCCATAGTGTGAACCGTGACAAAAGAAAATATAATTTCGCAAAGTAAAAGCGATAAATATAAAAACCTAAATAAATAATAATAGACAAAAATAAATAAATAAATAACCAAAAGAACAATTGCAACATCCGCAGACTTTCTGAAAGAGAACTTCCATAGTGTGAACCGTGACAAAAGAAAATATAATTTCGCAAAGTAAAAGCGATAAATATAAAAACCTAAATAAATAATAATAGACAAAAATAAATAAATAAATAACCAAAAGAACAATTGCAACATCCGCTAAGTTTATTGTAATTTGTTCGTCGTTAGTGGAGATTTGGTACGCGAACAAATCTCAGGCACAAATCTATCGTGTGTCAGCTGCTTTACTTATCAATATGCACTAATAGCAGCTAACACACAGAAACTGGTATGAAGCAGTGCTGGCCATCGAGAGGAATGAGTTTTCAATTTAGTATTAGTGCCTATGAGTATTATTAGTGCTTATGAGTATTCTACTGTTTGCCTCAGTGCTGTCAGATTTGGGGATTTATCCCCAAATCAAGGATTTCCTTTTCGAAATGGGGATAACAAATTTTAGAAGATTACTATGCGATTTTTATTCTGCTTTATATATTTTTATTTCTTTCTTGGATTATTTTAATATCATTACATATTGCAATTGCGCTTCAAAAAAAGCATAAATTAGAAACAAAATGCAGTAAGAATTGCTCGAATCTGTTAAAACTTAGGGCTAGGTTTTGTAAATCCAAAAGTTTTTTTCGTTTTGAAATTTTGTATGGAAACATTTTGTTTTTAAACGCATTTAAATAACTTTTCATACAAGTTTAAAACGTTTAGAAACGAAATTTTTTACAAAATCTGCCTGTTAATATACATTTTAAAAATAATGGAATTTGTTGTGACACTTCAGAAATGGTGAAATGATTTAACTTTAAAGCAGATTCGGACTCCGAACTATTGATTTTATTAATCAGCTTAACTAATATTTCACCAAACCAAATGTTCCGATTTCGCAAAGACTTTGTAATGACTGGTCGACAAAACCTTCTGATTTCGGAACATATATCGTAACGAAATCGTAACGATTTTTGTATAAAATGGTTGACACGACTTCGTAAAGATATTTAGGTACGAAATCGCAACGATATGTCGGAACGAATTCGAAACGACGCACAGTGGTCTGAAAGATCATTCTAGCACGACATAAATAAAAAAAAATTTTTGTCGCGAATTCTAATGATCATTACAGAGTCTTATTGTCAAATGGTTAATTTAACTTTTTTCAACCATTATTTATCCAAGAAGGTCAAATCCTGTTCTTACGGCAATAGTAAAGTTGCTCTTTCAGTACTTGTGAATGATAAAGTGGCATGAGGCTGTTCAAACAAATATTTGCTTTTATTTTTTAATATTCCGTTTGGGTAAGATGGTGGTATCTATTTAAGGCGCTTTCACATTGTAATACAAGCTTTGTGATTTTTATTAGATTTTGTAAGACGAAAATCAAATAAAAATCAGTCTGACTGTCAAAAAAATCTTAAAGAAACTTTTTGCATTACATTTTGTTTCTACACTATCACATTCCAAATAAAACGTAACATAAATAATTTGCAATAAAGCAAATTGCATGGTAGAATTATACTACAGGTAGTAGCGAAGCTACAACAACCCAACAACAGCAAAAACAACACGGCTTTTTATTGTTGTTTATGTTCGAGGTTGTCAAAAAGCACAAAAGAAAATTTGAAAAAAAATTATATGTTCACATGTGTGTGTTTACTTGAATACATACATTTGTTTACATTTTCTGATTTCCAAAGCATTTTGCTTGCATTGGCTTGGTCGGTGTTTTCTGTGGATTAATAAACTTCAAAGTGTGTAAAGAATAATTAAATAATAAATATCAAATTTCAAGTGTGTAATAAATAAATAATATATTTTGTATCTGAGGATCTACAATTGAGTTTTGATATATTAATAAGACCAGCGCAGTGCAATTGACTGGCGTATTGACCAAAAATTAGTTTGCTTTTTGTGAAGAACGTGTATTAATTCCATGATATCGACATCAAAAGACTAACCACAATTCAACAACAATCAACCCATTGACATCAATAAACTAAAATAATTTTTAAAATTAACTCAATGACAAGGAGTCATAGAAGCCCTGATGTGTTAATTGCGGTTGAACGGCCAGTTTTTGGCAACACGACACTGCCTGGACAGAATCGAATTCTGGACAGAATCGAATAACTGAAACTACAATTTAAATAACTTAATATAAAGTTACAATGGCACAGAATTAGGCAACAATACCAAACTTTGACCAGTATTCACAAAACATGATGCCGCAAAGTGGTCCATGCAAACAAATGCGTTCCGAGGAAAGTTAATCCCACATGTTTGGCTCCACTTTACCCTGCGGTCATCTTGAGGAACACGGAAAAAGCTTCCACTGCCTGGTTTTTCTTTTTTTTTTTTTGCAAAAGCTGCACTTATTCATTTTGGTGAAATTGTTTTTTATTAAAAAATTTACTTTTATATTTTTGACAACTTTTTCCACAAATTTGTTTTCTTTATTTTCACAAAATTCTTTTTCTTTTCTTATTTGCATTTGTAAACAAATGTTCGCCATGTTTTTTTCAGTAGTGTGGGTGTGTTGGTATAACATAAACAACTTTTGACAGAGACGAACCCAAAAAAAAAGTTCGTTAACGCTTCACCACTACCTGTATTATTCTACCATGGCAAATTGTTTCGTTTTTTTTTTCTTTATTTATGCCGGAAAACAAATACACAACTGTTTTTGTTATTCCGATGTTTGTTTGTGTAAAAGAGAACCCTGATAAAATGAAAAGTGTGATTGTTTAGAAAATTTCCTAAAAATGACGAATACCACAACATGTACTGTCAAATTTCTTTACGTATTATTTGACAAATCATAACAATTTGTTTTCACACTGTTGGATTTTTACTTAA
This sequence comes from Panzeria rudis, assembly GCA_956483635.1. Lineage (NCBI taxonomy): Eukaryota > Metazoa > Arthropoda > Insecta > Diptera > Tachinidae > Panzeria > Panzeria rudis. The sequence continues at coordinate 152,604,000 of OY101450.1, forward strand.
GATTTGAGTTTTTGACAAGTGTTAATACTAAATCTAATAGTCTGAAGGCCGCTTTATTGTTATTATTCGTACATTCTTAGAGTATTTTGATGTGCATTTGGCTTATTTTAACAGTTAGGATATAAGTGGCAGCTCGTTGCAGATTTGTCAAAACCTTTGTTTTGGTGGTATGTTAGAAATACACACACAAGTATATACTTATATATACACCATATCGTGGATCATACGTTGACAATACGTAACTGATTGTCACTACTTTTCAGTTGAAGAAATTACCTTAAATAGACTAGAAATGAAATAAGATAGCTGAAAATTATTTTATAGATTCTCCTAACTAATTTCGTCTTTTTATTTTGCAGATAGGAAAGTTTTTAACAATTTATGTAACGTTTTCTGCGTTTTGTGAAAAATAATAAAAAATCAACTACGAGTTGTCAACGTATGACCACCGATATGTACAAATGAAATGAACTACAGTCCGAATAAAGTATTCATAAGTTAATACTTAAATGATTTGAAATTGAAATAGTATTATTTTTAGTGGGGATTTTTGGGGATAATATACATTGATTTTTGGGGAATTTCGCGGATTAAAATTTGCTAATTGGGAATGCGACTTGAACAAAATCTGGGAGCCCTGGTGTGCCTATTAAAATGAAAAACAACAACGTAAAAAACAACAAGCTTTTATACAACTGAATGAAGTTGTTGTTTATTTTCTACTCTTTAGCAGAGCTGTGAAAGATTGCAATCACATGATTTCATGTTAATGATTGCTAGTTTTTGATTGCAATCAAAATCGTAAATTTGATTTCATGATTTCAATTTGAAATCTTGAAATCATTTCAATAAAAAATTAATGATTGAAATCAATTTTTTAAATTAATTTCTGTATTAATTGATTGCAATCAAATCCAATGATTGCAATCAAAATCATCGTTCTCTTCAAATGATACTCATTTTTATAGAAATAAAGTTTACTCTGATTATTTAAAAAAACTGCATGAAATGGCTAACTAACCTACGTTTTGGTACGTTTTCAATACAATTTTGTTGGACTTACACTATAGTAATGATTTCAGGGAAATTGATTGAAATCAAATGATTTCAACAAAATTTGATCAATGATCTAAAAAAAATGATTTCAGAATGATTGCAATCACAAAAGATGAGATGAAATCAAGGAATGAAATCAATTTGGTTGAAATCATTTTGATTACAACCAAAATTGATTGCGATTTTTTACAGCTCTGCTCTTTAGTGAGTACATTGGTTGTATTCGGCTGCATACATATACGAACCGAATAATGTTCGGAACTCTGGTGCCAGTATGAGCGACTATGGTATGAAGAGATATACCCAGCAAACCAAAACACACATATCTCAGACAAAACGCTCGAGAACGGCTATCGAAGTCGGAAAGAGAAAGAGCTGCTAGAGCTCACTCTTCGCTCAATTTGTGGCAGCAAATCTTTCGATTTCGATGTTTCGCTGACAAATCAATAGCGAACCAATATCGAAGAAATATCGATATCACAAAAATGCAGGAAAAAGTAATTTTTCAAGATTATTATCTTTATTTTTTAATTTATCTATTTTAATGTAAATGGAATATTTATTTATTTTAAATTTTAACTGACGCTGCAGTCAATCAGATTCGAACACGGTACTTCCTGGCTAACAGATTAGCACACACCCACTAGGCTATCGTGGCAAACTTTTTTCTATTCAATTATTACACACATGAATGTAAATTGCACATTCGAGAAATTATCGATGCTGCGAACATTCATATTTTATGAAATTTAGCAATTGCGCTTATTATCGCGATATATTTCCATTCTGCGAACATTAACATTTATGAAATTTGGCAATTGCGCTTGCTATCGCGGCATTATCGACAAAAGTTCAATTTACCAAACATTAGATTTTTTAGATTCACGAGCATTTGTCCAACAAATTTGTTTAGGAAATTCTTCGTTTTAGCGAACCTTCTTTTATATCGAATCTCAGGTTTAGTGGGTATCTATGCACGTGTTTAATGTGTATATATCATCCGATATTTACGTTTTTTAATTGTGTCATTCGGTAAATAATCATAATTAATATTACCTTTATTTCATTCATAAGTACGTCACAATAGCCTATTTGATGAACATTCAAAGTTAAGGCCGAGACACATAGAATCCGTCATACGTTATACGTCGCCTTTTTCAACTGACAGCTAAGTTAAAATACATGTTTTCTTATGAACTTGATCACATACAGTACTTCTCCGTCAACGCAAAGTACAAAGTTGGCCAACTTTTAACTTTTAACGTACGTTGAGTACTTTGGCAACTATTGTTTGATTTGTTCTTTGTTGTGGGTTTGTTTTTCGCTCAAAAATAAAATAATTTAAATTAAAATTTATGCGATTGTATAAAGTATTGGTGCTTTGTTATAAAAAAATAAAAAAATAAAGAATTAAGAAATAAGAATTAAAATAAAGAATTAAAGAAATTTAAATTAATAAATAAATAACAGCTGATTTTCTCTCCGTTAACAAAGTACTCATTGTGCCAACATTATCCGTCATTCCGTTAACGTCAGTTGAAAAAGGCAACGGATGACGTATGACGGATTCTATGTGCCCCGGCCTTTAGACAGTTTTTTTAATTATCTCCGTTCTATATTTTTGTATTTATTCCCTTCTGCCAAATGGTGATTCATATTTACATATGTATGTATGTGGAACACATATCGCTTTCAGAAAGATTTAAATAAACAATAAACATTTTGAAGTTTTTAAAATGATTTTATTATTAAGAGACATTTAAAGTTAATAATTTAATAATATAACATTTTTAAAATTTAAACATATTTTATTTAATCACAGCAGTCTTTTTAATGTCTTAAAAATTAAAACACATATAGTACATACATACATAGTATACTGACACGTATGTACATATATACTTATCTATGTAGTATGTATGTATACATGTATGCATATATGCACTTTCATATACATATAATAGCTATGAATTAATTTACATACATATTTGGGCACTGTTCGCTCCGACAGAGGGCTTTAAAAAAATTAAAGAAATTAAAAATACTAAAAACTACACGTTTGTTGTTTAAACTATGTATACATATATAGTACATATTTACATTAAGGTGTCGGTCGTATATTTCAAAAAGTGTTCCGATTCTCGTTCTCACCCTCTAGAAATATTCTAATAGTCTAAAAACTAGTCTGGTATATGATGGACATCGATCTATTTCAAATCACGTGATTTCACAAAACTAATAATAGCCACACGACACAGTGAAATCGAATTTAAGTTCGAATTAAATACTCTAAGCCTCAAAAACAATAAAGAAGCGTCAATAGTTTTCAGAAGAATTTGTTTTTTGAAATCACGCGATTTCATATCTATGGTTTTTCAGCACATACCAGAATATATACCAATTTTTAAACCGATTGAAATGTAATTTTGTTCAACCATATGTAACTAATTGTCTCCCCAATTTTTCAATATTTTTTTTTCTTATTACGCGGAGTTATTTATATCTTTCCAAAAATCACAAAAATCAAATCACCAGTAATATAGTTATGTCACAAATATCAGCCGTCATGTGTCCGACGGCATGTGTACTTTTTTCTTTCATTTGTACTTCTTTTATTTACACCATGTACTTTTTTGCCAGTTGATTATCTGGCTACCCTAGCCAGATAATCAACTGGCACTTGTGACAAATAACATTTTATGTACTGCAAGAGATTGGTTTTGAATTAGAAAATCAAATAAAAATTACCAGATACATATTTTTTCAATTGTTAGTAGCTTTTCAAAAAACATTGCTCTAAAGCTTTTAAATTTTTTATTCTGGCAATACATTTCAATTTAATTGTATTCTCTTGTTTTTGAGCAATTCAAAGCCATTCGTATTTTCTTTCGGATTGTGTTTAAAAGCAATCAAATTAATCGTAAAACCGATGGAATATGGAAGAAAGTACACATTTTAAAATTTTTGTATGTAAATATAAATTAACATGCCAAATCAATATTGTGTGGCTTTTCATATTCGGCCATGTCACAGAGTTCATTTCCGTTCGGAAACGGAATTCAACCTACCCCATTTTTGTAGCGGCTGGTGTCTAAAAAAGTAAATGAAATACGCAAATTTGTCTTGGAGTGGATTGAATTCCGTTTCCGAACGGAATTAAACTCTGTAACATGGTCTATTAAATCCTTTTGAAAATTTGTATAGCAATTTCGATTTAAAAACTGCAGAAATCTTCTATGAAAATTTGATGGCAGCAAAGTCGCACTTGTTGGCCAATAATTTGGTTCTTTTGAGAAAGAAAGTTGCAAAAAATTATAAGAATATCCTGCCTGTTGTGTAAGCCGAGTCGATTTGAAAACGTTCGATTTAGACAAATTAAATCCATTAATTGCATAATTTTTTTTATACTTTTTTTTAGTTTTCATATTTTTTAGAGCATAATATATCACAACTGAAATCAATTCACTACATACGATTTAAAATACATCAAATGGGGCATTATTTATTTTTGGAAAACGAGAAATTTACTCGGATTCGGTTTACAGAACAGGGCCGTATGTTTTAATACGAGTCTTTGTTTAAGTATTCCAAAGATAAAATGACTCATACATATTTTTCCTTGTCACCTACAAAATACCTATCGTTGAAGTTAATAGTTTTTTCGTACTAACATTGAATGTAGAATATGATTTTGTTCAATTTAACATTATTTTTTCAATAACACATATTTTTTCTGTTAAATGGCAATTCTTTCAAAATGAAATTTTTATGGAATAGGATATATAAAAATTTCATGTTACTAAAGTTAACAGAGCCGAGGTTTGAGTTATATAATAAGGCTGTAAATTAGGGAAATACCCGATACCGATATATCGACGATACTTCAGATTTTCCGATACAACGGTATCGGCGATATTTTACTGTCGATACGACGATACTTTTTAAAACTTTTTAGAGTTTTTTTTTTAACAAATAACTTTATTTTGTTAATTTTACCATGAATTAAATTCAATTCGTTGTTTTTTTAAATCTTATTAATATCAATTTTAAATATTAATAATATTTTACGCTGCTATTTTGTAAAAAAATTATTTATTTCTTTTTAATTTTACAATGAATTCCAATTCAATTCGTTGTTTTTTAAATCTTATTCCCAAAAAAAGACACTCCAAAGAAGTCATGAAAATGTAGAATTCGCGATACGGAAGTATTGGAAATTTAGATTATTTCTAATTAGTTTGACATACCCTTGCCATTACAAGAAGTTCTCTTTTTCAATTAACAATCACCGAATCGGAAGCGATGCTAGAAAAAATTTCTTTTTCGGTGTTCTATAATGGCTTTTTCTCAAGGAAAAAGGATGAAGAGTTAATTACCCATTTTCGCAACTTGTTTCTTTTTATGCGAATTTAAACGCAAAATTGTGTTTTCATGTAAATTTAAGGGAATAAATATAAACTTTTAGAAAAATTTTAACAATTAAGCTATTAAGTTATTTAGAAGAATATTTAAAAAGCACTTCGAGTATTTGTTAAAATTATAAAGGAATTATAAATTTTTATATAGCTTAAATAAACTTCTACTTGCTTTTCTACTAATTATCTGCATATTTTTAATATGGATTGTTTTGAAGCAATCACAATGTAGTTCCTTAAAAATTACTTCCAATTTTTTATAGCGGGTTAATATCAATTTTAAATATTAATAGTCTCTTACACTGTAATTTGTATAATAAAAAAATTTCCCTGTTTTTTTGTTAATCTATACTTGAACTCAATTTTAATAAGCGTATCGGAATCGGTATCGGCGATATTTCTTTTTGAGTATCGGTATCGGATCGGCAAAACGGCGTATCGTTACGTCCCTACTGTCTGGGATTTTGGGGAGATTTTTTTACATATTTTTGGAAACCCGGGAAACTTCAGGGATTTTGGGGAGATTTTGGTAAAAGTTTTTGGGAATAAGGGGAACTTCTGAAATTTAGGGATTTTTTGTCCCAATTTTGGAGCATTTTTAGACCGGTTTTGTGTCTAAGGGTGGTGTCCTTGCTTAGTGAAGGCGTCTCGGATAAATTCTTGAGAAATATCACCTAAGTATCTTCAAGGCAACATTTGAAAAAGTAGTTACGAATTACTGTGTGTTGCATATGACTAATAAGTACATCAACAAAGTAACGATTAAAACCTAAAATAATGATTACTAAAAAAATTATTGCATAAAAAATGGCATGTCAAAATACAGTTATTTTATTGTTCAACAACATGTTACTAATAGCCCAATTAACTATGCCGGTTTTACACGTTTTCCGACTAATTTCTGACTGATTTCTTTGTTTTGTATTCGCTGAATAGTTTAGAACATATTTAGGTCGTTGTCTTTGAAAATAAAAAATTATTGCGCCCAATAAAATAATTGTTTGAATTGCCACATTAGAATAATTATAAGTTGAACAAAAAATGCAGGCCAAATAATTTTTTAAACTATTATAGTTTTTGACTTGGCAGTACCTAATTTCCAATTTCTTGTAGGCAAGACAAGAACCTCGAAACTCAAACGAAAAAATAATAACGATTTGTTGAATTGCTTTAGTGACTGATTTCCGTCTATAGACGTAACGTTTTATCGATATACTGAATTGGGCTACAATATTGTGGGATAATTATGATTTTTTTGGTAAAATTTTTTTGCAATAATCATTATTTTCGGTCCCTGGTTAAAGCATATAAAACCAACCAACCAGTTATTTTTAACCCTTTACATTTTGATGAAATTTAGTACGAATGATGCCTCTAATATTGGTCCAACATCTAAGCTCACTATTTTGCTTAGTTCGCCAAATATCGCGACTTTAGAATAGGAAAATTCATCAAAAATTATTAAACTTACTTCACAAAAATATGTAAACAACTTGTCCTAGATATTCCATTAAGGTGTACAAATTTGACCTCTGAATAATGCAAAATAAAATCAAAACATATGCTATTTTAAGGACCATTTTGTGCCCTTTAATATGTCATCTTAATGGTATATCTAGCATAAGTAGTTTTAAATAGGGATGTACCGATACGCCTTTTTGCCGATACGATACTCAAAAAGAAATATCGGCGATACCGATTCCGAAACCGATACGCATATTGCAATTGTGTTCAAGTTTAAATTAACAAAACTGAAGTAGGGTAATATTTTTATTATACAAAATTACAGTGTAAGAGATTATTAATAGTGTTGTGTTTTTCTTCCGACGGCGGTTTATTGAATTTGGAACGATTTTCCGTTCTATTCAATAGAACACTGAAGATGGCACATAGCCGAAACCGGTCTGTTTACAAACCAAATTTGACGTGGGATGACGGAAAATCGTTGCAAATTCAAAAAAGATTATTAATATTTAAAATTGATATTAACCCAGTGTAAAAATTGGAAGTAATTTTTAAGGAGCTACATTTTCATTGCTTCCCAATCCTGTTTTTACACGGTCTTTTTTTACACGAATTTAAAATAACACGGTTGGCGGAAATAGACTAATCTTGGTTTTATTCCTTACATTTTGAATAAATTCTTAGGGATAAAGTGTGGATTATGATGAAGTGTGTATGGCTGTGTGGGATGATGTTTCGGTGGGTGACGATAGGTGGAGAAACAAAGATCTAGCCAAGAAATGGTAGAATGTAGGTTTGTAGACCTGTATGAAGCGGAGAGGCTGGAAATGGCCTTAGATTTTATAATTACTCAGTTAAATGAGAAATTATAAAATGTGTACATACAATGGTACTTAGTTAGGTACAAATGTATGTTTGTTATAGCGGGAGGAAAAGAAATTAAAACAAATGGTAAGTATTTAACTATAGACAAAGGTTTCCAATATTAAATAAAACCAAATAGTAAGTTTTTAGTTGAATTCAAAGAATTTATTTTAAGCACGAGATGCTTACCTTGCGAAAGTTCACTAACAAGTGTCTATAATAAAAACTAATTTATGGCACGAAGGCCGATTTTTAGATAACATAGCCGCCATTGGCGGGAACAACTTGACAATTCTAAAAGTTATTTTATCCATTTCGATAGGGTTTCTTTAAATACTTCACAGTTGTAACTAAATAGGATTTCAAAGCTTCTTAAACTGTAAGATCTTACTGGTTACCGTATTTAAATTCAAATATTTTAACTTACGTTATACTCAAATAATTCATACTACAAATGTCATTTTAGGATACATACATATCATTTTCAACACAACAACGAAAGGTAATTTCTTTATGTTTATTTTAACACATTTTGTTGTTGAAAATTATAAAACTAAATTTTAAAGCAACAAAATATATGGAAATGACGTGTGAACTGAGCTATTGTTAGAACAAAAATTTTGGTCTTTTAAAAAGCTAGAAATTCTTTACGTATTTAAATATTTTTTCATCTATGTATGTATATATATACATTTTTTACACGATTTTTTTTACACGTCATGCTGTGGAACGTATCTACCGAGCAAAAAGAGGATTAGGTGTATATTAAAAATATGCACATAATTAATAGAACAGCAAGTGAAATTTTATTTAAGTCACACAAAAATTTATAGTTCCATTATAATTTTAAAAAATACTAGCCATGCTTTTAAAAAAAGGCGATTTTTTAAAGGATCTATCAAATAATATTCTTCTAAATAACTTAATAGCTTAATTGTTAAAATTCTTCTAAAAGTTTACATTTAATCACTTAATTTACATGATAACACAGTTTTGCATTTAAATTCACATAAAAAGAAAAGGTTGCGAAAATTGGAAACTTGAGGAAAATTCATCTAGAACGCCGAAAAAGAAATTTATCCTAACATCGCTTCCAATTCGGTGGTTGGTAATCGAAAAAGAGAACTTCTTGCAATGACAAGCATATGTAAAACTAGTTATACATAATCCAAATTTCCACTACTTCCATATCGCAAATTCTTCATTTACATGACTTCTTTGGAGTGCCTTTTTTTGTTGGGAATACGATTTAAAAAACAACGAATTGAATTTGAATCGATGGTAAAATTAACAAAAAATAATTTTTTTTTTACAAAATAACAGCGTAAAATTTTATTAATATTTAAAAAATAATGAATTGAATTTAGTTCATGGTATCTATTAAAAAAAAAAAGTAAATTATTTGTTAAAAAAAAACTGAAAAAATTTTTTTATCGACAGTAAAATATCACCGATACCGATGTATCGGAAAATCTGAAGTATCACCGATATATTGGTATCGGTTACATCCCTAGTTTTAAATACATATATGCATAATTTTGTGAAGTCAGCTTTGTAAATTTTTGATGAATGTTCCTATATTAAAGTTGCCATATTTCGCGAAATAGGCAAAGTAGTGAGCTCAGATTTTGCACTATAAGTAGCTTTGCCAGAGGCATCATTCATACTAAATTTTATCAAAATCAATAACCAATTTATTTGTATACTAATTTAATAAAAAAAATTATGTGGGTTTTTAGAAATTGCAATTAATTACATTTGGTTGAGCAAAATTAAAAAAATGGTAAAAAAAATTTTAATTTTTTAATATTTCTGTCGCTTTGAGCCACCTTTAAAAAATTCTCAATCGGTCTAAAAATTGGTAAATACTATTTTTTATACTATTCTAATATTTCTAGTGTGTGAAAACGAGAATCAGAGCACTTTCTTAAAATATAGGAACTCCCTAATCTACATATAGATGTCCATAGTATATTTATATATATAATTTTTTCCTCTATACAAGTCCTTTACCGAAGGCATAGAACTTCAGGCATTGCTTTGCCTTCTAAAGTTTGTATGAAAAACAAAAAAAATTTTGAAATTTTGATTTTGCTTTCCATATAAATTTCACGCACAGTAAATTAACAAAAAAAAATTGGCAACAAGTATGGAGCTTATAAACTACTGCATGGATTTATATGAAATTTTAAATGTTTGTAAAGGATGAGTCACGTTCTTAGCACCATGTCTTGGGAAGGCTGTATGTAGCTGCTCAAGGGGGTGAGCTACAAGGTGTAAAAATTGGCTACTTCGAGTTTGAAAAACTTTGTGCGGCTTGTAAAAAATGCCGAGTTTTCCATTAAAAAATTACCAAATGTTGATTTTAGGTGAAAAAAATGCCGAATTTTATCAAACCAATAGACAACACGCTAACTCTGATTTCAAACCACATTTTTGGGTTTTGACAATAACAATCTTTTATATATAAAAAAGGATATATGAAAAAAAGGATATGAAATTCATTTAATAGATATCAGAGGCAAAAAGTTATTTTTGCCTACAATACAATTAATAATTGTGTAAATTTTTATATAGAAATGCTCACCCTCATACGAAAACTGTATGATTTTGAAGGTAACTTCAAATCACTAAGTTTAATAAACCCAAATATCGTAATGAAGAAAAAAATCAGCACACTTTTTGATATTCTTAAGATTTTCAGAATTCTTGCATTTGAACTAAATTTCGATGTTCCTTAGAAAATGAAACTTTATAACAGTGGTAGGCTTTATAACAGTGGTTGCTTATTAGTATTTGTGAGGCGACAGAGCTTCCCACCAAACACAAAGTCAAAAGTTTGAAATATTATGCATATAATGGGTAATATTTTACGCACTCCAAATAAAACAAAACATTTTAAAAAAGTTTAAATTTGCAAAATACATTCATTGTTTGACTAAAGAAAAAGAGTGTTGCAGTTTTTACAGACACAATATATAGAAAAATCATACTTTGAAGTACAATTTTGCACAATATTAATAAAATCGTCCACATTTATACTCTTATAAAAGTTTCGTACTATATATATTTCGCATATCATCATCAATTTGAAATGGATAAACATTCTTGAAAAAATTATAAACAAATATGTAAGCATCCGCCTCATGTGCATTCGTCGCTGTCTCATCGATGGCAGAGTCCAACCAGACGCGACACGAGCCGGAAGATATTCCTTTTGTTTTACGCATACATTTGTAAAATGTGCAACACTTTTAATTGGATAAAATGAAACACCAACACGTAATCGTTGTCTCTTTCTCAACTCGCCGGCATAAAAAGCTGATTTGGGCAATTTTCAACTGTCAAAGTTGACGTGTCTGGTTAGACTGTGTCGACGGCTAACTGCCATACCTAAATAAAAGCGGCAAGCGTCGCGATAGCAACAGGGCACGTATTTACAATACATTCTACAAAAAAATTTACTCTGAATGTTCTGTAAATACGAACGCTGCTGCTAACGGGACGCTTGCCGCTCTTATTTAGGTATGGCAGTAAATGAAAAGAGTGTAAAAATACGTGTGAATGATCTCAGCACAATTGTGCTATTAAACGCCTACCAATGCTTTAGAAGGAAATTTTTTTTCTAAAGATTATTTGAAACTCATAAAACCAATTTTTTTTACACTCATATATATCAAAAGCGATTTTACAAAAATGATAAATTCGGATGTTAAGCTTGTAAAATCATTTTTATATTAACTATTTATGTTTATAAGCCACATGAAATTACTGGCGATTGCTATTTTTTGTTTTCTTATTAATAAAAACCACGCAAAATGCTTAGTTTTATTTATGCCGATTTTTCGAATTGAAGTGTCGAAAATTCAGATTTTTTCACGAAAAGTGCAGATTTTTTATCCAAATCATCTGGCAGCCCTGCTTGTAGCTATCTTAAATACTGACCGATTTGTAAAATTTTATGCGCGTTAGATTTTGCAAGAAAAATTTACGTGCAGATGCTTTTTTATCTCTCATAGTTTAAGAGATATTTCATTTCGAAATTAAAATTTTGAATGTTTTGCCTCGACTGCTTAGTAAAAAAGTTAAAAGTAAAAAACCAAAAAAAGTCGAGGCAAAACATCAAAAAATTTAATTTCGAAATAAAGTATCTCTTAAAATATTATAGATAAAAAGGCAAAAAATTGCGAGCACATTTGTCTTGTATGTATAGCAAAATCTAACGTGCTGAAAATTTTACAAATCGGTCGGTATTTAAGAAAGTTACAAGCCGCATAAAGTTTTTCACACACGAGGTAGCCAACTTTCACCCACTGTAGCTCTGCCCTGGTGCAGCTACAAACTTCACAATACATCGTGCTAAAATCGTGACTCCTCCTTTATTAACACTTAAATTTTCAGACAAATCCCTACATTGGTTTAGAAGTTTCACACTTATTACCACTTTTTTGTTAATTTACACCACTGTGTAAAGCGATTTATACCATGTTTCCACTGGCTTGGTTTTGAATAACGCATGCAGTTTTATACATGTTTTTCTATGACATTTAGGCCCAAAGTTTTTCTAAACTCTTGATTATTCTTTATTAATAAAATAAAAAATAAAATACACTTAACTAAATTAACAATATGTAATATCTAATAATAATTCATTAATATGTAGTTACAATCATGGCCCAATAATAAGGTCTGTGCAAGCCAACAGCTGATCATTGTATATTCCTGCTGTTTGTCAAACTTCATATAAAAAAACCTAAACAACATTTTTTATATACATATTTGCATAGAACTTATTACTGGGCCATGGTTACAACCAAGGCATATTTATTTAACAGGTAAAATTGATTCTACAACAAATGAAACATTAAAAAAAACTATATGTATTTTATTGTTAGAACTTGTATTTCAGATAACAAACCAAATTAAATAAAAAACCAACCAGCGTTACCATTGTTGATCCTCTCATACCAAGTTTGATGGATTTTTTTGTTTGGTAAAATAGTAGGCTAAAACTAGATTTTATAAGTTTGAAAAAGTATTTGTGCATATTTATTTAAAATAGTTTTACATACAGCTGTTAAAAAGCTGAACAGAACTTGCAAATGTGGCTTTCCAGTGAACAATTTTTGTCGACATGTATGATGTTAGAAAAAATATGAAACTTTAGCAAACCCGAGTTGCTCAAATTCCCTTGGGCAATTAGGGTCTTATTTTGTACAACGCAACACTAAGCGTTTTGTTTTTTAATTTGAAAATTTTCCATACAAAATTTATCAACTTAGTAGAGTAGTCGGTAGTTCTTCTGGCCGTTTTGTAAACTGCTTAATGAGTCGTTTCTGCTCATTTTCTTAAAAAGCATACATTATTCTGCTGCTTTTTGTGCATTTTATAAAAAGAAAATTTTTAGATTTATCTTTTAGGAGAAAAGTTTTACCATATTCTAAACAATTTTATAAATTGGTTTACGACTTTTATCCGACAGTTTTGACAGTTTTTCAGATATTTCTAGTTTTTCCGGTGATTTCACAAAACTAATTACAGCCAAATTTGGTGTTCTGTAAATCGCACGATACGATAAAACCGCAGTTAAGTTCGAATAAAATATTATAAGCCTCAAAAAATATTAAAAAAATCATCAATAAGTCGTATTTCAGTAGAGTATGTTTTTTGAAATCGCCACGATTTGAAATCGCAGCCATCACACACCAGTTTGTAAGTCTTTTGATTGACATTTTTACGAAAGGTTGTAAAAAGTATAGAAAAGTCATGTTTTGACAAACATGTTTTCGATATTATTCAGAGTTTCTTCAGTAGTCTCTAGGACAAATTAAAATAGTTCTAGGAAAATCCTCAGACAAAGCAGTCAGCTTTTGTACCAATTATTTTATCCTGATCGACTTCAGACTGAACTCTAACCGAATTCGACAGAAAATGTTTACTGGGATTTTTATTGAAAAATTTGCTGACAGCCGAAATATAAAAATAAAAACTATCAGCTGGTAAATAAATATACCTTGGTTGCAACTGTATGCTTATAGTAATTATGTATAATTTTGGAATGATATGAATGTAACAGTAAAATTCTGCTGTTGCTGTAATTTACTCAACAGCTACATACATACGAATGTAAAGAGTGGGCAAATTTGAGGTTAGGAAGTAAATAGGCTGTCAAATGATGAAATGTCAAGAATAGAACTGTCATCCTTTGGCATTTATTTAGTGAAAACTTGGGAAATTTTAACCATGGAACGCTACACTCTTGAACAATGAATTTTAATTGTGAAAATTGATGGCGCCATGAAATAAGTCCCCAAAAGATATATGAAATAAGTCCCCAATTTTTGGGGTCTTATTTCATATGAAATAAATCGCCAATTTTGAAAATGAAATAAAGCCCCAACGAAATGAAATACCTCCCCAAACAGAAATGAAATAATACCATAATTTTTGGCGCTTTATTTCATATGAAATAAGCCCCAATTAGTAAAATGAAATAAGTCCCCAATATAATGCATTTAAAATTACTCGCCACGAAATAAATCACAAGGCTTAAGAAATTTCTCCTCTGTGTATGTCAAATAGCGGCTTTGGTCATTAAAGATTTTATGTTGAACAACAGCTTTGCAGAATAAATATTTCCTGCCTAGTCAGAGTTTACCTTAAGACTAGCTATGCCATGCGCGCTTTTGCCTAAAGGTTAGCTATGCAAAAAAACTCAACTCAGCGAAGCCGATTTTCGACATACATAGAGGAGAAAGTCTTTAAGCCCGGCCGAAGTCCGGCTACATAAAAAACTTTATTCAGCGAAGCCGCTATTCGACATACACAGAGGAGAAAATCCTTCAGCCCGGCCGAAGGCCGTCTAGGCTGATAATCTTTATTAATCAACCCAAATTCCGGGCGATTTTTAAAATAATTTGAAATGAAATAAGTCCCCAAAATTTTTTTATGGCTTTATTTTATTACAGACTTTTGGGGAGTTATTCCATATGAAATAAGTCGCCAAAATCAAAATGAAATAAGTCTCCAAGAAAACGAAATAAGTTCCCAAAAATCGTTGTTGTTGCTTTCTGTATATTTTTTGGGGACTTATTTCATATTTCTTTTAGGGACTTATTTCGTGGGGACTTATTTCATGGCACCAAAATTGATTATCAAAATGGTGAAAATTTTACTAAATTTGAAAAAAGTGTAACTCATGCCCTTTTCGCAATTACTGGTCCATTGGATATCACCAGAGGCACTTTGCGCAACATTTTGCATAAAGATCTTTATCGTTACGCTTATAACGTTCAACTCATCCAATAATTAAAGGAGCCTGATTACGAGGAAAAGCTGCTCGAGTTTTACGAAGTGATACAGTAAAATTTTCACAATTTTTATAGTAAATTTTCACAATTAAAATTAGTTGTTGAAGAGTGTAGCGTTCAATGGTTAACATTTCCTAAGGATTCTCTAAATAAATGGCAAAGGAGGACAACTCAATTCTTGACATTTCATCATTTGACAGCCTATTTACTTCCTAACCTCAAATTTGCCCAACCTTTATATGTACATGTACCTACATATGCAAGTATGTATATCAGTGGTGACCAAACATACACTATCTTATTCTTTGTTTGTGCAAGGACCCTAAATAATAATTATTCTCATTTTTCAGGTAGCAAAAAATTGCCCACTTTTAAGAAATATTCTATAAAAATTGCGTTTAACTATTATATTATAATGGAAAAAAGTATTAGTTGAACATAACTATTACATTCAATTAATATCTTTTTTCATTGGTTCATAACTATTATAATCGATAAATACTTTTTTCTCTTATCCATAACTATTACATTATAATACAAAAGTTGAGACAGTTCAACATTTTATTTTAAGGCCTCCAAATCATTGTATAAAGGACCTGCCGTAATGTTTCTTATTTTTCTTGAAAAATTTCCAGGACGATTGTTATCGTTAAGTACAAGCAAGTTACAGTACTATACTCATATCCTGAGCAACAGTCTGTCTAAATGTCTTTGATTATTAATTTTATTTATCTTAAAACATCTCCTTCATTGTTTCAATAATTGTGTCGACTTATAATAAATTTAAGTAGTGTCAACTCAAAGTTTTTACAGCTTCCATGAGCTTAAAATTTCCACTACACTTTCCGAAATTTGTTCACTAATTCTGCGAAAAATCACTCAAAGTTCATTTAATATCGAAATTTACTTTAGGGCATGATTAGAGAGCACTATAATCATTGATACTTATACAGAGTATTCCACTTTGTTCTGTTATAGTGATTAAACGACATCTATTACTAAATTCATCTTGCATGTACTTTTCGAATCAAGCAATAATTTTTCTCGGCTTAAGAGAAATGGTATGACTTCAATTTCATGCAATTTTTATGAAATTTCTGTATAACTTTGAACCGTTCATATTTTTATTTTATATTAAAAAAAAGCTTATGGACATTTTACTGCCTGTTTATCGATGTCGAAGGAGTTCTTTCTTTCTTACAGCTACATTTGAAACAAGGACAAAGTTTTAGAATTTTTTTTGTTTCAAATGAAATTGTAAGAATGAAAAATGTCCTTCGACATCGATTAACAGGGTATTAGTATTTAAACAGATGATGAAAAACATAGCAACTTTAAAAGAGAACTTCAACAATTTCATCGTGTAAATTTAGTCGTACAGTCAGTTAAACCAACTTTTGTAATATTAAAAAAAAACGTTGAAAGTTTTGATATTAAAGAAAAACAGGATTATAATACAAATTTCTTATATGAACCAAAATGAAATTGGCGGTCACTTACGCCATTTTATAAATATGTATGTCGAAAAAGTCCATATATTTATGAAATAACGTGTACTTTTAATTTCCCGTTTTCCCGAGAAAATCTCAAAAATTTCCCGGGAAGTTAAAAGTAGACTTTTTCGGGAATTACCGATTCGCGAACCCTAGTTGGAGCCCATAGAGAAAGAAAATACCTATGGTTTTTCTAGGTCACTTCACGCAGACAAATTTCAAAGAGAAGAGTTAGACCCAATTCTCAAGCTTTTTTCTCTTTTCGCTTGGAATCTTCCCTTTGTAAATTAAAAATTTCACAAAAATTTTAAAAGATCTCTCAATAAATTGTGAATAAAATCAGAAGCTGTGCACCAATTTAATTAATTTGTTCTTGAATTTAAAATGTTTGTGTTTGTATTTCATGTATAATGTTAACTATGCGAACATTTTCTCATTTGACTTTCTGGAAATTTCCAACTAGCACATCCATTATTCATGATATTTTAGGATAAAGGATACTTTGGCCTTTTAGAGGCACTTGTAGCAGGAAGATATGCCCTATTTAATCAATACTTGTTAAGAGTAGAGTAAAACCTTTCAAATGATATCGAAATTATTAGTATCCGATGACTAGAGCGCGCCAATCACTTATTCAATATGTATGACGAACTATAATTCTTTCGCAATGTGATGCGCAAGAGTAGAATATATATCTATATATGTCGAATTTCATTAAAACCAGAGAGGATAAAAATCAAAACAATTATTTTTGTGTTGAAAATGTTTTAAATTGCTCTATACATTCCAGCAGACAAATTTGGAAATACGGTAAATACATACCCTGCTACTAGTACGACGCTCAACAATCGGATTTACGTAGGGCCCTAAGAGATATAAAATCTTAAAATTTCGGGGTCCTATAGAGCTCACTTAATGCTACTAAATTTAACTTTTAAAAGGTTTTTGATGGAAGCTTTTAAGGGTATGGAAGGATTTTTTAGAGGACACTTTTTTTTGTTCTGACTCTCTTATTTGGTACCAGTATTGCTAAGTAATATTACGTACTAGTAGTTGGTTGTCCCTCTGCTTTGTTTGCAGAAAATCAAATGTTTATTCAAATACCGCAAACTACAAATAACACAAACTAATAACTCGGTTTAATGTTCGGGAGTTATAGAGCCACAGAGAGATACATATACACTTTAAACTTATAATACTCCACCTCTGTTTGCGACGAGTGTTTAGAATTATATATGGATGTATATTCATTCAACTTAGCAAATAATTTTTTCTTGGAACATTATTTGAAACTTGTTAAGGTATATATAAAAAAATTTGGTAATGAAAAAAGTATTTGAAAAAAGTTACGGTGTCTGTATTTATATGGTGTCCATCAGTATTAAATTTTAGAACGTATTCAATCAGTGTCAGTATTTATTACGGTCTCACTCGTCCACCTTAGCTATAACAGCAACACTAATTTTTAAATTGAGACGAGTCTTATGAACCGTAAAAGATAAACGCTTACCCCCATATTCATAAATGATTAGTAAAGTTAATGTGTGCATTAAAACCGGTTTTCCCATACAAAATTCGTACAGTAAACCAACATTAACTTTCCTAAATTTTTATGAATATGGGGGTTAATATTTTAACAAAATTTATTTTCTAAAATTAGGGTGGTCAATAATTAAAAGGTATTCTACTAAAACAAGTTAATAAAAATACGAATGTGTTGCAGTGCCGGTTTTTACAGATATTTTATTTCATAGATTACACTATGCAACAAAGTGAAACTTTTGTCATGACCTCTGATCAACGCTATATTTTTCTGATGTGTTATGGTGCCCTAACTACAAAAACAGTCCAAATTTAAAACTCTATGAATACGTTTTTTTTAAATTTTTTTTCTAAAATTTGAGATTTTTCAAGAGGGGTGTGAAAGAGGCCGTCCAATTTAATAAAAAAAAAAATGGAATAAAACTACTTTTATGCCGTTACTTTTTTATACACTCAATGGTTTCGGAATTATTCAGACTGCAATGATAATATATTTTTTTATGCAAAATTGAAAAATTTTTATTTAAAAAATATCGAAAATGGCAAAAGCTTAGCATTTGTATTAACTGATCATAAAGTCAACATATACTACAAATAAAATAACACTTAACACTTAAATTATACGAAAGTCGATGGATAAATATTGATTTTATATTGAAGTCACCTAATTTTTGCAAAAATTTCGAATATTTACACATTTAAATAACAAGGTTCTAACGTCTGATTCTGGTAGAGTCGTGTATCGGCGTTTTGAGAGTTTACATTTGGGATTTATTTAAGGGGGAGTTAAATTCTTGCAACTACTCACTAAAATGTCAGCTCCATGGCATATGCCCTTACCTAGAGTTTATCTGTAAATTGGTTATTTTCTTCGTCCCAACATATAATTTAAAAAAAATTTGTTTTTCCATATTCTATTGTATATAATAAGATTTAATAGACGCGGAAATTTTTAAATCAATATATCTGCTTAATATTAAATGCCGCTCTAATAGCTTTTGTTCTCGGATTTTACCAACATTTTTTAATTCTGTGCCATCTATCTCGAGATTATTGAAACAACTATTAGCCATATTAAAACTAGGTCAACTAAATAATGTTTGGATGTAGCATGGATATGAAACAGTGCAACGAACTTGTGTTGTATAAACTCAAAATTATAAAATGGTTTGTCATATATTAATATGTTTGCTCCATGGGATTGGTTACCTAATTACCTGCTGTAATTTTTAATTACATATAAGGCATTTCTGTACTTATTACAAACCTTTATCATATGTTAGTTGGATATTGCCAAATTCATAGCCAATTACCGCTGCCATTTACAATTTACAATTACAGTTGCCATTTAAGTTTAAAAATGTCAACTCCGTGGATGTCAGTTCCTTGTTAAATATTTGTTCAATTTATAAGCTCGTATTAACGTAGTATGTGTTGTGTAATCGTCTAATTATACAATATTGTAATTTTGTTGTTGGTAATTTTGATACAAAAATGTGTTATAATTATACGATTGAATTTTATACATATGTTCTTCAAATAGTTGTATTGAGGTCAGGGGCCCGTTTCTCAAAAAGTACAAGTTACAAATCTACTTGTAAAATACACATAAAACAGCAATACAATTTTTAAAAGTTTTGTTGTTTTGTGTTTATTTCAGAGTAGGAAAATAAATTAAACGAAACGTTTGCTTTCGTTTTGTTTTGTATTTTCCAATGTGTAAAACAAAAACAATGATAGTCCCATTTAGTTTCGTACTGTTTGTGCTTGTGTACACAAAATGTAGGTTAACTTAAATGTACGCAGCTAGAAAAGAAAATAACAAGAACAAAATTGAAAAGTTTTGAGAAAAAAACATTTGCAAACGTTTCCCGATTGATTTGCTCATCATAGTAGAGAATGTGTTAGTGTATTTATGCTAAATACAATGAAGCATTCAACGGAACACATTTCTGCTTTTGTGTTGTTGTTGTGCGATTGAAACGCGATATTAAAGCATGCAGATGAATGAAAAGCCAATTCTTTTGTTTAATTTTTTTGGCATTGTAAAATTATTTGTTTTGGTTTTGCTCATGTACGAAACGATTAAAAATAAGTTTGTGTCTTCGCATGAAATGTTTGCGAAAAGTTTTGTTTGTATGCACACTCTGGTTTATTTTACTTGTAGATTTGTAACTTGTAGTTTTGAGAAACGGGCCCCAGGTCCGGGAATATTCTATTTGTTAGATTAATTTGTAAATTTTTTTTTATAACGAGTGATTTTTTTGCTATTATCTTTTTGGCAACACTAGTTTTGACAGCTCACGCACGTTTTGTATCTTGTGTCACTGTCAAACATCTTCAGTTTGGTCTATAATTTAATCATGAATCGTCTTACAAACGAACAACGCTTGCAAATTATTGAATTTTATTACCAAAATGCGTGCTCTGTTAAGAAAGTTCATCGCGCGCTTCTTCCATTTTATGGTCAGTTTAATCGACCTACTGAGGCTTCTATTCGGGCTATTGTAAAAAAATTTCGCACCAAATTTACATTGTTGGACATTAAACCACCAACACGTTTACGTAGAGTGCGAACTGAAGAAAATATCGCAGCCGTATCGGCCAGTGTTGGTGATGATGCGAATCACAACGTTACTGTGAATGGTGAGCGCTACCGTGCGATGATAACAAACTTTTTTCTGCCCAAAATGGAAGAGCTTGACTTGCATGACATGTGGTTTCAACAAGACGGTGCCACATGCCACACAGCACGCGAAACAATGGACCAATTGAGAGGCGAGTTCGGTGAACAGTTTATTTCACGCTTGGGACCAGTCAATTGGCCGCCCAGATCGTGCGATTTAACGCCTCTAGACTATTTTTTGTGGGGCTATGTTAAGGCTAATGTCTATAGCGACAAGCCCGCTTCGATTGACGCACTGGAAGCCAACATTGCCAACATTATTCGTGAGATACCGGCCGAAATGTTGGAAAGAGTATGCCAAAATTGGACTAAGCGGATGAGCCATTTGAGGCGCAGCCGCGGCCAACATTTGCATGAAATAATCTTCAAACATTAAATTATATCGACCCAACTATCGATCCAAATAAATATTTCATGCATTTTTCTGAATTGTATGTTTTTTTTTTTTTTACTTTCCGATAGTTCTTATAAAATCACCCATTATATGTGATAGGTAACACCAGAAAATACATTTTTCTTAATGATAAATATATACTTGATTCATTTCAATTTAATTTTCAAACTATTTTAATCAAAATTGCTTGTCGCGAGAAAAGTTATGCTATTTCACGCCAAATTTAAGTTCCCATACCTGGTTTCATTTCATGGCATCAAATCAAGGTGAATTAATACCAGGTGGCCTCGAGAGATCAGGTGACTACGAATTGTGTAACATATTTCAACTGCCAACTGCGTTAATGTATCAGCTTTTTTCACATCCGAAATATAACTTCTGCACTGTGAATTTATATTTGGGCTATCAAAAACCGGATATATTAACACAATTGACGGTGCATATATGGAAACATTTTCTTACGTCACCTGATCTCTCGAGGCCACCTGGTAGTAATTCGCCTTGCCTTGTATTAATTAAACTGACATTTATAATACTACAAAATAACGATACAACAAATTTGTCTGTTCACAAGCACTTAAACAAATATCGTCGTTTTTTAACGATAAGACATACGACTGAACTTGTGAATTGAACAATTATAAAAATATACTAATATTGTAAAACACAATATTTTTATCAATACGGTCAGTATCATGATACAATAATACAGGTACATGCATTAGAAAATTTTTCTCATCTAGGTTATCAAATCTTCATGTCAGTTGTCAAAAATTACATACTGAGCAGCAACAAAATTCTTTGTACACACAACCAAACACGTACATACAACACAGCTGATGAGAATTTTTGCTAATGCATGTACCTGTATTATTGTATCATGGGTCAGTATACAATATGTCATAGACCATAGAAAATTAAAACAAATGGTCCAAAAGATTAATTTTAATTTTTAACGTGCTTTTTCCCAAATTAATATTTTATTTTTTAAGTAAAATATAAAATTTTTATTAAAATACATTAAAATTGATTATGGAGGGGTATTATTGTATTATTGGTCCAAAAGATTTTTTAGAAAAAGATACCATTAAAAATAGAATTTGAAAGTTGATCATCATGCGCGAAATTTTATAGTTGCAGTAAAATGTTCTTGCACTTGAATTTTTACTATACAATTCTTGCAAAAAAAACCGACTACAAAATAGGTGTGGCACTGCCCCCATATTTTATCATCATGTACTTTTACGAGAAGTAATTGTGTGTGCGAAGTTTCATAAAAATGGGTTAGGCAGAAGTAGTCAAAATGCTTATTTACTTTTCATGAACGTAGCACTGCCCACTTTTCTGAACATAATGTTGTATTGTAACGATAAATAAAGGTGTATGCAAAGTTTCATAAGAATCGATTTAGTAAAAGTTGTTGAAAAATAATATTTACTTTTCATGGGCGTGGCACTGCCCACTTTTTTAATCATGATGATCAGCATTAAATCAGAAACTTAATGTGTGTGCGAAGTTTCATAAGAAACGGTTGCGTAGAAGTGGTTGAAAATGAATGTGAATTTACTTTGTATGGACGTGACCCTGCCCATTTTTCAACGGGACCAATCTGGAAGCACATCCCTTTAAATAAAGAAAAAAATCTGAAATCGCTTCATAAGTGGCGAAGTTTTGAGGGAGCATACATAAAAAATACATGACAAATTGATAACCTTTCTCCTTTTTTTCAAGTCTGTTAAAAATGGAATAATTTGCAAAAAAAATTAAATTCTTTAATTTGCAAAATGAAATTTGAAGTTGATCATTTGCGAAATTTTATAATTGTAGCAAAGTCCTTTTGCACTTTAATTTTTACTGTAAAATGGAATAATAATTTGCAAACAAAAATTACCCATATATTTTTTGTTATTCAAAAAAAATTATTTTGTTGTACAGTGTAAATATTCGCAACTTTTGCCAAATCAGACGATTTCACTTTATTATGAATAAAATCAATATTTATTCATCGATTTTCATGAAATAAATCTTATTTTATTTGTAGTATATGTGGATTTATACCCAATAAATAAAAATTGTAACATTTTGCCATTTTCGATTTTCTATTAATTTTTAATAAAAATTTTTTTATAAACGATTTAAAGGTAATTTTATGTTAAGTTTTCTAGTGGTTTCTTTAATAAAATTGGACAAACCCTTTACAAGTTATGATAAAATCTGTGGATCAGTTTCTACAAAAATCCCAAATTTTGGAGAGAAAAAAAAACTGATCCATAGAATTTTAAATTTGGACTGTTTTTGTAACAATAACACATCAAAGAAACATAGTGGTACTCCTTGGCATTTTTCTTGTTGGATAGTGTTATCACCGGTGTTAGATTATTTTTTATTTTGACAGTAGAATTCAGGCTTAAATGGAATTATTTATGATTGAAGAAAAAGAAGAAAAGATGTAAAAATTAAAAATTTTCAAGATTATTTGAGCCGCTTCTAATTTTTTTCAATCGATTTATGTACATATGTACATTAAACCGACTCGAGTTGTATGAAGATGAAAAATGGGTTTTTGTTACATCTCTCAAATTCAAAACCGGTCTTTTTAATGAGGATTCCTAAAACATTTGAGGGGTCTAGCGATGACTGCCCCCGAGCTGGACCGTGTCTAAAAAAGGTCATTTTTGTATTTTCTCCCAAGACAACATATAAAAAAATTACATCGTTTGAAAGATCTTTTCCAGCTGCATCCAATGGTGCATTAAACTTTACCATTCATACCATCAGCATTAAAATAAATTTTACTTTTTTTTTGGAATTTTTTGATTTGAGGCATTGGTTATTTGTTTCTGTGCTTAGAAACTTGCGAACTTTTGCAATAACTAGAAACACAACTAAATAAACAATGCCTCAAATTATATAATACTAAAAAAAGTTAAAGTTATTTTAATACAAGTAGCACCTGTAATAAAAACGCTTAAAAATCGCGGTTTTATGGAATAACGCATTGCTGATGGTATGAATGATAAAGTTTAATGCACCATTGGATGCAGCTTGAAAAGATCTTTCAAACGATGTAATTTTTTCATATATTGTTTTGGGAGAAAATACCAAAACATACAAAAAACTACAAAAATAGACCTCTTTTAGACACGGTCCAGCTCACGGGCGGTCATCGCTAGACCCCGTAAATGTTTTGGGAAACCTCATTAAAAAGACGGATCTTTAATATGAGAGCGGTAGCAAAATTTTTTTTTGTTGAGTCGGTTTAATGTGCGACCGAGAATGTATGCACTTATTTTATTAAGGGTCACACTAATGTGCATATTGTATGTACTTACATATTTATAGATTATAATACCTAAACCACAACTTGTTGCATAGTAAGTTGGCTAATTAACTGCTGGCATAATTTTCCATATTC
The DNA here is from genome assembly GCA_956483635.1 of Panzeria rudis. NCBI lineage: Eukaryota > Metazoa > Arthropoda > Insecta > Diptera > Tachinidae > Panzeria > Panzeria rudis. The sequence continues at coordinate 152,628,639 of OY101450.1, forward strand.
AAATTGATCTCCGGATATGCGCCTCAGTTTTATACCTCGACCAGTTGTCTGATTGTCTTTACTACGACCTTCACAAACTTGCACTTCAATTTGCAAACCTCCAGAATATTCCAGGCTTAGATTTGCAGTAGTTGAATATGTAGAAGTATCCATGGAATAAATTGAAGAATCATTAGTGGCTGTAGAGGCGGTGCTTAATCTAGTTTCTACCAAATTACTTTTGCTGGCAGCTGATGATGATGACGATGTTGAGCTGTTTTCATCTGAAGTATGAATGGTAAAACCCTTTGGTGGCATTGTTAATTCAATAGTCTGTCTCACAATTTGTAATATTCGTGTTGTATCTAAATTTGAACATTCATGTGGTAATGGAACTTCATAGCATATTTCTTCTGACATGCGACGGGAGTCACTCATTGAATCAGGTGTCAGATGTCCCTCTGTTTGATCTCCTATTTCTGAATGCGTTTCAGATTTAAACCCTGAAGATGCTGACGGTTCTTGACATGGGGATATATTATTGGAATCATTGCTTAATGAGTCATCTGAAAATCCTAAAGATTTATCGCTTCCTCTTCTATCATTTGCCTTATTTGAACATATCGCAGGATGAGGTATAGTAGTGATGACATCTGTTTCCAAACTAGTCTTCCGCCCAATACCTCTTGTTATGGAGGGCATTTCACTGGGTGGTTCAGTTATAATTAAACCTTGCAATGACATTAATGGCATCGTGTTATTATCTGTTGACTCACAGTCGCTATCACGACTGTTTTCAGATGAAAGCGCAACTAGAGTTATTTCACTTCCTTGTACGTCAGTAAGGCATATTTGGGGATGAGACAATTGTTGGGTAGGAGATGTTATGTTCTCTCCCAAGCCAATGCCTGCAGCTGGCGTAATACCACCAGTATAACCGCCATATGGGGTTCCAGTAGATATTGTATGATACAATTGTCCATTAGCGTTTTCCTCTTGTATTATACATAAATTTGGTGAAGTAGGTGGAGTAGAAACAAGTCTAACTGGTTGAATAGGAGATAAATTGAGTGGTTTTAAATCATAGTATTGCGAAGATGACATTAACCAATTTTGCGGTGTTAAAAAACCCTGCGAGTTTTCTGAATCTTCAGGGCTGCAAACATCCATTGATAAATCTAAAGGCTTATTCGCAGTTTCGCATGCCGCTGAAGTTCCGCGTGTAATCGAGCCCCCACCACCAGTTGTAAGATATGATATTCCTTTAGTAATTTGGTGTAAAGGTGAAGACCCACCGACGCCTTGGTTGCTGTTGCTGCAATTATAAAACAGAGATGTACTTTGCAGATTAGGATTCGGTGAAGTTGTTCCACTGAAACTATTATTTAAAGGTGATTGATATCCGGATATATTACTGGTATATGTGCCGAGTAATTCACTGTTGCTTACTGCAGTTTGTTGACCATAATCTACACCAAGAAATTGTCTCGAATGAAAGCCTCTTAATCCATCACCTTCTAATATTGGTGTATTCTGTGTTGCGCTTTGTAGATGCACTAAGGGGCCACTTTCACTGCTATATTGAGCTATTCCACCCATTTGTAAATTGCTCGAATTTGCAGAGCTTGGCAGAGATAAGGGAGATACACTAAGACTAAACATTTGTTGCTGCAAAGAAGATCCCACATAATCTATATGATTTCCACTACTGCCGGCCGAACTGTGTATCTGTAAACCCAAATGTCCAGCCAAATCCATTGGTATTTTTCTAGTCGATAGGATTTTCTTTACTAAATCCACACTTATACGTTGATCTTTTATTAACTGATCCAATACAGGCATAATTGATTTTAATACTTCTTCTGGTACTTCTACGTCGTGAATAGAAGATAAAGTGCCGCCACCAATCCGACGGAATATATTAAGAGCACTAGATGGTTTTCCATGAATAGGAGAGCCTGATAAAGTTGTTTCATACATATTTCAAAAATAATATATTAGTCCAAAAGAGTCAATAATTACATATAAGATATGTGATGGAAATCGAATGATTCCAAAACGATCGTTTTAAATTGCAAAAGACAATAAAATTAAACAATATAAAGAATTTAGCAAAAAGTTTATGAAACAATTCATGATACAATTTATAATAAAAAACGAAAATAAAGGTTGTTGCATTACAACTTTTTCGGTTTCAGATCGTTTTGTTTTCAAAATCAATTTCTATTACATATGTATGTATGTATGTACATTAAAGTGGGTCGAAACACAACGACTTTTATGTGGCCCCCTAAAATTGAACTTTGACATTTTTGCTGAGGACTCCCAAAATATTTTTGTTTTTTGCAACACCCGTTACACGATGGTGCGAAATTATTCGGAACAATTTTATGTATACAAAGTAGGATATATATCGCTATTATGGTTGTCATACCTTCCTAATGGTATAAAATTTTCTTTATATCAAAATAAACATCGTAGTATGCAATCAAACAAGAGCAATTGTGGTCTACAAAAATTTGTTGTTTTCAATATAAATAAGAGAACGACATCGACTTGTCGACATCGTGGGACAGGCCCTACATAATTTTCGAAGAAGTGAAATTAGCAAAAAATCATAAATATATGTAAGACCTTTTTTGTAGAACGTTCAATTACATATCTATAAAATATGTGTTGGCCATTGCGGTATATTTGTTTCCGAAAAAAATTGTGTACATACACTCTAAAACATTACTTTAAATTTACGATCATACCTTGTCTAAAATTACATCGATTTTGTAATTATTTTATTAAAGAAAAAGAACTTCAAATTAAACATATTTAGTCCAAGTGGAAAAAATTCAACATCAAGTATAATACGGCTATGGCTGAGTGGTAGATACGTCAGACTATCGCTTTTTTTATTAAAAACATTTTGTTCAATAATAATGCGTGTGTAATTTTAGATCGAAAATAGTCTGTAAAGTGTTGCCTACTATTATCGGCCTTATTTTCAACAAAAGTGTTTTAGAGTGTATGTATATGCAAAAAGTTCGAAGTTCCAATTTTAAGGGGCGGCGCGGCACCAACGAAAATACCAACTTGGGAAATAACGGACACCATGGTGAATATGTTATGTATCTACATCGCTCATGCAATGACGTCATAACTCGAAAAAAATAGTTTTACAGAAAACGAGTTTAACGTTTTCAATTTACACACAATGGCAAAAGAACATTTTATTCTTCTCTCAAGAATTGAGTATGCAAGATATTTATATGAAATTTTTACACAATATGAAAAGCGATGTGACGATTTATTCTGCATTATTGGCTAAAAAATCAAATTATTTGAGTTATGACGATGGTGCAGCAAATGAGCAATATGTATGTATATAATACTTTGTATATTACCAGGCAAACTGATTGAGTTTTCAGGAACTGTTGGGCTTGGTGCTACCAAAAAATTTTTTTGTGCAATACCCTTTTGCAGATATTGACATTCTTGTAATGGTCCTTGGAATTGAGTCTTGGATCCTTCTGATGCTCGTCGCACGGGGCTATAGCGGCCTAAATAAATATAAAAAAATAACAATTATAATACCTTTGTTAAATTTGTTCATCTATTTATTTATTATTTATTTAGTTAACATCCCTGTGAGACATGACTTGTGATTTGTAGGTTGAACTAAATATATGCAAATAAATACATACCTATGCATGCAGGATCCATATATATGAATATATATAAGCACTTACATATATATATATATATATATATATATATATATATATATATATATATATATATATATATATATATATATATATATATATATATATATATATATATATATATATATATATATATATATATATATATATATATATATATATATATATACATATATATATATATATATATTATATATATATATATATATATATATATATATATATATATATATATATATATATATATATATATATTATATATATATATATATATATATATATATATATATATATATATATATATATATATATATATATATATATATATATATATATATATATATATTATATATATATATATATATTATATATATATATATATATATATATAATATATATATATATATATATATATACATATATATATATATATATATATATATATATATATATATATATATATATATATATATATATATATATATATATATATATATATATATATATATATATATATATATATATATATATATATATATATATATATATATATATATATATATATTTATATATATATATATATATATATATATATATATATATATATATTTATATATATATATATATATATATATATATATATATATATATATATATATATATATATATATATATATATATATATATATATATATATATATATATATATATATATATACACATGCATACATTTATATATGCATACATATGTCCATTTTTGCGAGAAAAAATTTAACAAATATGCAAAATATATGTAATTAAAAAAAAAAATAAGCACTTACCAATTTCTTGAACTGGTGGCAATTTGCAAGCTTTGCCATATATTCTTCTACTTGTGTATGAATTGATTGTAGAGGTGGCAGAAGATGCCGAAGGTAATGACACAGTTGACATATTACAGATTGTCGGCGAACCAGCTATAGGGTATGAGCAACTACCACTTGCTGGGGAATTAAAACATGTGCCGCCTACATAAGAATGACCACCACCGGATTTTGTAGGTGATTGGTTTATATTAACAGGGTTATTATTTTGTAGCTTTAAAGCTGGCGGCAAATAATTTCGATTCATGCGGGATTCAACCTCGCGTATAAGCTCAGGACTTATAACTTACAATTGAATTTTGTATTAAAAATTCAAGGCCAATTTGTTTTGTTCAGGCGAAAATTTTAATTAAACAATTGCAAATAATAAAAATAAATAAAAAATAAACAAGTTAATTAAATTAAAAGGAAAAATAAAAAATAATAATAATATTAATATCAATAATAAAATTAATAATAATAATAATAATAATAATAATAATAATAATAACAATATTAATAATAATAAATAATAATAATAATAATAATAATAATAATAATAAATAATCTGCACAACAAATGGTCCGATACCATTTATGATTCATACTTTATAACGTTCTTGTTAAAAATTTTTTTAAAAAGTTATAAGAACCGCGACCAAAAATAAAACGAATCACGTAAATTCAATACAATTTATTATTACAAATCAATTAAGCAAAACTAGGTCATGATACAAAGATAATATTGTATATATCGTTAGCTGAAATACGAAACCCCAGTAGCTAACAAAAAATTCGAAATCGCATTTTTAATTAATTATTTCGTATTACATCGTCATGCGTGCGTGTCCCCACAAATTTATTATTTATACATTAAACACATTCGCCACAGCAGGCTGCCGACTACAACCTGTCAAAAATAGAATACATTTGTGTATATGAAAATGATTATTTTCACGACTGCAGGTTGTTGTCCATGCTACTTCTGTCGTGTAGTGAAATTAAATTAATTTCTATTTTTGTTGGCTACAAAACAAAAACAGTGTTGACACTATATCAAGATATGTAAAGCAAATTAGTGACTAGAAATATTTTTTATTGTAAAATAAAAAAAAATTACAAAATTTAAATGCTATAATAATATGCATCAAGAATTTTTAAATAAATAAATTTATTTGCTTTGTTGTTATATAGAATATTGACTTAAGTCAAAAATACCATTATTGAAAATTAAAAAAATTACAGGGTAATAGCCCTTTTTAACCTAAAAGTTTTAGTGTAATTTTTTTCGGCGCTCTCTCTTGATTCCGGAGTTGCCGGGCTCGAAACTTTAATATATTATTGATCATAAGTCCTACAATAGAGAACGTATATAAACGATATATACTACGTTTATACGCACGGGTTATTTGCAAATAAAACTGTAAATTGTTGCCATATAATTGTTTTATTGCGACTTAACTCACGAAAACTATTCACGATTAACGCACTATTTGCAAATAAAATATTTGATGCTGCCACGCTTTGTTAATAAAAAACAACAAATAGAAAAATATTTCGAGAAAAATATTAATAGAAGAAAATAATGACAATTAAAACAAATAATTATTTGTTCTTTTATACATATCAAAAAAAATTTTTTTTGTAAAAATGCAAAAGTCTTCTATAGAAGTGCTACCAAGTTTTTGTATTTTGTTATGCCATATAAACAATGAATTAACTTATTTGCGAATGGTCCTCGTATAAACGTAGTAATAGTTATCATTTCAAAATGCTCTAAAACAACGGTTCTCAAATAGTGGTCCGTGGACCCCTGGGTGTCCGTAGCAACCATCCAAGGGGTCCGCGTGAAGAGCCGAAAAACATTGTTTTCAAATATAATAAAAGTTTTTATTTTCGATATACATACTTCTTTTTATGTTTTATTTATTTTTATTTTATATACGTACTTACATACATATGTATTTATGTTTTGAAATCTTCAAACACAAACAACAAAATACTAGTGCGATCTTTTACTCTTCACTGCTTAATATAAAGTGCCCCAGACTCTGTACTGACTATCAAATCGGAAACAAGACCTAAAATTGACTAGATATCGTCAGAACTTTTAAAAATTAAAATGTGAAAGAATGGGAAAAAATCGCAAATCCGCGAAAATTTATAAAACGTAATGAAAAGATTACTAGTGTAACCATTCTTGTTGTTTAGCTTTGATATTGTAATAAGCCCCCATCACGGCAATTTAAATTTGTGGATGTTTTCTTGTGGATTCAACGTTAGAAACAAAATGTACAAAAGAACGTTTTTTTAAAGTCTTTTCTCAGAAGAAATTTTTTATTTTGAAATCTTTATTATATTGAACTTGAGTGATATTTATTTTAAATATGTTTTTAAATATTTGTTTTCTGTACAGTTAAATATATTTTTTGAACTAAAATGATAAATATTTTAGAAACATATGGTTTAAACATATTTATGAGTTTTTAATTCAACCTAAAAAACAAAATACAACCTGGTCTTCAGAGGGGGTCCGCGAAAAAAAAATTGTTACAAGGGGTCCGTGAATAGGAATTTGGTGAGAGCCCCTGCTCTAAAATACCTTTGTACTGGTATATACAATTTTGAATTCCATTAACCCATTGCGAGCAAAATGGAATTTAAAACATTTTTTATATGACTTCTCGCGTAAAATCACTTAAAAACTGGCCGATACTATGGTACTTAAACATTTATTTAGTTTAATAGAGAACATTCTAAGCTTTCATATAATGCATACTTGAAAGCTATCATCGATGAAATTCGTAAGTTATGGCAATTTGAAAATGAAATTTCATAAATAAATTAACTCATTTACCTCTTAAACTCATATTTAAAGTACTATAACTTACGTATTTCATAGGTGACAGCTTTCAAGTATACACCAAATAAAAGCATGGTAAGTTCTCTATAAAACTATATACATGCATATGTGCCGTTGTATCGACCAGTTTTTAAGATAACGGAGTTTCTGCGTGGTCAGATAAAAAATTTTTTAAATTGCATTTCACTCGGAATGGGTTACTTGTTTTAAAAAATTTTTATACCAGTAGAAAGGTATTTTAGAGCAGTTTGAAGTGATATCTATATCGCTTATATCAGTTCTATATTCTAGGAGTTATAGCTCATAAAAAATAAATGTTTTGAACCCCGTAACTCCGGAGCCAAAAGAGATAAAAAATTACACTAAAATCATAAGGTTAAAAAAGTTACTGCCTCATGAGTTTTTTTTTTTTTTAATTTTCAACGATGCTGGTATTATTGACTTAAGTCAATATTCTATTTTATTAAACAGAAAAAACATCAAAAAATTTAAGTATTAAATGTGTCATAACAATCAATAGGTCTTAAAGAAATAAATTGACTTCTTTTTACATGTTGCTAGATGTAAGAACATTTTGAATAAGCGATTTTTTTTATTCAAGTAAAACTTTTGAAAGTGGCACCACTGAAATATGTACTGCAACAACAAAATGTCAGCTGGTTACGATGTAGCTGCCGTGTTCAAAATAATTAAGTAGCTGACTACACGACGACGATTGCTGCCAACAGCATTTGTAGTCCTGTAGCCGTGTAGCCTGCTGTGGCGAATGTATTTATAGCATTAGTTTTTCTCTTCCCTATTAAAGTTAAAAAAGTGCAGTTATGTAATTTTGCATTTCAGCCGACGGTATGTATCAACAGCAAGTGCCGAAAAAATAATGAAATTTTAACAATTTGATTTACACAGTATTTGCAATTGCATGTTCGAAAAACACAATACACTCACACTTTTTTACTAACCCAATCACATTTTTCCTACTTACAGCTCAACTTGAAAGTATACGCAACACCGTTATTAAAAGCATCGATGTTTCCTCGATAAACATCGATGTTAAGAAACATCGATAATATAAACTAGGGATGTAATACCATGTTCATACGGACAGCAATATTCGAGGTTCGCTCTGTCATTCATGGCTTGCGCCCCAATCATGCTCAAATTCAAATTTGTGGAAGATGTTGAGCACATCATTGCTAATTTCGTATGAAAATATTGCCCATTTTTTTCCGACACTGAAAAAGGAAACTTAACACCGAACAATGTTACCAACACATTACATAATTTCCTTGACTGTGCAACAAAAATCAAAAGTCTTTTGATTTTGGCCAATATATTATGCTACCTTCTAATATAAAATACACATTGGTAATATTATTGTACAATATGAACAATTTCACAATGTGGGGCGCTTAAGCTTGAATTTTTTGATTTTGCTTCTCCTGTGAAAAAACAAAGTATAGTTATGTCCGTTTGCATTTACTTTGACGGCGAGGCTATTATAAATTAATTCGATATTATCCGCATTTATACTCAAATAAAATATAAATATATATTTTAAAAACTATTTATTTCAAACAATTAATTTTATGTTTGCTGGGCATAAACTGGAAAAAGAAATTGAAAATATTTTGACAATTTTGTAGAAAGCAGCTGATATTAACCAAATGAAGTGAGCGTACTTGTATTAATATACTTTGGATTATACGTAGATAGTCAACTGGCCTTCTGTCAAAAAAATTTACAACTCTCTTCACACCTATGGGTATTTTGTTATCCAAGAGAGGCAATTCAATGCTCATCAGAGAGGGTAATTTTTGCACTTGAAAATGCACTAAAATTTATTTTATTTTTTGCACATCCAAACATTTTTTTATTTTATTATTTTTATTTGTTTTATAATGTATTTTATGTTTCTTCTATTTGAAACTTTAAAATATTTTTTTAGTTTTGACATTTGTATGTTGAAAATTATCGATGTTTTGAACCATTGTTTTCATTCAGCAGCATTGCATTTTTGTTAATATTTGGGATAAAATTTTTTAGTACCAAATAGAAAAATTGCAAAAAAAAATTAAGTAAATCAATATTTTTTAGCTGAAATGTATTAAAAAGAATTCTAAATTCATATTTTCATTAATTAATGCAAAATTAGTTCTATATTATACCTAATATGTTAAAAATATATAAATTTCGTAAAATACTTTTTGTACTACTAAGTATGGTTTTGGTGCTGTGGGGAATTTTTTATTTTAAACAAATACTAACACAAAATGTTCTACTAACACATTCTTAGACTTAGGTTTTTGACAGCTGACTTAGGTTTTTGAAGTTTTAGTTGACTATCTACGTACCTATGCTTTGAGCAATAACAACTTTTTCCTAAGTTAATATTTTACTATTCAGTAAAATATTAAAGATTATGGAGGGTTTTAGCTAGTTCCATTTGTCGAAATTTTTTTTACTATTTCATTTGGTTTTGTACTATTTTTGCTTAACTTCTGTACTATTTTTAGTTTCTTTGGTGCAACACTGATTTGAATTCAAGTTAAAATGAACAAAACTCAAGTAGAGTAATAGTTTCGGTGCTTTGTTCCTAGGTAAAGGCATATTTTTCATTTTTAGATGCATTTGTTAAGCGCTTAAAATCCATTTTTAGTTGCATGAAAGTATGAGCCCTGTTTATAATTGCGCTGTAAAAGTTTGAACTGCAGTTTCTTTAATTAATTTATTTTTTTAATAAAAATTCAATATAATATAATGTTATATAAATCACATCATTTGTCTTCTTTCTGTGTATATAACGAAATTATAACTCTTTTCATACATGTACAAAATAAGTTAAATTTACTAATTTTATTTTCTCACAATCCTGCAAATTTGTATAAATCTTTGTAGTGGGCAACACTGTTTACCTCTTTGTCATTTAACTTTGAGAAAGTGGCAAAAAATTTCTTTCTTGAAAAAATCGTTGAAAGCTGAGTGGAAAGTAAACTAAGTTCGAGTGTGTTAGTGAAAAAGTGTGAGTGTATTGCGACTTTCTTGCATTTACTTTCATGTGCAAATGCTAAAGTTAATAAATTTGCGTATTTTCGCTTTTTTCTTTTTTAACTTGGAAATGAGATAATATTTTAACTTGGAAAAGTATACGGCTTAAATCTAGTTTAGATACGTAGCTAAAAAAAAGTACCCTATCCGGTAGAGAATCAAAAAATAAGAAAAAAAATTAAATAAAAAAATTGTCGGCGATGCTTGGTTTCCGAGTTATGGGCCTCTGAAGTTCCAGTAGAAAATTGTGATTATATGGTGCATTTTTCATACAATGTGGTCAATATTGGTATCATTTAAAATCTTTTGAGAAGATATGTTAGGAAATGCTAAAATTTACAGAAACTATTTATTCAGCGAAGCCACTATTCGACATATATAGAGGAGAAAATCCTTAAATCCGGCCGAAGGCCGGCTATACAGAAAATATTTATTCAGCGAAGCCACTATTCGACATACATAGAGGAGAAAATCTTTAAGTCCGCCCGAAGGCCGGCTATACAGGAAATATTTATTCAGCGAAGCCACTATTTAACATACATAGAGGAGAAAAACCTTAAGTCCGGCCGAAGGCCGGCTATACAAAACATATTTATTCAGCGAAGCCACTATTCGACAAACATAGACGACAAAAGCTTTAAGTCCGGCCGAAGGCCGGATATGTAGATGATCTTTATTCAGTGAAAATTTTTGCATTTTCTAACAGAAATTCTCAAAAGCTTTTAAATGATACCAATATTGACCGCATTGTATGAAAAATACACCATATAATCACAATTTTCTACTGGAACTTCAGAGGCCCATAACTCGGAAGCCAAGCCTCGTCGACAATTTTTTTATTTAATTTTTTTTCTATATTTTGATTCTCTATCGGATAGGATATTTTTTTTTAGCTACGTAGCTAAACTTGTTTTGTTCCAAGTATACTAAGTTTGAACCAGTACCCTAAAGTACCTCCATACCAAATTTCACAGAAATCCGTTCGGCGGTTTTTGCACGATGCGTGTTCGGACAGACAGACAAAAATTCCTAAAGCTGGTGTTTTGAGTTCTATATCAAATTCTGTTTGTCCTGGTTTTTTGATAGAGGTCAATGCAGACAAAATTTTAATTTCTGCTGATTTTTGTTATGCCTCTGTTCATAACAAAAATCAGCAACAAAATTAAGCTTTCTGTTATAACGCTGTTTACATGAAGCAATTTTACCAGCATTTCGTCACCTTATTATTCGTATAACGTTAGGGTGTTTCTGCAGCAAAGGTCAAAAAGGCTTAATCAGTATCTGCGTTTGTTAAATTGACGGAGCTAAATATTTGTTTGATATTTGCAGACAAATATGGGAGAACCATAATTTTTTTTTAAATTCTGCTAAAACTGGAAAAGATTTTGTGGAATCGTCTCGCGTTATTATAGAAATTGTTCGCCAAAAATTATATAAATTAATTTCAGTCTTTTTGAATATTTGTTCAAATGCAAGAACTTTCAATCTATAAAATTCTGAAATTTCTAGTAATATCAAAAATAGCGATGATTTTTTTTCATTACGATATTTGGATTTATTAAACTTAGTGATTTACAGCTACCATCAAAATCAAAGTTTTCGTATTAAAGTGAGCATTTCTATATAAAAATTTACACAAAGCCTGGGGCTTACGTCTTTCAAGTACTGGATGAAATAAACACATGTCGCCTCGCCAGCCCATGTGTTTATTTTCGCCCATCGTAATTTTAAATGAATTTTTTATTTTTGTTTATTGTTTTTTATGTATGAATTACATGTTAAGTTTTGTATCTATTGTTTAATTGGTTGACTTCAATTTCAAATATATGGTTGATACATGTATCAAAATAAAAATTTGTTGCGGTTCATTTAAAGATTTTTTGTTATTGGATTTGATTTCGTGCGTGTTATGTCGTTCTCGTGTTGGGAAACTTTGGCGTGCGTGTTTCGTACGTGTTTGACATCTTGGTATTCGTGTTCGGGTCGTATCGTGTTGGAAAAATTCGACACGCGCCCATCTGTAGTTTGAAGTATGGCCTACTACATTGTAATAACAAATGCATCAAAAGGGAGCATAAAAAAATTGTTTTGGCCAAAGAAAGTGGTCGCCTGAACCGTAGCGCAGCGGACGATCAAGACGCTTCTAACGACACCAGATTTCTCAAATTGTGATAAGTAGTTTAGAAGTAACGAAGGAAAACATCTTCTATACATACATACAAGTTAGATACATAACCCCGTTTTTGCGGTAGTCGGGTAATAAAACAATTTTTTTTACAAAATAAGTATAAAATGCGTCAGAGGGTAAATTACTTGTCTTCAATTTCGAAGAATATGAGTGTGTACCCCAGTTGAGACTGACAGATTACTGTAGTGCGAAATAACGACATATTTCATAATACGTAAATATGTACGAAAGCTTTTGTGCATATACTGCGTGGATATTTTTCAGTTTATCTTTTTCTATGTACATATTTCATATGTGAAACAATATAATGAATTAACCCTCTAGTCCCCAAGACCGCCTGTAGACGTTCAAAATTCATTGCTTTCCAAATTCAGTTTTTCAAATTCAGTTCGCTTTCCAAATTCAGTTTTGCTTTTTTATGTATTTTGTCTAATTCGGGGAACTCCCAAAATTGATCTTGCAAGGTAGCCCGTCTATAGGCGGTCTTGGGAAAATTCGGTAAAAAAAATATATATTAGGTAAGTTTGAAAGTTGAAAATTTCAGGAGATTTAAAGCTAAAAACGGTTCGTTAATAGAAATGGAGCGTCGTCAAATTTCAAAGTCGTCATCGCTTTCCGATGAAGAGATTGGTAAAATTTTGGATTTGATGAATTTCGAGAGCGATACTGACGTAGAAGATATGGAAGACGATTTGGATGATGGGACTTGCGAGACGGAGTGCAATGTCAACGTTGGATTTGATGAGGCGATAAATGAAGCGGTGAATATGTCAGATGCAATGCTTGAATCAGAGATTTGCGTTACTTCAAGCGGAAGTCCTGCGTCATCGGCAAAATTATTATCTCCTTCTGCTTCGGTTGCTTCAAATACTCCTCGATCACAGAAACGCAAACGGAGTGTGCCTGCTGAGCAGAATATCATCCAGCCTGAAGATATCATTATATATGAAACAGGGGAGTTTATCGGATCCGTTTCGGATATAGATCCCAAATCTCACATTTTTAAGAAAATCTTGTGGCGCCAAAAGAACTTATTGCTGGATAACTCTGCCATTGCATTTTCTGAGCCTGAAGTAGGAGAAGATCTCAAGAAACTTGATACGCCTTTCAAATGCTTCGAATACTTTTTGGGCGACACTATTATTGAGCACATTGTTGAACAATCGAATTTATATGCCACTCAAAAAGATATCACAACTTCCTTCTCTACAACCAATTCGGAAATTCGTCAATATATTGGCATTTTATTTTTTATGTCAGTTTTTCGCTATCCGAGTGTCCGATCATATTGGGGCGAATATGCGTTCCAAACAATCCAAAATACTATGCCAAGAAATCAATTTGATAAAATACGGAGTAATTTGCATTTTAATGATAATAGTAAACTGCCCGCTAAGAATGCTGCAGACCACGATCCTTTGTATAAAATACGACCAATTGTGAATCATTTCAATGAAAAGTTTCAATCCGTCCCAATGACTCAACGCTTATGTGTGGATGAACAAATGTGCGCAACGAAGATGAAAACTTTTCTCCGACAATATTTGCCAGATAAACCACACAAATGGGGAGTAAAACTGTTTGTTTTATGTGACTCCTTCGGCTTTTGCTATAATTTCGATATATATTACGGCGCAGGAGACAATGTTGTGAAAACTGGCTCACCAGACCTTGGAGCGGCAGCAAATGTGGTTGTTCGATTGTCACGCAATGTTCCAGATTATAAAAACCACATAATATATTTTGACAACTACTATACTTCATTGCCACTTCTTGTATATCTAAAATCACGGGGAATTTATTCCTTGGGAACTATTCGTTCAAATCGCATTCCGAATTGTAAGCTGCCAACCCACAACGACCTCAAGAAAGAACCACGTGGATATTCTACTGAGTTTTGTGGATCTGCTTCTGGAGTTGAAATTTCTTTGTCGCTTTGGAAAGATAATAAGGCTGTGCGACTCGCATCGACCTACGCAGGCACGAAACCTTTTCAGAATGAAACAAACCCAAAAACACACGTGTCACGTTTTGTTCGCTCTGAAAAAAAAAATTTGTTGACGTCGATTGCCCCAATATCATACATGAATACAATAGCCATATGGGTGGTGTCGATCTCATGGATGGTCTTATTGGTCGATATAAAATTCCAGTGAAGAGCAACAAGTATACAAATCGACTGTTCATCCATTTGCTTGACTTAGCCATGGTAAATGGCTATATTTTATTCCACAGAATTAACAAGCCTAATGCTAATGATAGGCGATACCAGCTGCCAAGCTTCCGAGCGGAGATCGCATACGTACTTTGCATGCAGAGTCCATCGTTGCCAAAAGCTCCAGGGCGCCCACGCCAAGATGTAAAAAAAGTGTACAGGGAAAAAATCCTTTCTGCCGCCTGCAGACGTGCGTTACGATGGAACCGGACATTTTCCGCAGTGTTTACCACGCGCTGGTAAAAAACTTGCAAATTTGCTGGTTGCAAATCCGAAACACAAATTTTATGTCGAAAGTGCAATTTAAACCTCTTGTCTTTCTCAGAACAAGGATTGTTTCTACGATTTTCACCACAAATAACTTTAAAAACTGTGTTTTCCTAATAAATGTTTTTTTTTTCAAAAGTAATTTGTATTAAATTAAAAAACTAGATTTGAACTTCTTGCTTATTTTCTACACATTTCTGTTATGAACTGTTCTATTTTTTTAATAAAACATTTTATTCTATATGCAAAAAAATATTGCATTGAAATTTTTTGCCTTCTTATCCCAAAGCCGCCTAGAGGCGGTCTAAGATTTTGGCGCCATAAAACCCGATCTGACGAAAAAAAAATTTTTTCTTTAAATATCCTTTACTTTCAGAAAAAGTTAAACCCCAAAATAATTTTTTTAATCCAGAAAAAAAATTGGGCACTAGAGGGTTAAAATTATAAGCTAATGTTTGGCGATGTGTTTTCTATATTGTAATTGATATTTTTGACCCCGTCGGAAATGAACCATTTAAAGATTTTAATATGTATTAAGTTTCTTATGATGACTTACCAGGGGGCCTTTCCGTTACAGTTAGTAAGCCAGTGCGTCTGGTACGTATTCCACCACTCGCACAGCTGGAGTTTGGAGTAACAACGCCTGTTGGTGCTTGAGGTGTTATATTTTTAGACAAGCGGGACATGTTCTGTTGTTCACATGCATTATGAGTTGTGGATATATCTTCAGTACATCCTACAGTATGACGTTTTGAGCCGCCACGCTTTTTCATATACCTATACCAATAATTGTACATCTTTAGTTTATTTTTTTATCATTACACATGATACAAACTACTACCTCTGTATTTCATCAGATCCTTCATCGTGAAGAGTTATTGAACTTTTAATTGTCGCTGCATCTGGAGGAAATTCGTTGTCAGCATTTGGGCCTGACATTTCATTAACGGAAGGGTTGATATAAAAGGTATCAGATATAATATTATGAGTCTGATGAGTTTGGTTTTGTAGTTGTCCTGATGTGACGCAATAAGGTAAGTTAGCTCCGCCATCTGAAGCGCGACGGTTGAATGCGCCAGCTAAAACAATATCAGTTTTATTATATTAGAGCGTTGAGTAACAACGTACGTGATACTTACTTGTCCCCATCACGAGGGGAGGTTTCAATAAATGTTGATCTTTGATGGTGAGATAATGAAGAGGCTGATTTTGTAACATTGGTAAATTTATTGGCGGATAGTTTCCGGATTGTGGTTTACTTCGAGGTCCATTTTTGAAGTCCAAAGGCACTACGTTTGGATCTTGAAGTGCTTGTTCATGTGCAACATCTCCGGGTCCAACAGTATGACGTCTGGTATTTACGGTTATGTGAGAAGCCGATGATGGAGTGGTGCATAATTGGTTTTGGTTGTAGTTCTTTAAAATCAAATTAAAAAAAGGAATTACTTGAATTACAAAACGAAATCCATACATACTAAATTCACTTATACAATAAAGTTGTTTTTACACCTATCTGAGTTCATAGATAAATACGTAGATCATAGATCATAATCAGCTCAAATGTATTAAAAAGGAGGCCGACTTCCTAAACGCCGAAATGCATTGCAGTGATGCGACTTTACATTGTTTACAACAACAAAGCACATACGACTTTGCATCACTGCTATGCATTTTGGCGTTAAGGAAGTCGGCCGGATTCTAAGTTTATATTTTCATTAGTTATTATGTTGTTGTTATTAGTTGTATGTAATATCTAAAATTCATATTTAAAATATAAATTTTGTAAAATATTTCTTGCATACTAAGTATGGTTTTGGTGCTGTGGGAAATTTTTTATTTTTAACCATACTAATATGTCCTACTACCACATTCTTAGACTTAGGTTTTTGACATGAGACTTAGGTTTTTGGCGTTTTAGTCGACTGTCTA
Source organism: Panzeria rudis (assembly GCA_956483635.1). Classification (NCBI taxonomy): domain Eukaryota; kingdom Metazoa; phylum Arthropoda; class Insecta; order Diptera; family Tachinidae; genus Panzeria; species Panzeria rudis. Next base: position 152,645,682 of record OY101450.1, read on the forward strand.
CATATGTACGTATTATCTATGCCTCAAACTTAAATAAGACTTATTAAATTAAAATCAAAAGGTCAAAGAAATTAGAAACTCATTTTTATTTTGATATGTAGCTAAAATAATTTTTTCGGTGCTTTCAAGATCGCTAGATTTGACAGGAAAATAGCTAAATTTCATCACTGCACAGAAAGTTTTAAACAATATTTAGCCGATTCGATTTAGCAGATTTTTTAAAGTTTTAGCGAACATCGGTCTAAGAAACTGACTTCTTTCGGACAATCTATATAAATAAAAGAGTAACGTTATTGAGTGACCACTAAGACGGGGTTTTTGGAAATTCAAACGTTAAAAAAAGGGTAAATTCGGTAACCTTATATCTCCGGATCTAACTAAGGTAGACATGAAATTCCAAAAACAGCATAATAAGATGGAAAAATAAGCGGACAGGTGTTTGGTACTTTTTTGAAATTTTTACATTTAGGGGCCGAAAAGGGTAAAAATATAATGTTGGTACTTTTTTTGTTAACCGTTTATCTCCTTAAGTAATGAAGATAGAAATAAAATTTAAAATGCATTCTTCTATCCTTACGAAGCCCTCAAATATGTTTTGGTACTTTTTTGTAATTCGAATATATAAAGGGTAAAATTGGTTGCTCTTTTTGGTACTTTTTCCATACAACTATTTTTTATGCAAATTGATATTATACATAGTGAATGAATATGTTTGTATATTTTCACTAAGAAAGGATTTTTCAAAATTTTAATTCTAAGGGGATTAAAAGGGGTAAAAACGGGCAAAATCGGTAACCTTATATCTACGAATCTAAGTAAGGTAGACATAAAATTCTAAAAGCATCATAATAAGATAGAAAAATGAGCGGACAGGTGTCTGAAACTTTTTAAAATCTTTACATTTAGGGGCCGAAAAAGGGTGAAAACATAATTTTGGTACTTTTTTTGTTAACAGTTTATCTCCTGAAGTAATAAAGTTAGAAACTAAGCTCGAAATTCATTCTTCTCTCTTTAAAAAAGCCCTCAAAAACAGTTTTGTTTTTTTTTTTCAAATTTGAATATATAATGGGTAAAATTGGTAGCCCATTTTGGTACTTTTTTCCATGCGACTATTTTTTATGTACATTAATACACATACTGAATGCATATGTTTGTATATATTCTCTAAGAACGCATTTTTGAAAACTTAAATTCTAACGGGATTAAAAGGGGTAAAAACGGGTAAACTCTGTGTTTTTATATCTCCGAATCTAAGTAAGGTAGACATAAAATTCCAAAAGCGTCATAATAAGATAGAAAAATGAGTGGATAGGTGTTTTGTACTTTTTTTGAAAAATATACTTTTGGTACTTTTTTGTTAACCGTTTATATTTTAAAGTAAAGGTATTTTTTCGAAAACCTACTTTTTTGAAAATGTAGTTTTAAGAAATTGTACTTTTTGAAAAATGTTTTTTGGAAAGGGTACTTTTGAAAATGGTCACTTTTTGAAAAGTTACTTTTTGGAAAGGGTTCTTTTAGAGCTCTGTACACCAAATGTGTAAATTAATCTTATTGTTTTCGATACGCTGTCCGTCAGTCCGTCTGTCTTTCTCTCTGTCACAGGCTGTTTTCTCGAGACCCGTAAGAGCTACGGGCTAAAGATTAAAGGGTGTTCTAAAGGGAGCAACGAAACATGTTGAAATACTAATGTAATATACAGACACTTTTATATAGACTCTGGAAATTTTCAAAGTTAGTGTTAATTGGTGTAGAATATTTAACACAGCAAAAATTAAAGGGTGTTCTGAAAGTTAATGTAATTTTGACTATGTAGTTTAAACAGTTTGCTGTATCTTGGAAACCCTAAGAGGCAAACTCTTGAAATTTAAAAAAACTCTACGGTCCTAATTGTGGAAATCACATCACCGAATTGAAGTTTATGTTAAAGCAACAATAAATTTGGAAAAAAATTTTAAATTTGTTTTTTTTTTCATACATATTCTTCACCAAACAAACGTATAGAAATTAAAGCGTTGCTTTACCTATCAAAAATTTTAAAATTTGTATGAAAAATAAAATAACTATAAAATATTTGAAATTTTGTTCTGTATACAAATTTCACTTTGGTGACGTGATTTACACAATTAGGGCCTAAAACTAAAAAATTCCAGAATTAAAGAAGTCAAAACGAAAAATCGCCAAAATGAAAAAATCGCTAAAACGCAAAAATTCGCCAAAACTAAAAGATCGCAAAAAAACTAACCAATTTTATGGTTATTTTTAAATGAGTTAATTAATTTTTCTATATCTGCACAACAATGGGGGAGCGAAGCACGCTGGGTATAGCTAGTATTTAGTAAAAGAGTATTAACAAACAATAAACTTAAAAATGATCGAGAATTTATAAATGTGTATGCATTTTTCTTAGAAGTCAATTAAATCATAAGCTAATATTATATTTTTCTTACGCTAATATCGCTATAATATATTACATATTTTAATATAAATATGATTATATAGTGGTAAGTTAGTTCCTTTGTCAAGTCCATGAATCCCCAAGCAAACGGTATGCAGTTTGTGTTGAAAAGTAGTTTGTTTAGCCATAAATATAATTAAAAGTTATGCTTTTAAAATAATTAAAAGTTAGTAAGCTTTTATTGAAAAAGAAAACCTATAAAATTTTGCATATAAAATTTTCTTTGAAATGTTCCCTTTTTTGCTGCATATCCATGCAAACAGACGTGAATTGTTTGTTAAGGAAACAAATCTAGAATACAAAAAGTATTATATATTAAAGAAAAAAATATAATGGCGTAATAGTCCTATATGACTAGCAAATATTGTGTATTTCTTTTTTCGGTACGCCGGAAGTCCAAAGTTACAGGGTTCAAATTTTTTATTTTTAATGGGTCATAGCTTGTATAATATAGCACGGATATCAACGATATACATAAGTATCATTTCAAAGTGCAAGGAGATGAGTTTTTATTGGTGTGAAAATTTGTCAAATCCATTAACCCATACCGAGCCAAAATTAATTTTATATTTGCTTATTTTTGAAAATTATTTATTTGTAAATTCTCAAGCGGTTATTGAAAGTCTGTACATAAGATAAGAGATTTGTAACTGTTCAAAAATATGGTTGAAGTCTACCGACGATTTGGTAAAGCACAGATGAAGATAAGATATAAACAATGCTTAACCATCAGCAAATAAATTTCATTTAAAATACTTACTAACTTTACTTTACTTTTGTGTGTATGCAATTTTATCGAGGACCTTTCACTCTTTCATTTGATATAAATTTTAATGTTCCTGCTTTTGCAATACGTGCACCGTGCTTTACCGAAACTGTCGAATTTTTATTATTGCTAGGCTCTCTGCTTGCGCAAAATAAGTTTTCATTTAACTTTGCTTTTTTATGGATTTTTTAAATTTTGCTAAAAATAATTTCTGCTTACCAAAAATAGTGACGTATAAGGCAAAACGAGCCCCATTGTTGTGTATATGAACTAAAGTTGATGGTCGATATCTCAGAAACCATTTGTACAAACTAAGTTTGCACAACATAAAACTTGATATTAATCTACCTTAAATCTAATTTGTAATTATTGAATGCTAGCTACTACTAATTATTCTAAAAAATTTTAACTAAATAATTATTCTACTAGGAACGAACCTATTATACAAATATACCTAAAAGACACTCATTTGCGGTTGTACGATCCCATATCGTAAAATTCTTTAACATGCCTTCACAGCAACACACGCTTTTTTCCACCTGTCATTACACTGTAATTACAGAAAACCTCGTTTTCTTTCAATATTTTTTGTTCATAACTAACTTACTTGGTTTTTAACAGCAGCGAGAGCAAGTTAAAAGTTAAAAAATTTTACCGTGGAGCAAATCGACAGCCTACAATCTAAAACCTTATTTGGAATTTTACCACATACAATTATTGTACAGACTTGCCGAGGAATAAATCTACAACCTATTTGGAATCTTCTTAACAAAATTATCTATTTATTCATTTTAATCGACTTTTCAGTCGATATATATATATATATATATATATATATATATATATATATATATATATATATATATATATATATATATATATATATATATATATATATATATATATATATATATATATATATATATATATATATATATATATATATATATATATATATATATATATATATATATATATATATATATATATATATATATATATATATATATATATATATATATATATATATATATATATAGATATATATATATCATAGTAGTATTACCTGATTAAACCTTTGCATGCCATCAAGATCAATGTCACCATACTTTTCGAAATTTACGGAAACCCCAGACCACTCAAATTCCATGCCTGTTTGAGGAACTTCTGTATTATTTAGAGGGCTTAAACGATCGAATGCATCTTGTTGGAAGTATTCTGAACGATCTACAATGCCAGTTGTAATGCTGGTGCGAGATCTGAAAAAAAATTAAAATGTGAAAAAAAATTAAAGGGAAAATCTAATACAAAAGTAGTGTATTAAATTCCAATAAAAATTTCAATTAAAAAGTTCATGTTTTGTCAACTCCTTGCTACAAAAAATTGTGCGTGTCAGCTCCGATGCGCGACTAAAGCTTACTCTGAAAGTATATAACATAAGCAAAATTGACAAATAAACGCATCCCTTGTAAAAGTCATGCCTTTTTAATTTGTTGGTTAGAGGTGTGGCGATTAATTCAAGGAAGGGTGTAATTGATGATATAATTTATTTTTTCGATTAAATGCACCCGAATTAGTTTAAAAAACAACATTTTAAACTGGTTTACCAATATTTAAAAGATTTATTTGAAAAACAAAGTTATATGTCCGGAGACATACCAACTCAATTCAACAAAAATGAATGCATTTGTGGGACTACCCATCTCCGATTTTGATCAAATTTAGTACAGCTTCTTCTTTTTGTAGTAACATCACGGGTATATAATTTTATGTCTCTAGCCGATTTCGAATAACAAAAGCAAACAAAAGTACGATTTAAAAAAATTTTATGCAAACTTTTTCTATATAAAAAATAGTGTGCATGTGCATGTAAGTAATAGGGATGTAACGATACGCCGTTTTGCCGATCCGATACCGATACCGATATTTAAAAATAAATATCGCCGATACCGATTCCGATACCGATACGAATATTGAAATTGAGTTCAAGTTTAGATTAACAAAACTCAAGCGCAATTTTTTTGTTATACAAAAAAGAGAGAATATTTAAAATTGATAAAACATTGGAAGTAATTTTTAAGGAGCTACATTTTCTTTGCTTCCAAAAAATCTATATTAAAAATATGCAGAAAATATGTTTAATTCCTTTATAATTTTAAAAAATACTCGCCATGCTTTTAAAAAAAATCGATTTTTTTAATCAACTAATATTCTTCTAAATAACTTTATACCTTAATTATTAAAAGACTTCTAAGTTTATATTTATTCACTTAAATGTACATGAAAATACAGATCTGAGTTTAAATTCGCATAAAAAATTGTGAAAATTGGTAATTTTTTATCCATTTTCCTTAAGGAAAAATCATTATAGAATGCCGAAAAAGAAATTTGTCCTAGCATCGCTTCCACCGAATTGGTAATCGAAAAACAGAACTTCTTGCAATGGCAAGGATATGTAAAACTAATTAGAAATTATCCAAATTTGAAATACTTCCAGATCGCGAATTCTACATTTTCATGACTTCTTTGGAGTATCTTTTTTTTGCTGGAATAAGATTTATAAAACAACGACTTGAACTTGAATTCATGGTAAAATTAACAAAAAATAAATAATTTTTTTTACAAAAAAACAGAATAATATATTATTAATTTTTAAAATTTATATTAATAAGATTTAAAATATAACGAAGTGAGTTTAATTCGTGGTAAAATCGGACAAAAATAAATTATTTGTTAAAAAAAAGCTCTGAAAAAATTTTTAAAAGTATCGTCGTATCGACAGTAAAATATCGCCGATACCGATGTATCGGAAAATCTGAAGTATCGCCGATATATCGGTATCGGTATCGGTATTCGTTACATCCCTAGTAAGTATATGTATTGTATTATTTTAAGATTCTATATTAAAGCTGTTTTAGTCTTCGTCATCACTACAATCAAGATGATGCGAGAATCATCATCATTATTATTATCATCATTGAACCGATTAATAATATTCATTTTAAGAATACTAATTTTTTCTTCCATTCATTTACGGCGATATTTCTCATAAAATTATAAAGTTCGAGGCGAGATATAAAATAGTTTTGAGCCTTGTTCATAAAATAAAGCAGATCCGATTACAGACTACACTTATTAAAAATACTGGAAATTTTAAAATGGCAAGTTATAACATTATAGCATAATAGAAAAAAACCTTTTAATAACTGGAACAGATACATATGTGTGCGTGAAATACTTTATATACGAACGTTCTATTGTTTTCAATCAAATAAGGTGACTTAGTTTAATTAACACAAAATATATGTTTGTTATTATTGATTAAAAGAAGTTGTTGAGTGCCAGTATTATATAACTTCAAATCCTACGTTAAACGGTTTTCCTGGCTGTATTACTTTCGTGAGCGTGGGTGATAAAATATCACTCACACAGCCATCCTAATAGGGAATCAAAACGCTTCCACGGCAATAGCAACAACAGAACACTTTGAGATAATGACAAAAAAAAATTAATACACACAATAGTTTTGTTAAATAATTTAATTTCCACAACAAAGCTTTTTACACAAAATTAAATATCTAAAAAGTTCGCAATCATGTTGCAAAATTGTTGTCTTGGAATTTCAAGTAGAGACTCCACACTTTATAAAAATCATAACTTAAGCTCGAGAAAGTAAAAACTTCTGGTCCATGAAATATGAAAAATACCCTAATTTTGGGGCTTTTTTAAAACAAATACTAAAACTATTTCCACACATTTTTATTTTTACCAGAATCTCACTATTGTATGCACAAATACCTGAAATTGAAGGTTCCATCCTAAAAGTGCAACGTTTCAAGTATTAAATTAGACAATATGATACATTTTTTCTATTAAATTTTAACTTTTATCGTTTTGTTAATTTTGATTTTTAATGGCCTATAGGACATTAGCTAAATTTTAAAAATCAAAATTAACAAAAGGAATTGCTCTTGGCCAATAATAACAACTACAAAATTTAACTTTTATCATTTTTTGTAAAAACAGTAAAAATTGTCTGACTTCGGCAGCTCACTCCGCAGTGACTATACAACATAGATAGGTGCAATTTTGAATAGTGATAGAGAATTTTATATCCTTTTACTGGGTATAAATTCTTATCTCGAAAGCTTAATTTAAAATTTTCAATTAAGCGCCATTTTGATCACAGTTGAACCCAGTGTTCGGGGTAAGAAATTTGAGGGGCTTTTTTACATTAATCTTTACCATTTGCGTACTCTCGATGTATTATTCATAAACATCGATATTAACATCGATCTTTTGATGGACTTTGAGGCTAAAGTTAAGAAACATCGACATCGTTCATTCGTGATTTTTTCGTTTTTTCGCGATATTTTTAGTTTTAGCGATGTTTTTAGGTTTTAGTGCTTTTTTTCGTTTTGATGCCTTTTTCAGTTTTTTGTTTTTTAGTTTTTTGTCGACCTTTCCATTTCTGGTGATTTTTTTGCGTTTCAGGTTTTTAATTTTGATGCTTTTTTCCTTTAAGCACTTTTTTCATTTTGGCGATTTCTCGTTCTGCATTTTTTTTAATTTTGAAATTTTTTAGTTTTACGGATTTTTTAAATTTCAGTTTGTCTCTTACGGTGTCCAAGGTACAGCAAATTGTCTAAATTAAATTAACTGATTGGACATCCTTTAATTTTTATTGTTTTAAATATCAGTGTTAATTGCTGTGGTCTATTATACAAACTACAGCAATTAATACTAACTTTGAAAATTTCAAGTGTCCATATATAAGTGTCTGTATATTACATTAGTATTTCAACATTTTTCGCTGCTCGCTTTAGAATACCCTTTAACTTTTAACTGTCGTACATTTATTGTTGTAGCAGTTTTACATGTTCTCTGAAAATTTCAGGTCTGTAGCTCTTATGGTTCTAGAGAAAACAGCCTGTGACAGACGGACAGCGTAGCGAAAACAATAGGGTCCTTTACACTTTTGTTGTACGGAACCCTAAAATAAATTAAGTAAAGTGCGAATTTGGCTCGCACACGAAGGTTTCCGTACGAGTACACATATGTATATCCATTTTCGTTTTTGCCCCTTTTTTCATTTTGGCAGTTTTTTCGTTGTGCTTTTTTGTTTAATTTTTTTTTAAAGTATTTTTCGTTGTTTTTCGCGATTTTTTTAATTTTCGTGAATTTTTCGTTTTTTTCTGGCGATTTTTCTTTTTTTTGCAATTTTTTTAGTTTTGGCGTTTTTCAACGTTTTTTCACTTTTTGACGATCTTTTTAGTTTTAGTTGTGCCGATTTTTTAGTTTTGGCGCTTTCCTTCGGTTTCGTTTTGGTGATTTTTTTCATTTTTGGCGATTTTTTCGTTTTCTGATGATATTTTTAGTTTTAGCGGTTTTTTATGCTGTAGTGTTTTTTTTTTCATTTTGACGACTTTTTTCGGTTTTTTGCGTTTTTTTTATTTTTTTTGCGATCTTTTTAGTTTTGGTGATATTTTGCGTTTTAGCGATTTTTTTTAATTTTGGTGCATTTTTCCTTTAAGCGCTTTTTTTCATTTTGGTGATTTTTCGTTTTGAAATTTTTTTAATTTTGGAATTTTTTAGTTTAGCGTTTTTGAAAATTTGAAGAGTTTATTTCTTACGGTTTCCAAGATACAGCATATTGTCTAAATTACATAATAAAATTACATTAACTGATAAAACACCCTTTAATTTTTATTGTTTTAAATATCAGTGTTAATTGGTGTAGTCTATTCTATAGACTACACCAATTAACACTAACTTTGAAATTTTAAAGTGTCTATAGATGAGTGTCTGCATATTACATAAGTATTTCAACATGTTTCGTTGCTCTCTTTAGAACACCATTTGATTTTCAACTGTCATAAAAGGTAAAAGGGGTTACATATTCTGTGAAAATTTCAGGTCTATAGCTCTTACACCCCGTCTTCACGAGACATAAGTTTGGAAATTTGTGTGTTAGCAATTGTCAAAATTCTGTCCTAACACAAGAAATTAACGCGTAGACCGAATGTGTTTGTGTCCTAACACATGTTTGGAAATCAATGTTAAAACACAAGACCGAGGAAATATGTTAGAACACAACCTGTCAAATTTAATATGTATGTGTGTTTTTTTTTACAATTTGTTGATTTTATTGAAAAAGAATAAATAAAGTTAATAAATAAATGTTTTAGATGTTTATTTATTTTTTGCATATTATTTATGTTCATATTCATAAAATTTTTACAAACAGAAAAATAATAAAGTGAAATCTAATTATAAAAAAAATACAAAATGCCGTGCAAATTTACTATATGAATATATAAAATTTGTGTCCAAACATCAGTACGTTTACTCCACCCTTAACACAAGTTTGAACAAATGAATTTTTTGTGACGTCATTCTGCCGACGTTATTTCTTATGTTAAGAAATATCATATGTCTCGTGAAGACGGGGTGTTACGTTCCCGAGAAAACAGCCTGTGACAGACAGACAGACGGACAGCGTAGCGAAAACATTGGGTTCCTTTACACTTTTGGTGTATGGAGCCCTAAAAGAGTGAAAATATATCTGCATGGCCATATTGATTTTAAAATCACATGTGAATTAAAGCCATGTGATTTTGAGAACATACCTGAATTTGTTCATATGTATTAACTGTAAAAATATTGTATTATTCTAACCACTACTTCACCACAAAATAAGAGTTATAATCTTTTTCGTAAAATAAATTCTGTGGACTTTTGACAAAAGCACTTAATTCGAATTAATAAAATTTTACAAATATGTAGCGGTATTTATATTCAATGCAGAGCGGTATTTATATTCAAACACGAGTCCTTTCGATTTTGATGAAATTTGGTCAGATGTTTTCTTTCATCCTATGACGAATTTATGCCAAAAGAAAAAATTTTTAAAATGTTTATTTCAAAAGTTGTGACATATTCAAAATGTCATTGTTTCGCCAAATTTACCGAATTTGTTGTTTAAAGTTTTAAAATCAAAATTTCATATATTTTCTGCAGCCGATTTAAAAAGAAAGAATATATATAGTATATTTTAATAATTTCCATTTTTTTTCAAAATGGCATATTTATTTAATCGAAATTTGCTTTAAATAATAATATAAATAGTTTTTTGCAGGGACCTGAAATAATTGTTATTTTTTAACCCCCGACCAAAAAAAGGGGTGGTATAAGTTTGTAGTGTGTGTCTGTGTATCTGTGTGTCAGTACTAGTCCACGTACTGACCAAAAGGCTGGACCGATTTTGGTTGAAAGGCGACTTGATCCAAAATCTTTTAACTTATGTTTAAAGAAAATTGGTTCAGCCGTTTTGCAGTTATCATCTATTTTCTCCGGTGTTTTTTAAATGTTTAGCTTAATGTTATTTTAATATCCAATTGGTCACAGAAAAACAATCTAGAAACAATATCGGTCCTGTAATAACTATTAAGAAGAGGCGCAATTACTAGAGAAGGGGCTAAAGCACAACATCCAGGCAAATAACAAGAAGAAGGAAATAGAACAAACTATTGTGGACACAGAAGTTGTAATAGCGATGCTACCAAACGAGGAGCAGGATCAGGCCAGACACACCTGCAATCGAATAATAGAGAAGGAAGTCAAATCCAAAAGGAGTCCAAACAAGGAAGGCAAAGCTGTTAGAAATCTTAAACAAAAACTTAAATCTAACAATATCGTTGCAACGAAAGCGGATAAAGGAAATACAACGGTATTAATCAGCAAGGATGAGTACATCGAAAAAACGGAACAGTTAATAGTGGATACTAAATGCAGGAGAATCAGGAAAGATCCTACAGACGAATACCAGTCAAAGGTAAAGGAATTAATAAAAAAGGCAACCAAAGTAATAAAACCAGGCATATCATATTCATTAACACTTATGAATCCATCCGCTCCATCTATGATCGCTTTACCGAAGATACATAAAACACGCCAATGAGACCCATAATTAATTATAAATCTGCTCCGAGCTATAGACTATCGAAATACTTAAAAACAATACTGAAAGATACCTTGGACCTAGACAATACACACAATAGCCAACGCCACGGAATTAGTTAACAAGATAGGGAGCATACAGATAACAGAAAATACTAAACTAGTCTCATTTGATATAAAAGACTTATATCCATCAATCCCAACAACAGAGACAATAAACATTCTACATAAAACACTACTAGGCAAATCAACGGACTAGGAATGGGAAATCCAACATCAGCAATACTCATGGAAGTATTTATGCAAAATTTAGAAGAGAAATACGTAGAGGAGTTAAAAACAAATTTTGGGGTAACATTCTATGCAAGATACGTGGACGATATTATATGTGCAATAGAAGGAAATATGGAGGAGCAAATTCTGGATCTACTGAACAAACAACACAAAAACATAAAATTTACAATGGAAGTGGAGGAGAACGAAAGGCCTAACGATTAGGGCAAACAAGAGCTTAAATATAATTGAATACGAAATATACAGAAAACCAACCGCTACAGATACAATAATACACAACTCATCAAACCATCCTCAACAACATAATAACGCAGCAATTAGGCAATTAATAACGAGACTTGAACGAATACCCCTTACACGTGAGGCCTATATGAAAGAGTTAGGAATAATATAACATAGCGGAAAACAACGGATATAAAAAAGACCTAGTTGACAAGATTAGAAAGGATATCGAGGCAAGTAAGATACGGAACAGAGAACAAGAAGAGAAAACCTGGGCTACATTTACGTATATGGGAAAATCAACATACAAACTGGCAAAATTTTTTAGAAAAGACAACATTAACACAGCATTCCAAACAAGAAACAACTTGGGTAGAATACTGAAGAACAGAACAAACGAAACAGACTTCCTAGATAAACAAGGAGTGTACAAATTAACTTGCACATGCAAACACAGTTATATCGGACAAACTGGAAGAAAGATAAAAACAAGATTTCTCGAGCACATGAGAGACTACAACAAGAAACTGAGAGCACCAGGAATAACACCAGAATCGAATTTCGCAAACCCCATATTCGACAACAAATGTACACCAGGACATATTAGAAAAACAGTTAAACCAAAGACTATAGATTTATAATCTATTGTCTTTGGTTAAACTATTACATTCACAACATAAAGGACGGCGACTGAACGTATTAGAGAACATGGAAATATACAAGCAAAAAATATTTGACGGAAGAATAATAAATGAACAAATAAACACTGCTTCAGACGTAATATTTGAACCGTTAAAATATTTTTACACAAAAGAAAACAATAGTCCAGGCAACGTAGTAGAAAATGAACAAGACAAAAGTATTACCCAGAAACGTACAATTACGGATTATTACCTACGTAGGGATAAAACAACTGATAACTAATAGAGCAGATTATAAACCAAATATTAAACACAAACATAATAGTAAGAGAAACAGGTAACAGTTAGAGACACACACAAGCATATAGAGGCGAGAGAAAGAGAGAGAGCGGGAGAGAGAAATAGCGAGCAGAATACAAAAAGGGATCAAGGAAGGAAGTTAGGTATACAAACGAATTATAAAAGAAACAACGTACAACAGAAAAACGATTTAGTATTCAATAGAACACTGAAGATGGCACAATGCCGAAACCGGTCTGTTTACAAACCAAATTTGAGGTGGACTGACGGAAAATCGTGCCAAATTCAAAAAATTAAGAAATATATTTATTTTTTAGGTCTTTTTATAACAGTTATGAAAGGCCTTTATTTTTTCGGGGAAAAAATCGGCAAAACTGTAAAGAAGCCAAAAAACTAGCAAAAAATCACTTGCATCGAGAAAATAGCGAAAAATTTCAGATTTGCAAGCGAGCACTAAAATTGCTTAAACATATCTAAAATTGGGAGGCATGCCAAAAAATCGTAAATATGACGAAAATTCGCGAAAACTGCCAACATCGAAAAGATGTCAGAGGCAAATATTGATTAAAAATCTGTAAAACTGTAAGAAAGCAAAGACTAGCAATAGAACTGATTTTTTCTGTCGGTTTTTTTTGCCTTTTTTCAGCTTCAGCGATTTTTAATCAATATGTTTTTGATGTTAGAAAGTTTTTGCGATTTTCATCATTTTCGTGATTTTTTCCGAGCTTTTGGCATTCCTTACAACAATAGCGGTATTAAATCAATTTTAGAATTTGTTTGTAATTGTGCATATTTTCGCGATAGAAGTGATGATAGAAGAGTGATAAGATCTAAAAAATAAAAATCTTGCATAACTGTTATTTAAGGACCTAAAAAATAAAAATCATTTATAAAGGGATCAAGAAGACTTAAAAAATAAAAAGCTTTCATAACTGTTAAATAAAAAAATAAAAAGCTTTTATAAAAGTCTCAAGAAGACCTATAAAATAAAAATCTTTCATAACTGCTATTTAGCGACCTAAAAAGTAAAAATATATATATATATATATATATATATATATATATATATATATATATATATATATATATATATATATATATATATATATATATATATATATATATATATATATATACAGGGTGTTTTTTTTAGAGGTATAGAACTTCGAATTGAAATAAAACACAAGAAAATCGTTTTAATGTCCATCAATTTGGCTTTATTGGAAGGATAATTTTATGCCATTAATGTTTAAATATGATTTCGGGCATGTGGCCGCCGCGGCTGGCTCGAATAAAGCCAATTCTACAGGTCCAATTTTCAACCACTTTTTCGAGCATATGGGGCCGTATGTTGGCAATAACGCCACGAATGTTGGCTTCCAAGTCCCCTAACGTTTCTGGTTTGTTGGCGTAGACGAGCGACTTCACATATCCCCAAATAAAATAATCCAATGGTGTCAAATCACACGATCTTGGTGTCCAATTGACAGGTCCATTCCGCGAAATTATGCCCTCATCGAATGTTTCCTTCAATAAATCGATTGTGACGTGCGCTGTGTGGCATGTAGCGCCGTCTTGCTGGAACCACAACTCATCCACATTCATGCCATCCAATTCGGGAACAAAATAGTCGGTTATCATGGCTCTATACCGGTCTCCATTAACGGTAACTGACTCTCCAGCATTATTTCGGAAGAAGTATGGCCCAATGACTCCACCAGCCCATAGAGCACACCAAACAGTCAGTTCTTGTGGATGTAATGGCGTCTCAAGGGTCTCATGTGGATTCTCTTCACTCCAAATGCGGCAATTTTGCTTGTTGACGTAGCCGTTCAACCAAAAATGAGCCTCATCACTGAACAAAATTTTGCGATTTTGCTTGCGGTAAACTTCGCGAACTGAACCATTATTTTCGAAATAAATTTGCACGATTTGCAAGCGTTGTTCTTATGTCAACCTGTTCATGATGAAATGGCAAACCAAACTAAATATTAATCACTTGACAGCTGACAAAATGGCCGCCAGTTAAAAAAGTGATGCCAACTTAAAGTTCTATACCTCAATAAAAAACACCCAATATATATATATATATATATATATATATATATATATATATATATATATATATATATATATATATATATATATATATATATATATATATATATATATATATATATATATAATATATATATATATATATATAAATATAGGTTATAACTGTTTAAAAATTAAAAATTTTTTTATTTTGAGTTAATAACTATTAAGAAATCCATTTTATTGGATATATTGTCATAATTTTTTTAAATGAAGTTTATTGGCTGATAGTTAAGCATTGTCTATATGCATTTCATTGGCGCTTTGCCAAAGCGTCAGTAGACTTCACCCACAACTTTTTATCTTATTTTAAATGAAGTTTATTTGCTGATAGTTAAGCATTGTCTATATGTATTTCATTGGCGCTTTACCAAATCGTCAGTAGACTTCAACCACAACTTTGAACAGTTACAAACCTCTTATCTTATGCACAGACTTTCAATATGAAATAGATTCATATCGAATACAAATTATTTGCTGGATTTTGTATAAGTTTCTAAGCCTACTACGCTTATTTTATTCTTTTGTGATTTTCAAATATATTATCATTTGTAAATTCTCAAATGGTTTTTGAAAGTCTGTGCGTAAGATAAGAGGTTTGTAACTGTTCAAAGTTATGGTTGAAGTCTACTGACGATTTGATAAAGCGCCAATGAAATGCATATAGACAATGCTTAACTATCAGCAAATAAAGTTCGTTAGTAACTATTGTTAAATAAGTGCGATATGTAAGTTAAAATAATGACGTATTTCTCCACAATCAGATCAGCTAGACACAAAATTTTGTGCCCTTCATGTTACTACAAAAAGAAACAGATGTGCGAAATTTTATTTATGTCCGAGATGGGTAGTCCCACAAATGCATTAATTTTGGTCGACTTGAGTTGGTATCTCCCTGTACAGTGTACATATATCCAATTTTTTTATTTTAATAAATTCTAAAAATATCGTTAAAAACGCTTAAAATGTTATTTTTAAACTAACTCGGGTATATTCAATCTAAAAAATAAATTATCTCATCAATTACACCCTTCCTTGAATAATCACCACTTTAAGTACAATCGAACCCAATATGCGACTGAATTTCCACTATGTGACCCCCTTGAGCTGAAGGCTGGATCCGCCCTTGGATCCAATCAACACAATCGTTATATTGCCTGAAAGAGTATAATTTATATTACTCAGATAAAAGTTCTAGATTTTTGGCAATAACGAAAATAGCTGCGAAACCATGTTTTTCGTGAAAATCGCAAAAACGCTAGTTAAAAAAAATTATGTTATCGCAAAAAGTGAAGAATGTTTTTAAACTAGTGTAACTCATTACATATATAGGATATCTTCGATATTATAACTAGTAATACTATTTCCTTACCTTGCCTTATTAGCATGTTGATTAATTGTGTGATATTCTATACGTTTTTGCTGCAACTTATCATGAAGTAAATAATAAATAGCGTAAATATTATCGAATCGATTTTCATGTACAGATTGAGCAATTTTGTCAGCAGTTAAACCAGACAACTGCAACATATGAGATACTACAACAGAATCCAAATTAGGTACAGACTTTGTGGTTTGAGAAGAAATTGATTGTTTTTCATCCCAACTGCTCGATTTCCTGCTATTATGATGTAATATGCTAGTGGTCAAAATATGTGGCTGCGTTATGTATTGGCATTCATTTCCAACTTTATCAATCCATTCACCTAACCATCGGTGTTTAGTTATTTGTTTTAATGTATAACGTCGTTCTGGTTCAACTATTAACATATTGCGAATAAGGTGTTCACAATCTTTGTATTAAAATAATAAAAAAATCAATAGTTAAAATTAGTGCGCTTAATGATTGGTAGACTATACTTACCCTGCGACATAAAATACGGAATGCGAAACTTTCCAGTAACGACACGACTTTTAAGCTCTAATAATGTTTTACCGTCAAAAGGTAAAGCACCACACACCAAAGCATACAAAACTACACCCAAACTCCATATATCAGCTTTAGGGCCATCATATTCTAAGCCCTGGAAAACTTCAGGAGCTGCATATGGTGGCGAGCCACACCATGTTGTTAAAAAATGGCCTTCCTCAAATCGGTTACTAAATCCAAAATCTGCTAGTTTTATATTCATATCTTTATCCAAGAGTACATTTTCGGCTTTTAAATCACGATGCACTACACCTTCAGAATGACAATAGTCTACAGCAGATACCAATTGGGTGAAAACCCTTGCAGCCTCAGGCTCCTTCATTCTACCGTTTTCTACCAAGTGATCGAATATCTCTCCGTTTGAGGCATATTCGGTAACTAAGTAGATCATTGTTTCAGATTGCATTACTTCATACAAACGCGTGATATGTCTATGGCGAAGTTTCTTTAAAATAGAAATCTCACGAAACGTTTTGCCAAGATACTCCTCGTTTAGGCATGTTTTGTCGATTATTTTGATAGCTACCTGTTGAGTATATATAAAACATATTTCTTATGCATTTCTACATATCGTCATCTGAATTCAAAAAGGGCACAACAGCAAAAATTATAAAATTGAGTTATTGATTATTTCTTCGAAACTCATGTTGTACCAAATATGTACATATGTATGTAGCCTTCTAAAATCCAAAATTCATGTTTGGACTATTTTGGTAAATTATTTTTCTTTTCGCTTTGACTTCGAAACGGTTCATCTTGTCAACTTTAACTTTGGCTAATGTGGTATTTTTATATTTTACTGGCGAAACCCTGGCTCACTTCGTAGTGCAAAACAGAAAAATAAAAAAATCAATTTTAAATACATTTAAATGAGTTAGTGACAACAGTTTGTATTGTAATTTCCTGCTTTTGCACTACGAAGTGTGCAGGGGGTTACCAACAAAGTACCAAAATTATATTTTCACCCTTTTTTGCCCACCCTTTTTAGTCCGAAAATTTTATTGAAATCGTTTCAATGGTTCGATATAGAGATAGGCGTGTGTCGACATTTTCCAACACGACACGAATCACGGATGTCCAACACGTAAGAAACACGCACGCCCAAAATTTTCAAAACACAAAAACGACATTAGATATTTTTCATCTATTTTAACGTTTCATGCTCAATTTGTATTTTTATTTACATATTTTTGTTGAGAAACAGTAACTTATTAATATTTTCGCTCAATAATCTTGTGCGGCAAGCTTCTGCATTCATACATATTTTAATTTGAAAATCGTTTCGTGTTTTTTCGTGTCAAGTTTGCTCAACACGACACGATTCGAACACGAACGAAATCAGATTTTCTGTCACGAACACCTCGTCCACGACACGCGTCCATCTCTATTTCGATAGATATCGTTGACGAAAAATTTCGAAAAGGCGCTTTATGTTAACAACTATAAAAGTTCTTGTAAAATAGATTTTTAAGATTCATTTACTTATTAACTTGAAAAACTGCGGCGAATACCGCAAAATTTTATCTAAATTTTTTAGGTGGTTCGAGATATCGTAGTCGAAATTATTAAAAGATTTGTTCTTATTTTTTTAATTGCCCCGAATATCCATAGATTTTGCAGCGCTTTAAGCTCGAAATTAGCTTGAAGTTCGAGGGACGACCTGCAAGGTCAATCGTAACCAATATCTTTTATCTTATTGTAATGGTTTTTGAATTTTAGTTGGATCCGGAGATTTAAGTGTACAAAATTTAGCCGTTTTACCCACTTAGCCCTTTCGGTAACTTGTTTTTCGATTCGGGCTATAAAAATACTATTTTGTTGTTATCCGTCTTTAAATAGTTTGACAAAATTTATTTTTTTTTTTAATTTTTTCAAAAAGTTGTCTCCAAAGTAGTGTTTTAGAATGATGGCATATGGCATCATTTGTACTTAATGGTGAATAACATACACAAGGGCGGAGAAAAGTAAATGGTATTGGTGGACGAGATGGTCCTATATTTTATCCATAGTAAGCCTAATTAACAGTTTGAGTTGGAACGAGGCATTTTCCAATTTTCCAGGTTGTTCCAAATACACTCAAAAAAGTTTTACATTTACTGTTTGTAATTTGTTGTTTACCTAGAAATTTATTTTTAAAATTTTTATGTACGTTATTCAAAAAAGAACAACCCATAATTACCATTGATAATTACAATTACTAGTGTGTGGATGTTTGTTTGAACAACGATATCCGATATGATTAGATCGGACTTTAAATGGGAATGCAATATATAAAAAATTAAGAGTGCTGTATTTTGGGGCGTGACAAAAAAAATTTGTTTACAGTGCTAGAACTGTAAAACGTCATTGATATATCAGTAATTCTAGGCGTTGACTGGTGCAAATTTTTGTTTTTATTGGTATCTATCTACCCAGTCTAAAGTAATTTGTATGTGAAAAATAGAAAAGGGCGTAGTTTTGGGGCGTGTCATAAAGGTCAGTATATTAAAAGCTAGACATACTGAGTTTTAAATAGATTTCCTTTCCACGTACAACAAATTGGACATTAGGAGGGAAGGATCCGGGATGGCATAATTGGCATCCAGAATTTAGCTATATTCAAGCCATGAACAAGGATATGCGATATAATGAGATCGGACTTTAACAAAAAGTGCTATATTTTGCGACGTGGTAAAAATAATGTTTCCGGTTTTAGAAACTTCATTGACGTATCTTTCATTCTAGGGGGTGACCGGCACAACTTTTATTTTTTGTATGGAGGTCGACTTGCTCTAATGTATATGCTTTTGCTAGGTGCCTTTAGAGTTTAACAATTAACCCAGCAAAAACTTTTCTTACTGGTGGGCAAAAAAACCTCATATAATTTAAGTCGTAACTACATACAATTTGACTCGACAAAGGGTACCCCTAACAAATGTATTTACATTGTCACAGCAATTAACTAGTTACTATTTGGCTTACTTGAAGCCAAAATATAAGTAGTCAAATAAACGAATTTAAATAAAAAAATGTATACACATATTTTATTTATATTTTTAAACTTTTTATTTTTTGACCCAGGTGAGATTCGAAACTCTGCTCGTTCTGATTTAAAGACAAGTACTTTATAGTTTAAGCGACAAAAATTAGTTTTCATATACAAACACATGTTGACGTAAATAGTGGTTGTCTACTTATTTTATTAATACATAGCAACAAATTGTAACTACTTTCAGATAATGAGAAAAATACGTACTAATTTTATTAAAAACTAGGTAGTAGTTGTAATTTGAGGCATAGTAATAAGATAAATAATTACCAATGGTTACTTTGTAGCCCATTAATAAAGTACTACCAATTACAAAAATGACAAAAATTTTTGCTGGGAAGTTATGAATTTTAGTCGAACTGTGTGGGTTTTAATCCAAAGAAATTTTAACTATTTTGGCTTCTCTCTAAATAAAAATATATTTTAATTGAAAAATTTAATTAAAACCGAACTCTAGCAAAAATAATTAAAGTGTATTTGGATTTAAGGTCTATTTAGTAAAAACGTATCGCGTAACGTTATAACTTTCAGTGCCGCTCAACTTTAGGTGTTAATTATAGAAAAGGTATCACCAAAGCAATTTTATCAGCTGTTAGTATTAGATTGTAATGCCTTTGGCATTAGTTTGACATTTGCTACGTAAAAATCTACTTTCTGTAGATTTTCTAAGTGACAAAAGCAACGATAGGTTTTTAGTAAACAGCAACAAGCTTTGTTTATGTTACAGATTTTGTTAGCTGATACCCACGAACGCGATACGTTTTTACTAACTAGACCTTAAAGGTCTATGTGTTTATTGTATGTGCTTAGTAAAAATATATTCAAATATTTTCAAATGTAAGATTTATAAGGATAAAACTGAAAATAGATAACTTTCAATATCCTCACCAAAATATCTTGGAACGTACATCAACAAAACTATATTTAAAATAAAGATAATTTTGTGTGGATTAATAATATAAAAAGCCTTATTTTATTTCTGTGAACTTTTCACAAAAGCACTTAAGTTGAGTTAGGAAAATTTTTCAAATAGTGCTATTTGTAAATGCAGAATTTTAAGACGAGTCTTTTGGTGTAATCATCATATTTCTACGATATTTAGTCACAAATACATTAACATTTTCTTAATTTCCGACTGATCAACAGCAAATTTCGAATGTGTCAAAAAACGAAAAAAAATGTTATATAAAATTCTAATCAAGATCGGTTAGTCCTGTTTAACTTTTCCTTTTCCTTAAACGCATACAAAAAAAGTTTCATTGTGCTCTTTAATATTATTTTTGCTCTCCTGAAATTTTTGAAAATCATACTTAAATTGTTTCGTCAAAAGTGGCCAGATTTTAAAGTCCAGTTTGGAAAAACTAAGCGAAGAAGCAAGAAAATAAATACTGCGATATTTCAAAAACTAGAACTGACCAAATAAACTAAAGGTAGTTTTAAAATGGCATGTCCTATATATGTTTTATCAACAATAGTTTTCGCTGCACCAAACCAAAATGCCTATTTTGTTCCCCTGGGTTATTTAAGTTCCAAGTTTAGATAGACTTAAATAAAACCATCAAAAACTCTTTTTATACAAAGTTTTTATTAACTCGCGTTGGTGTATGTTTGATCTTATGAAATTTTGTAATTAATTTTATCGTAATTCTTCAAATTTTGCATAAACATTGAGTTCCCATGACACTATAATGTTATGATTAGGATAGTGAGAGGTGGCACGCCTATAAATAGTAAATATGCGTTTTTAAATACTGACAGTCCGTTTTAATATACGTAGTATGTATAAAAATACTTTTTTCCTTAATAATTACTTATATTTTGACATAATTTTAATTAATACAAATATGTATTATTGCAATATTGATTATAGCATAACTCCGCCATTTATGGATCGATTTTGAAAATGCAAAACAGCATATTTTTTAAAAATTTCAATGATTTAAGCCAAAAAGAAATTACCGATCTAGTAGTGAAAATGCTAATAGGGCAACACTGATGTATTTGATAAAAAAAACAATTGTTTCCAAGGGCATTTGTAACTATAGCAACTATTATTTTATATATATGTACATATGTAAATTAGGGTGGAGCGTCGCATTTTTTTCGAATTCCAATTTCGAATAGCACTAAAGCGTTGCATTTGAGAAAAATAATTTTAAAAAAAATTGTGGGATCTACTTTGAACTAACTCTCTACCGCAGCATCAATATATTCCAAATAAGATAAAATCAAGCACTTTGTGAAATATCATATGATACAATCAGGTATGTGATGGAAATCGATTTTATAAACGAAGCAATTTTAAACGCTTTTTTAATGCATTTTTGATCCAATTTTTATAATTTTTGTGATAAAATTCTTTTTAATAAAGAAATTTTTTTATAATAAACGTGATAAAATTCTTTTTGATAACGAAGTCTTATTAAAGCACTTTTTAAAATTTCATTATTTTCGAAATCGATTTCCATAACCTACGCGAATATTAAATTTTTTTATTGTTGTTGTAACTCATTACACTCAAAATATCCACTGTTTTATTAATAAAATGCCAAATTTCAGATAAACTTAAGATAAGCTTACGTCAGTTTTCGAATTCCTAGGTTTTTGTCATAACTTAAAAAAATGTATATGTACATTCTAGTGACTTTTTGAATGAAGCACAGTTTTTTTGCAAAACAAAAATTTATTTTCCAATATAGTCTCCTTTTAACTCAATACATTTAGTCCAACGTTTCTCCAGTTTTTGTATCCCTTCCAAAAAATAGGATTTTTCGAGGTCCTTAAAATAGGCATTTGTTTGGTCAATAATTTCATCGTTGGAGCTAAATCTCTTTCCACCGAGCCATTTCTTTAGGTTTGGAAATAGGAAGTAGTCACTAGGGGCTAAGTCCGGAGAATATGGCGGATGAGGTACCAATTCGCAGCCCAATTCATATAATTTTGCCATTGAGACTGCACACGTTTTACGTTTACGTTTATGGTCAATTGAGAGCAAAAAACGGCACCCATCTTGCAGACAACTTTCTTAATCCCAGCTGATCACTTAAAATCGAAACCACACTGCCATATAAAATGCCTTTGGCATCAACAATCTCACGCACTTTTACTCTTCGATCGGCCAACACCATATCGTGGATTTTTTCGACATTTTCGGGTGTACTGACCTCAATTGGCCGTCCAGAACGTTCAGCGTCATGTGTACTTGTGCGACCACAACGAAAGTCAGTAAACCACTTTTTTTTATCATTGAAATCGATGGTGCAGAGTCCCCATAGTATTTATCGAGCTTTTCCTTGGTTTGATTGACGGTTTTTTTTCGCAAAAAAAAATGTTTCATGAGCACTCGAAATTCACTTTTTTCCATTTTTAGAAAAAATACACGAGGTTGTATGTTTTGAACAACTGTTAAACGCAAAGTAAATGTCGACACTTGCCCAAAATTTTACAGTAGTTTATTAACAGGTGGTACTTGATGGGAACAGTGTTGTATTTCATATAACTACGAGGGAAGTTCGAAAAGTCACGGACTTATTGATCCGCCCTCGTATATTTTCTAAGAATTTATTAAATTTACTATTTTAGTTACTATTTAAATTTTACTTTAAAAAAGCTTTTATTGGTTGCGGTTTAAGATGTCTATATGACTGCATTTCATTGGTGCTTTACCAAATCAGCAGTAGACTTCAAGTATATCTTTGAAAGGTTTCAAACCTCTTGTCTTATTCACAATCTTTCAAAAATCATTTGAGAACTATCAAAACATAAGCGCAGTAGACTTCGAAACTTATATAAAACACAACAACAATGAAAGTGGCGCTATTCTGTTCTGCTATGAACGTTGAAAAATTCAGTTGGTGTTAATTTTTTCCTTGTTCCTTTGAATATTAATCATGCCCAATTCTTTCTGAATTAAACGTTACGAACCTTAGCCTACTAGTCAATTTGCATTCACAACAACAAATTTTATTCGATATGAATGGCTGCTTTCCTGAACGCATGTTGCTTTGCATTTCAACAATGTCACGTATTGCAAAACGCAACCGTGCAAACTTTGACAAAGTATTGCATTCCCAAAGTCATATGTTTTGCAGCTGAACTGTAAATAACCCAACTAGCACAGTCTTTAAATTGGCAATGCTTTTTATTGGCAATGCATTTGATTTGTAGTGTTGTAAAGTATAATTGTTGGATTTAAACACTGCTTTGACGTTGCATACAGACGTTTAATAAGGCAGCCAATCTATTTTATTTTTCTACAAACTTCATACAATTAGTTTATCAGTGGGCGACAATAATAGTATTTAAAGAGGAAAAAAATTGGGAGAATATCTCAAATAACAAATTTAATAAATGCTTTAAATTGAATTTACTATTTTTCATTTTTCTCTATTGCATAAATATTTCGCTCTTCTTTCGCCAATACAATGATTGTGTCGATCGGATAAAAATGTATTGAGTTAAGCTATGTACAGACGATTGTCAGATCTTACAATATTGTATGTAAAATGTGCTACAAATTTCTTACAGTCATGTGAACTGAAAATTTTTGTGTGATAACGTTGGCAGAAAAAGCATTGTCAATATACCTTGTGCTGACATTTTTTTTTATTGTCAGCACATTGGCAGATCTGACAATATTGTAAGATCTGACAATCGTCTGCACAGGGCTTTACAAGCCTTAATATGTATTTTAAAAGTCTTTTTTTTTGCTGTAGGTTAAAGGTAATTTTGTGACGAACACATAATACATAAAATCACAAAATTACGATAAAAAAATAAGAAAGTTATACATAATCCGTAGTCAAGAATTTTATTATTTGACGAAAGTAACGAAAACCTTTCGTAGTTATTTTTTTTTTTTGTAAAATATACGAAACTTTCGTACATATTACGGAATAAATTTTTACACCAGAATTTTATAGTTTTACGAAAGTACCGAAAACATTTACTAGTACGTTTCTTCGTAAAATATACTAAAATTTCGTACATATTACGAAATCAATTATGGACTATATAAGTTGTTCTTAAAATTATCGAATCATATAAAATTGAGCACTAAGTGACCCGTATACATATAAGTTGTAGACAGCGTTACCGTTGAAAGTTTTCAAAAACGGGCACTAAAAGGGGATTTTGAAAATAAAAGGGACACAAAAAGGGGATTTCTGAGAAAAGAAGGGGCAACTTTAAAAACAAGAAAAATGTAAAAAAAAGTTATTTAATTTTAAAAATAAAGGTTAGCAAACTTAAACTGCAGCTCATCTGATTAAGTTTAACATTTTAGCAATAGTTTTGATAGTTCTATCAAAAACTATTGCTTAAACTACTAATAAAATTGGACTTATTAATAAATAATATGCATATCGTACCATTATCAAATAATTGCTGCAAAAGAAATTTTGTTTAAGAGCAGTTCCTAATCAGAATAGGTTTCTGATTAATTGTATAGTTTAAATTATAACTTCTCCGCGTATTGTTAGTTTTTAATACAATTTGAAATTTAAATGGCTCGAGGAAAATCTTTATCTGAAGCTGAAATAATCAAAATTAAATGTTATGCTAAAGAAGGTCTTATTCATGATAAAATTTGCAAAAAAAAAATAATGAAAGTCAAAATTGTGTGAATAATTTATTACTAACTTAACGTGACCAGAAGGTTTCTCCAAAAAGCGGGACAAGAACGATGGAAAAGCGGGATTCTGAAGAAAACTACGATCAAAAAGCGGGATTTTATAAAATTTCTTGTGGAAAAACGGGATGATGTAAAAACTTAATTTCTACACAGAAAAAATTATCACCAAAAAATTTTCAAACAAAAGTTTGTCTAAAAATAAATTTAATTTTCAGTAAATGTTCTGTTCATAATCTATGAATTGTTTGTTTGACTTTTATTTAGAACGCAAAACACCAAAAACAACAATAAATCCTGTGTGGTAAAAAACCACCCCGATGACGACATACACACAAATACAACAACAATCATAGCAAGAGGAATGCAATTGTACTAAGTTTGTTTACAAAAGATTTTTGAGGGAATCGATTAGTTAATGTCGTTGCATTAATTCTCATTCATTTTTTTACAGTATTTAGATAAACATTCAGACTTGAACACATTTAACAAAGTGAAATATCCTTAAGCTTAATGGATGATGATGATGACACAGACAAAAATTTTGTTTGTATTTTTGTTAGGTTAAGTAAATTATTTTGCTTAATAATTGTTAGCATTTTTAGACTAATTCTTTATTAAATTCAGACAGAAATATTGTTTTTTTCAATGAAATTATTGAGGTATTTTTGTCTATATTTACAAATTCGTTTGTAGGTCCGTTCATAGACAAAATATTTACTATTTCATTGAATTCCTTAACATTAAATGAAATTTAGTTTTTTTTGTGTATGATAATATGAGTATACACATTATTTCTTTTAAATATATGCCACTATACAGTTCCATATCTTTACTTGAAATGCAAAACCACGTAACTAATAAATAATTCGAAACTTTTATCATAAAAATCAACCAATTTAAAACGAAAGAAAACTTAGCTTCAGGAACTTGAAGTGCATACATATTTTATTTAATTTTCTCTCCTATAAAATTTAAAAAAGTAGATTCATGATTTTGCATTTCAGCTAACGATATGTACTTAGAAAGTTCATAAAAAACTTAAAAACGTGCATTTTTAGACGTATTCTTTACATCGTCATTTATAATTTCTCCGTTACGATGAAACAAAAATCTACTGGTGAGTTGGCATTAGCACCCAACGAAATGCAGGCATATTGATAAACTAACCCACAACTAATAAAATTTTTTATTTTTGAAATATGAAACAAAAATTTTGTAAATTGCTTTAAGGTTAAAGAAAACATGAAACATAAACTCGTTTAGATCCAACAAAAATAAGAAAATTGTAAGCCAGTAAGTGAAAAGGTCCGAAGTTTCTTTCCTATAAAATTGCTTAAATTCAGTTTATATTTAAAAGTATATTTTCGGTTAAAAGCAATTTTGTATGAAAAAAATCAGTCTGGTAACTTTGGTATTTTTTGCCGGATCTAACCATCTTATGTTTTATATATTCGGCACAAAGTTAGTTTAACGTTTGGCTTTCAAGACTGTTTCTTAAGTTTTTTCCCCCTCTTAATGTAGAAATTTTTAAACTGAAGTGAATTCGAACTGCATAGGTTTGAATCCAAAGATTTTTGATTATTTTAATTTAAAAATCACTTTATATTGTAGCCGAGACTCATGGCTATGTTCTGTGATGATTTCCCATTTAAAAATATATGGAAAAACTCAGCAAGACTCGGTTCAATTTCATCACTCATGCTAACTTCATGCCAAGTTTTCGCTATGCATATGGCCCTAAATATCTTTGAATTAGAAATTTTGAAGGAATGATATTTGAAGAAACGTCTAAAAATGAAGTTGTACTTGCTGAAAAAAGATAGATATTTTTTTATCCAGTTGAAAAATTATCCAAATTTTTGCCAATAATTAAAAATGTAGAATTATAAATTTTAAAACTCGAAAAAGCTGGAGTAAGCGGGATACAAATTCTAGGAGAGGTCGAGCTCTTAAAAGCGGGATAATCCCGCCTAAAGCGGGATGTCTGGTCAGGTTATACTAACTGCCACTCTTTGTAAAATAAAACGAAAATTTTGTGTGAGAAATTATATTGCCATCAAAAACAAATTACTAATTTCGTAAAGCAACTAAAATAATTCGTAATATTCTCTAAATAGTATCTTCAGTTATGAAAATATTTCGTAAAATCTAAAATTTTATTTTGCTTTTTACAAAATTCTTTCATAATATATACAAAGTTACCTTAAACTATCAGCCATGTCAGAGATTCCGTTCGGATTGGTTTTGATTCCGTAGTTGTCATTCCGAAAAAATACATTTTTGGTGCTTTAGATTCCGTTTATTTTGTATTTCGTTTTTACAGTGATAAAGTTTTTATACCTTGAGGCGTTTGTTTATTCTTGTTTTTAGATGCAAAACTCACATTAAGCTTTTTATTAACATGGAAAGCTCATGACCAAATATTTATTTGACGCTCCTAAAAGTATGACGTTTTTTAATATTTACTGCAAATGAAGTCTGTAGAAAAGTGTTTTTCAATTCCACTTTGAAATTAAAAAGTGGTTTGATTACGTAGAAAATTTTCGTTTTTCGTTTTCTGAAGAAGCAACTTACGGAATTGAAACCACTTCCGATCGGAATGGTATTCTGTGACATGGCTGTATGAAGTTATTTCGTAAAATGTAAACTTTTTTGTCTCTTTTCTACGAATCTTACATGTGTCGTCTATGTAGACGACAAAAAACGAATTACCAGCGAAAATTTACTGCTGCTGGTTTAAAATTACCATTCTTTCATATTATATTTAAACGGAAAATTATTAATCTAAACTTAAATCACCTTTGAAACAATTTTATTATAAACGTTAACTTTCATTTCCAATCGACATGACTATAACTTTAATTTCAAATAAGTTTTATGTTAAATAATCATTTAAATCATGTTGAATTAAAATGAAATGCGTTTTACATACGATGGTATTTATTTAGTCTATAAGTAAAGAAAAGTTTGAAGCTGTTGTGGCTGCAGTGGTTAGCGCGTGGACTATCATGCAGGTGGCACGAGTTCACATCTTGGCTGGGGCAGTCAGCTACAACGCAAAGTTGTTTGATGACTATCACGTAAGTAAAATAATTAATAAAATAGCTACATTAAAGCCATGTTATTTCAGCTTGATATAACTTTAATTCATCATGATTCTTCGTGTTGTTCAAATATCAAATTCACGTTGTTGTAACTTGAAATAACTTTGATTCAACATGACTCTTCGTGCTGTTCCAATATCAAATTCACGTTGTTTCAACTCGAAATTACTTTGATTCAATATGATTTTTCGTATTATTTCAGTATCAACTTAATTTTGATTTAAGTGTACTGGAATATTAAATCAACATGAAATATAGTTAATTCAAAAGGAAAAATTTTCTTTCAAGATTATTTTAAATCATGGTGATTTAACATGAAACACCTATGAACCAAAATCACTACCGAAAAATGTTAAATTAACCTGGTTTTCGACGATTTTAGATGGAAATTTTTCTGTGTGCATTATATAAAAATTTATTTATTAAAACACAAAACATACTTCGTAAAATAAACACAAAATTTTCGTTCGTTTCGTACATTTTACGAAAGAATATCGTGGTGCGAAATTACAAAATATTTCGTAAAATATACGAACGATCTCGTTCATATGTTGCATGGTTTTTTCAGTGTAGGATTTCCACTATTTTAAGTTTAATATATTTGGCAAAAATTGGTCTTTTGCGTGTGGATTTGAAAGAAATTAAAAAGACAGAGACCCAAAATAACTATTACTACTTTTTTGAAGTCGAAACAATTGGGCATAAAACAACAAAAATGTATTTTTATTGTCTGATAATAATTGTGCTTGAGAACTTTATTGTTTCGTTGTCTATAACTATTATGTATCGATGAATTATTTTTACGTTGGTGGATAATAATTGCAATATGATACAAAAGTTGAGAAGAAAATTATTCAGGGGATCTCATGCACCAATTCTATTATGTTCGAGCCCATAGAGAAAGAAAATACCTATGGTTTTTCTAGGTCACTTCGTAAAGTGATTTTATAATGATAAATGTAGTGAAGAACGGTTTTCTTAAAGTCATTACTTCTTTGTTTCAAACGGATTTCTACGATCTTTTTCAAATCGGAAAGATATACTTCTTATCAGGTATGGGCAGTCACGCTAATCTATTTCATCATAACTCGAGAACGATTAACCCGATTTTGTTACCATAAACAGAAAAAGATGCGAAATAAAATTATCCTTAAGTCAACTGTAGACAAGCTTTTTTGATTTCCAATTGTTTCGGAGTTATTCAGATAATACGAAAGCTGGGTGTAATTCGAATAAAATAAGACATAAATCATTAAAATTGGTCGACAAATATCGATTTTATTAAAAATTAAGTGAAGTAACTCAATTCGCAAAAATTGCGACATTCATACAACACACAGACACATTCAAATTTTTCTGTTATATGGAAAATGTGATTTTTATCAACTGAGTTACTTCACTTAATTTTTAATAAAATCGACATTTCGTGACCTTAGTATTGTTTTGGCCCATATGCCAAAAAGTCGGAATGGAGAAAAACAACAAAGAAGATTTACATAAAGTGCTTCAGTGCTTCCGGCATGTGTTTGGAAGAAAAATGTACATTTTTGTGAACTTTCCTCAATCCGATTAGAACTGAAAGTAAAATATCTTGTTATGTGCTCCAGTAGCCACTTCTTTAATTTTATTTGTAAAAAGTAGCTTTTGTTGCTCCATGTGTATACTAACTGCTGTGTATTGAGTAACTGGTTATTGAGATGAAATTATCTACGTTTTATTGAAAATAAGCGTATAAATGTTATTAGAAAAGATATTTACATGGAATAAAAAGTTAATATTGATGAAACTTGCTGCCTGGCTCACGATGTCGACAAGTCGAGTTTGTTCTCATATTTATATTGAAAACAAAACCAAATTTAATTTTTTTTATTATTGTTCTCAATATAAATATGAGAACGAACTCGACTTGTCGACATCGTGAGCCAGGCAGTTGGTATTTTACTTGATTTCTGATTTTTATTTTTTTTAATAAAAAAAAATTTCTTTTACAAAAAATTTATCAAAAATGATGATATCGACCACAATGAATGCTTGATATCTCAGAAACCAGGAAAAATTTCGCGAAACAGTTCTTGGATTCTGAAAGAGGGTACTCAAAATATATATACCCTATACTCAGCGTTGCCATATATGTTTCTTAAAAAACTTCTTATTTCGGAAAAAAAACTTTTTTTGGCCCATAAAACCTTTTTTTCTACAAAAGTGCCAACATTTTAAAAGTGTATTTGGAACTCATTTTAAGGAGCGTATGAAAACGGCGTAGTTGTAGAGGGAGTAAACACAATTAAACACTGTTGCAGTAATAAGGGAGTGAGAAAATATTTGATCGTATCATTGCATAAGCAATCACTTAGTATTTTCATCCAATATACTATACTGCAAATTTTAAATTATGTACATATTTATAAAAAACTTTATATAAAATTAAAACTTTTTTGCATCTCAAAAAACTTGCAAAAAAGGGAAAACTTGACAAATGGCAACGCTGCCCATACTTAACTCAATTTTTTTAAATGGTCGGTGGGCTAAAAAATACTAAGGTCGTGAATTGTCGAACGATTTTAATGATTTATGGCTTATTTTGATAAAAATGTAAAATTTTTTGCCTCTTTATTTTATTATAAGCTTTTAAAAACGAAAAAATCTGTAATTGCATGAAAAAAAACTAGTTTTTGCCGTTAATTTCTGAATAACTCCGAGGCACTTGGAAATTTACAAAACTGGTGTATAAGATACTTTTATTCCGCATATTTTATTCCGCATATTTTTCTGTTTATAATATCAAAATCGGCTTAATCGTTCTCGAGTTATAATGAACTAGATTAGCGTTACTGCCCTATTTGTAAATAAGAAGCACAAAATTCAAAACACAAAACATACCATAACTCATTTATTTTTTCGCCGATTTTAATGTAATTACACATTTTGGAAAGCTAATTTAATGTTGCTTTTCACAAAAATTAATTTGAATAGTGGTTTAGTATCTCATAAGTAACTTAGAGCCGGCAAAAAGTAAAATATTGTTGAAAAATTTGTTTTTTAACACTTAAGCCATTTACTAGCTGATTTTCAAAAATCATGCATCGTGTATACATAAATATTACAACAGTTATGTCGCTGAATTAAAAGCAACATGCAACTTTGTGTGGGTATTCCAAATCGATAGCGTGACTTTTTCCTCCATCATACATGGACGCTCCACCCTAATGTACATATATATGAATATGCATGAGCTTGAAGTATAAATAAAATACATACATAGGTATGTATAAATTCTAGTATTACCAAAACATTAAATAGGTTTTAGTTATCAAGCCGACATTTTTAAAGCAAAGGAAGACAAAGTACATATTTTGAAAAATAGTAAATTTTGCAAGTATAAAAATTAATATATTACCTACTTTTTAGTCTAGTCTTCTATCACCAATATCAATATATTTTACCATAACTCGAGAACATTGTGCACGATTTCGATCAAAAAACACAGAAAAATGCATCGATTACAAAATTACCTTCAAATTGTTTTAGCATAGTCTGGAATTTATTATTTCGGCTTTTAGTTCAATATTTAAATTAATGTAAATTCAAATTATTTTTATTAAGAGTGATGTGGAGTGTTGGAATATTCAAATCATATTAGCAGAACGGATCAGCCCCCTTATTCTGTAACTCGCTAAAGCTAAATCTCTATCGCTAAAAATCTATAAAGTCGATTTATCAATTTTTGGCTATGAACACAATTTTGTAACGTAAATAACAGTACGATATCATCAATGTAATTCTACCCAAATAAAAGAGAATTTTGTGGGGATTAATAATCCAGAAAGTATTTTAAAGTTTGGATTAACATCCGTGAAATATTAAGCGAATAATACAAAAAGTGGTGTAAATTATGCAAATGCTAAATGTCACTCTATCTTTAAAACTAGAGCTGCTAAAGGCCATTTCACATTGTAGTACAAGCTTTGAGATTTTTATTAGATTTTGTAAAACGAAAATCAAATCAAAATCAGTCTGACTGTCAAAAAATCTCAAAGAAAATCTTCTCATTACATATTGTTTCTACACTATCACATTCCAAATAAAACGTAACATAAATAATTTGCAACAAGGCAAACTTTTTCGTTCTTCTTTTTCTTTATTTATGTCGGCAAACAAATACACAACTGTTTTTGTTATTGCTATGTTTGTTTGTGCAAAAGACAACCCTGATAAAATGAAAAATGTGATTGTTTAGAAAATTTCCTAAAAATGAATACCATAATACTGTCAAATGTCTTTACGTATTATTTGACTTATCATAACAATTTGTTTTCACACTGTTGGATTTTTACTTTAAGACTTGAGTTTTTGACAAGTATTAATACTAAATCTAATAGCCTGAAGGCCGCTTAAGAAAAAACTAATGACACCATCGTAATCAGGAGATAAAAATACATAAGAATTATTTAAACAACACAAAAAACCTCCATTTTGTCGTGCTGCATTATATAATGCAATTAGATTAATTTAATTATTACTATGTATCTCTTCAAAATATGTAATATTGCTGTTTAAGTTATTTTACATATTTTATTATAAAAATTTATATAAAATTGCAAAAAAAATTATAAACGATTAATCGAAATTTTTAATTTTAGTCGATTAATGGGCATTTTTAATCAGGCACTAAAACCTTTTAGTTTAAGAGTTATATTTAACTTAAGCCGTATACCTTTTTTATTGTGTTTTCGACAATTTTGGCCAATTTAATGCAAACGGACTGGTCGGTTTATACTTTGGAAACTTATTTTTGATGCACCTCATATTTTTTACTACCGATTCAACTGAAAATGAGCGGGGAGCGGAAAAAACAAAAATGTTGCATATCCCATACATTTTATGGATGGTATATTGAACATTCATATAACTTTTGCGCTGGCCGATCGCATTTAATAATTATTTTTTTACATAATTTTATTTTTTGAACTGAATACACAGAAGAAATTATTGTCAAACTTTTTTCCAATTAACAGTTTGCTCAGTAAAAAATTAGTTTTTAAATAATTTTTTAGTTATGTCAATAATTTCTTTTGTTGATTTTGCTGTTATTTGATAAAAGTACTGCCAACACAACTGAAAACCAAAGAGTAAACATTTTTACATGGGTGCTTCTACGTTAAGAGATACTATCGACGGCATCAAAAAATGAGATATAATTTGAAAATTTGCGGGAAGTATCAAACATATTTAATAATAAATAAAGTATACTTTTTTAACAATAAATTGCAAAAACTTAAATTAGCTTACTTTAGTCTTAACTTCATGTTTACATAGAAAAATGTATCTACCCTTTACTATTCTGTAACAAACTCTTTGAAATTTAATACATTACTAATTCATTAAACATCTAAGTGTTATTTATTACATAAAGTGGCATAAATAAATAACAACGATGAATATTTAAAAAAAACTCTCAAATTACATACTTGTATTTTCCATTAAAAAAAATTACGCAGTTTTTTCCCTCGTTTTTTTTAGTCTCCTCCGCCGCACATTTTTCGTTCGTTTAAAAATGGCGCCAAGATAAATTGACTCGGACTGAAGTTAACTAAGCATCGAGCGTGCCACTCGCGTGCTTCCATTGGCGGATAATTCGACCGCGCCACTCGGCTCGCTCGGACGTGTCAGTGATTGATGTATCTCCTCTGGTCAGTTTTATTTATTTGTTATTTACAGTTTAAGTTTTTTTGTAATATTTATTTACTTTAATTTCAGCTTAGTTTACCGCGCTCGTTTATTTTTCGTTACAATACATATTTTTCTGATTGTGTTAGTCTGCTTCATCAGATACCAGGGTAGAGACTTTTGCGTCCAGTGCCTCGTTTCTGTATTTCTTACATCGTAAAATATCTCACATGAAACGTGTGAATTGAAAGAAAAACGAATTAGAAAAAATACCTTTTCCAAAAAAGTACATTTTCTAAAATGTATGTTGTTGATCTCCACAAAGAACGTTTTAATAAAAGTACGTTTTCAAAAAAGTATATTTTGTACCAATATGTACCAAAAGTACCAATATGTACTAAAAAGTAGATTTTAAAAATTAATTTTTTTAATTTTACTTGAATCAATTTGAAAGAAACACTTTCCCCGCAAAACCGTTTTTTTCTAAAACCATCAAGAACAATTTTCTAAAGACCGAACCGTTATAAGAAATATGCAAAAAAGTTGAGACAAAACTGTTACAAAATGAGAAATATTTTTTTCTAATATGTATTTTTTAACTAATATGTATTTGCGTCTGTTTATAATTGTTATAATTAACAAAAATTTTTTCTGTTGCTTATAATTTTTATTTTCAATTTATATTTTTTTACGTTGCTTCATAAGAGTTATTATTGAAAAATAATTTTCCGTTGCTCATAACTGTTATTTTCAACGTTTATTTATTTACGTTGCCTAATAATAGTTATTATTGGAAAAAAGTTTTTTACGTTGCTCTTGAATTTTATTTTCAAAATTTATTTCATTTTGTCATTCCTTACAATTTTAGCGAATTTTAATCAATTTAAAATTTTTTCGCGAATTTCGCCATTTTCGCGATAGAAGTGATTTTTGGCCAGTTGCTAAGTGTTTTAGAGTTTACCAATTTTTAATCCATGCCAGAATTTTGTTATTTTGCCGATTTTAGCAAGCATATGCGAATTTTCGTCATTTTCGCAATTTGCTCAGAATTTTTGGAATTCCTTACATTTTTAGCAGTTTTTAATAAGTTTTGAGAATGTTTCAAATTTTGCAAATTTTCGTGAGCTTTCGCGAAGGAAGAGATTTTTGCCAGTCGCCACCTTTTAAGAGTTTTATAGATATTTAATCAATATTAAGCTTTGCTATCTTTTATTGAGCTTTTACGAATTTTCGTCATTTTCGCGATTTTTCCTGTTTTTTCATTTTTTACAATTTTAGTGGTTTTTAATAAAATTTTGGGATTGTTTTCAATTTTGCAATTTTTGCAAATTTTAGCGATATACATAACTGACTTTTTTAGCTTTTATCATTTTCTCGACGTTGATTAAGTTCACGTGTTAATGCGCAGAGACGCATAACTTTGCTTAAGTGCTTTGCAACTGATGCTTTGCCGGTCGCCATTGTTATTAAATAACACAAAAAATAAATGTTGAAAATAAAATTCATGTGCAACGTAAAAATTTTTTTTTCCAATAATAACTATTATTAGGCAACGTAAATAAATAAACGTTGAAAATAAAAGTTATGAGCAACGGAAAAAATAATTGTTCAATAATAACTGTTATGAAGCAACGTAAAAAAATATAAATTGAAAATAAAAATTATAAGCAACGTATAAATATAAATATTAAAAATAATTATTATCAGCAATGAAATGAAAATATTTGTTGATTTATTGTAATTTTTGTAATTCAAAAATAATTTTAATAGTTATTTTTGGTCTCTGCAATTTTTATTTATTTATTAAAAAATTTTGATACGGAAGTTTATGTTTTAAGTAATGATTTATAAAATTTTTGTAAATTTTTCAGGAAAAATAACTTTTTAACGGCGGCGAAAATGTGACTCCAATTTCCTTCTTGGTTTTTTGTGTACATACTTTACGGTGTGGCTATCGTCTTTTTGATACTTGAAATATATCTTGTAGTTTACATCAAGGATTGAAGTACACTACTTTTCAAGTTGAAAGTATAATCTAGGGATGGGCAAAAAATATCGATATATCGATATTTTCTTAAAAATATATCGATATATATCGTCGATATTTTTAATTTCGATATATCGATATTTTTCCAAATATATCGACAGTATCAAATTCGATATTATTTAGCTTTGGTTTTGTTTTTCGTGCAATTTTTAAAAACATTTCGGCACAGTCTTCATCAAATAGAATACTACTAACAAAATCTTTTGTTTTATTTATAATATTTTGTCTATTCGAAAAATTATCATTCTTTGAGTGTAATTTTGTTGATGTATGTTACATGAAATCTTGATGGAACAGTAAGGATCTTGCAAATTAACTCTTTCCATCTTAATTATTTATGAGAATGGTATTTTGTTTTTTAATTTGGGGACTACGTATGAATTGTCATTGTTGAAAAAATATCGATATTTCAATATATCGATATTTTTTATGCGATATATATCGATGCCGATCGATATTTAAAAATATATTGATATATATCGATATACATATTTTTTCACTTGCCCATCTCTAGTATAATCCATTTCAACCTTTATTAGAAAATTATTTATTGTATACAAAGATTGAATTAATAAAGTAATGGTGGCTGATCTGATTAATGGGAAGTGATCGTTTCCATACAACGCGTTTTCCAGAATATCCACCAGCATTACGTAACATAATTGGTCACTGTTCTATATTATTGTCTGAATTTTAAAATAAAATTTCAATTTATTTATTTTTTTAGTTTTGAAAAATGTTTTACTGTTCAATTATTTGGCAAACAAAAGTAACCCAGCAAAAACTTGGTAATGAGTTGTCATTACCGAACAACATACTTTTCAACCACAAACTACATACCGTCTGAATTACTTTACAGTAGTTGAACAATTACTTACTAGTAATTAAACAAGAAATCTATTCTCTTATTGGCAGCGTACTAGTGTATCTGCTTACCATACAGACGATAAGGAGTTCAACCCCTGGGGAAGAACAATATTTTTTTTTTAAATTGTGTTCATGTTTGTGAAAACAAGTTTTAAGCCCCTAATAAAATAGTTATGCAGCAGCCTAGTGAGTAAAACACTTGGCATAAAATAATAGAATAACTGAAAACGGAATGAGTTCAATGCTTAGCAGAGGCATTTAATTTTTATTGTGTTTTGTGTATTCAATGCCTTCTAAATATTGAAATTTATAACTTGTTATTTGTAATCAGTTGTGGTAGTACTTGCCTCCAATGACATCGCCATGTTAAAGTAATCGGTTAAAATGCCAAAGTAGAAGTAGTGAAGGGTATGTTTTTTAGCATTTTAACTCATTACTTTGCCATCAAAATTTTTCCTGGAAAGTCTGAGCATACATTTTTGTTACTTTTAAATTATTTTCAAACTTGAACTGAACTTTACTTCCAGTTGAATTACAAGTACTGGAATTTTAAGTTTCTGAATACTTATTCGGTTATATTTTCAACTTAAAAAGTAATTTTACTTAATCCTTGAAGTGCACTATATTTCAAGGCTTGAATTAAACTTAAAATCAGGGCTTGAAACAAAATGCAATTCAAGACTTGAACATAACTATCTTTGAAATGTTATGTTCCACTTGAATTCAAGTTCCTATTTACTGGAGAACGCTATCAAAATAAATTCTAACACAAATACAATTCAACCCTTGAAACTAGAGTTCTTGACTGGAATTGATTTACAATTGATTACAATCGAAATTGCTTACTGGATATAAAAAACGTAACTGCTGTATTTTTTAAATCGGAATAGTAACGAAAAAAAATATTTTTATTCCTGAGTTTTTAATTATTTATTATTTTAAAGAAGAAATAATGAAGCAACACAATAACATTTAATTATCAAATACTATTAATCTGTTAACTACCAAATACTTACATATCATATATGTATATTAAATAATTTTCGAAAATTTATTTTTTCACACAAAATTTCCAACAAAAGTTTGGATAATTCATACTAGTGAAAATTTTACTTGAAAAAACTTGCAATTAATTTTTTGTATCTCAAATTTTTATGGTATTTTTCCACTCTCTCGTAGCTAATTTTTCGAGTACGTGCACTCTAACTAACGTCACGCCAACCTAACACCATACGTGGCCATATGATACATGAATATAATTAATTAAATGCAATAAAACACTAACTAAAATAAAAATTTGCAAACATTACAGGATGGACTATTTCGGCGACGCAGGATTTCTTCAATTCGAATTTTAGTTAAATAATAAAAGTTAAAATAGTTTTAAAATACTCGCATTGCACAAATATGGAAGAACGATATAAATACTACAAAGATTTAGAGAAAGCAGGATCAAGAATAAAAACAATTAAGTCACCCACAAATCTTCTTTGCGAGCTCACCCGCCTTAAAGTACAAGAAAAATATATTGAATGCACTGACGCCAACTTAAATGCGAATTATTTTCGCGACACTGAAAAAGTCACAGATACTTCAGTCGCACTATCATTACTACCTAATCAAAACAATTCGACAGTTTACATTTTAAATGAGATTCAACAATTAAGAACACAACTTGATACGGAAATTTCGAATTTTCTTCAACTATCTCGTGCAGAAGTTAATGACATATTTTTAAAAGTAGAGAAAACAAAACAAGATGTAAAGCCCGAAAATTTACATATAAACCAATTAGAAGATTTGCAGCACCACATTGTATGTATTAATGCAGAAATTGCAAAGCTAAAATTGAGAAATTGTAACGAAATGTCAATATTACAAAAGAATGATGAATAAACACTTTTAAATAACAATAATAATGATTTTCTTTTTATATCATTCGACAAAAATGGTAAGGGTATACAATAGAAGCCCGATAATTCGTAATCGGAAGCGACCAGTAATTTTTTACGAATTATAGAGGTCTCCGATTTAACTTTCTTAATTTTTTTAACTTTATTAATCGACTTAAAAAAAGGAGGTTATACGTTCGTCATAGGGTTTGCAAATAATCTTAGATTTTCACAATCGCGATTACGATTAAAAAATATGCGATTAATAGCGAATATCGGTTAATAGCGATTAAGCAAGAAAATATACTATCATATCTTCTATTAAAACAAAAACATCTTATATCATAACTAATGGTTCATAACGTACAGAGCTGTAAAAAATTGCAATCAATTGTGATTGCAATCAAAGTGATATCAACCTAACTGATTTCATTCTTTGATTTGAAAATGATTCCAGATTTCAAAATAAAATCTTGTAAAAATTTCAATCTTTTGTGATTACAATCATCTTAAAATTTTTATTGCAATCAGTGGATTTGATTGCAATTAAAGTGATTGCAATCAATTGTTAGATAAATTGATTAAAAAAAATGTATTCAATCATTTCTGTCATAGCGTAAAAACGAAAATTTTCGACATGAAAACGGGTCATCGGATATAAATAAATTTGATTTGAATATTAAGCTAAGGTTCGTAACGTTATATTCAGAAAGAATTGGGCATGATTAATATTCCAAGGAACAAGGGAAAAATTAACACAAACTTAATTTTTCAACGTACACAGCAGAACAGAGTAGCGCCACTTTCAGAAGCCGCTACCATTCCATCGTCAGTGCTCATAACCACTTGTCAGGTGGCTCTGTTGAATGTGATTTTAATTCTTATATATACAACTTTTTCGTGAAAATTGAATACGAGAATTAAATCACTCTTAAGCTGATATTAACTGCACTTTCCCACCGTTGCCATCGGTTTATTTTTCTTCATTCCCATTTTTCTGATTTCTTGTTATACTAAAGACAAACTTTTTTGGTTTGATTTTATACTTAAGCATATATGAACATGTAAGCACAAAAAGCAAATACGTTCGAAATAATCACATTAATAAATGTGATGTCATTCGAAAGGTCTCAGTCTCCTCTTAATGAATACTGATTTAAAAGGCCATAGCTTCCTGCTACAAGTGCCTCTAAAATGCCAAAGTATCCTTTATCCCTAAATATCCTGAAAATGGTATTTGAATTTTCTTTATTTATCTACAGAATGTAGCCAACTGACATATCTTTATTGTGTACAATTTTCAAGATGGGATGAAAACAGACTCAAAAAATACAGTTGTTTCTTTATGATACCTCGATCATTTTTATGAAAATTGTATAAAAAATTATAATAAAAACAACAGTTTAAATACATAGCGATTTTTTTGTAAAAACTAATATTAAATATAGCATAACCTTGTAGCGCGTCATAAGATTTTAGTAATTTAAATTAGGGATGTAACGAATACCGATACCGATATATCGGCGATACTTCAGATTTTCCGATACATCGGTATCGGCGATATTTTACTATCGATACGACGATACTTTAAAAAAATTTGTCAGTTTTTTTTTACAAATTATTTATTTTTTGTTAATTCTACCAAGAACTAAATTCATTTCGTTATTTTTTAAATCTTATTAATATCAGTTTTAAAAATTAATAATATTTTACGCTGTTATTTTGCAAAACCAATAATTTATTTATTGTTAATTTTACCATGAACTCAAATTCAATTCGTTGTTTTTTAAATCTTATTCCCAGCAAAAAAAGATACTCCAAAGAAGTCATGAAGTCAAAAATGGCCGAAATGCGCAAGTTTAGAGGCCTATAAAATAGAAATCATAACAGGTATCGAGTTGTGTGCCCATGTTACGAGCACACACAACATTAGAATATATATGTTGAATTTCATTAAAATCGGAGAGCATAAAAGTCCAGACCGTGTCGAAATTTTTCGTTTTTACCCCATATTGATTTCATGATTTCAAAATCAACTTACGATTTTGAATGCAATCAAAAAATTAGCAATCAGTAACGTAAAATAATGTGATTGCAATCTTTCACACTTCTAATAACGTGCGAGCATCATGAGCAATACTAAAGCGGCATGGCAACTTATCAAACTGTTTGATCAAACAGAGATTTTTGTGACTGTATTAGTGCGAACAACCTCACACGTATAGTTTGATGTGAGTTTGATGAAAAACAAAACACTTTTGATTTTCACTACCGCCGATGACGAAATTTGAAGCTTGTTTGATGTGTGGCTGTGTAATTACTTCAAATGTCATTTTTGTTTAGTTTTCGAAGCGACCACATCATTTCTATGGAGACGCAATATTTAAAAAATAGATGATCAAAATTGAAATTATTGAAGCAATATAGCAATAGAAATAAAAAAAATGCTTAGTACGAGATATTGCTTGAAACATATACAGAAAAAAACCCAAATGCTAAAAAGGGATGTCGCACAAAATATTAACTCTTTCGAACTGCATATGGGAAGGAGTTAAAAGGAATTAAAAAAGGGAGTAAAAAAACTAATTTTCAACAAACAAAAAGTTTTTTTTTATAAATAATGAAACATTTCCGCCCAAAAAAATTACATGTTCTTTCTTTTTCACAACAACTTTCAAATGAAGTTTGATGATATGAATTTGATAAGTTGCTGTTCTAAGCAAAACAAAATATTACCAATACATACATGAATTTGATCAAAAAGTTTGATAAATTGCCACGGCCCTTAAGGGAAATCTCATTTGATAGAAAACTTTTTCTTGAACAAAATATTATTGACCTTTTTCTGTCAAAGAGTCAAAGTCTTGTTTGTCCATTTAACAAATTTTTTATATTTTCTATATTTTTTGTAATGACACGGGCTCCCAAGATAAGAAAAACTGCATCTATCTGCCAATCGGATAAAAAATATTTTTATCAATCGTAATACAAAAACGAAATTTATTTGCTGATGGTTAAGCATTGTCTATATGCATTTTTATTGGTGCTTTACCAAGTCGTCAGTAGACTTGAATCATATTTTTGATAATTACTTGCAAGCAGTCAGTGTATACGTATTTAAAGTATTGCAACTGTCTTGAGTGTCTACACAGTCAAGTAAAAGTTCCTTTGCAAGTTGAATAAATCCGAGCTGCCAAAAACTGAACACATTTTTATTTTCGGGGGAAAAATTGGCATTATTTATTAATATCACTTTTTTTAATAAGATTGGTGTTATAAAATGACGCCAACTGTATTCCCAATCTATATTTCAAAAAAATAAATTACAATTCTTTTTAAATATACATAAAATAAGTTTAAGCCATAATTATTATGTTACTACAATCCAGGAAATGTGTATAAAACGTTTTACTTGGCAACACTATTCATATTTTTGACATTAACTTGCAGCACCACTTGCGCCATCTCTGTCTTCAAAAATTTGTTGCAAGTTTAGCTGCAAGTAAATAAGATGTGGCTGTGTTAGTAGAAAATTGTGAGTGTATTGAGTTTTTCGAACTTGTACTTGCATGTGGCAACGAAGGGTAAAGCAACAATGATACATGCATTTCAATGCTTAACCATCAGCAAATAAATTTCATTTAAATTAATATTATGACAATATGTCAAATAATAAATTTTTTAAAGGTGTAATACAAAAACGAAAAATGGAAAATTTGCAGATAAATGAAAAATGCTACATTTTGATGCAAAAATGCTAAGATGGCCACGCTGCTGAGTAAAGATTGCACAGCCGGCAGAAGGACGCTACATATTTTCCTTTTCAAATTAGAATAAATTCTACTAGGGTTCGCACGGCGATTATAATCGAAATCGCGATTAATCGCGCCTATTAATCGTAATCGTAGTCGAACCCATAAATCGCTCGATTACGATTACAAGTTGTGCCCTTTTTAAAGCAAATAAGTTATATCAAACGCCTCTTCAATGAATTTTTTCCAATCTAAGATTCATTTAAACTGTTTCAATTTGCATACCAGGAAAAGTATAGCTCTTAAAAACTTGAAATTTAAATTTTAAATATAAACTTTATAAAATATAAACATATTCGAATTTGTCGTGGTCACAAAATTATCTTAGAATAAAGAAAACTTGTAAATCTTTTCTTTATTCCAGGACAATTTGTCGTAGTCACAAATTCGACTTCGACATACATAATCCGGGTGATTGTCTAAATGGTCAGAACATATTGCAATCAAATTAAACCACGTATAGTCTAAAAATATTTTTCGTATCACTCCTAAAACGACGTAATACAATTAGATCAGGCTAACCTTAATTAAAGGTTTTGTAGCCAACTTGTTTCTAACTTTGCACTCATTTGGTAACTAAACAAAAATATTCCATAAGGAATGAAAATAACGTCTTTAGAATTGACCGGAAGGTCAATTCTAAAGACTTTCGATATTTTAAGTATGTAGGTGTATACACAACACTCATTTGCTGCAACGTCGTATTATCTCAAAAATTGCATTACGATTGATCAAAATATTTTTCATTCGGTTGACAGATATGCAATTTGTCTTATCTTGGGACCTCGCATTATTACAAAAACCATAAAAAATGTATATATGTAATAGAATCGATAAAAATGCAAAA
Source organism: Panzeria rudis (assembly GCA_956483635.1). Classification (NCBI taxonomy): domain Eukaryota; kingdom Metazoa; phylum Arthropoda; class Insecta; order Diptera; family Tachinidae; genus Panzeria; species Panzeria rudis. Next base: position 152,689,242 of record OY101450.1, read on the forward strand.
TGAAATAGAAAATGAAATAAGGAAAACTAGGCTTTGACTCTTAGGTAGAAATATATTTCGTTCTAGAAAAAGTTTCCTATCAAGAGAGAGATTTCCCATAGTATTGTTTTTGATACTCCTAAATTATGATTTACGAACTTTATTATCTTCACTATTTTCTCTTAATAAAAATATAATTTGATTGAAAAATTAAATTAAAACTCGAAGTCAAGTCAAAATATTGAAACTTCTTTGGATTAAACCCATACAGTTCGCATAGGGCTCAGACCGAAACTTGTTTTTGTTTTAATAAAAATGATGGTAGTATATTTTCTTGTTTAATCGGAATTAATCGATAATCGCGATTAGTCGCATATTTTTTAATCGTAATCGCATTATGAAAATCTGCGATTATTTGCAAACCCTAACCTGGTTGTTTCAAAAATTCTACTATCCCCTAGGGATAGTGAAATTGTATTTACCTTAGATGTGTAAAAACTTTACTGACAATCAATGTTGGCAATCTGTGTGTAATTACACATATTGTGTGTAATTTCTACTTGCATGTGCAGCTCGTGTGTAATTAGTTTCATGTGTAATCTGTGAGTAATTGCACTTTCTGAACAAAATACAGTTTTTTCTTATTATTATAGACGAAACAATTGATGTAAGTTCAACAAAACAAACTGCCTTAATAAGATTTTGTTTATAATGTCCAGTACTCAGTATTCGTTTTTTGATTTTAAGTAATGTAATCTACTGATGCCAATGTTTTTAATCACTTGAAAAATTCTATTGTAGAAAATTGCATTCTATTCATAAATTTGGTTGAATTTGCATCCGATTCTCCCGACATAATATTTGAACAATAAAACTCGGTAGATAATTTTTTGAAAAATGAAGTCAGATATTGCTTTGATTAAATGCTCTTGTCGCTTGATACTAGAGTTTTTTACGGGAATTCAATCACGAAATCCAGGCATAATCTTGATATTTTTAATAAAATCTAAAATTTATTAACAAATGCTTAAACAATTTCTATACTTATTTAATTATTTTGGCTTAAGTCCGTTTTCAAATTAATCTTTCGATTAAACTATTTTTATTTTAGAAAGAAATTCTAAAGCATGTAATAATTGAACATTGAAAGAAAAAATTGGCTGTACGGAAGGTTGAACTGGCATCAGATGTTTCGAAACCACCACAGTCTTGTCATCAGAGCTATTTTCCCTTAGACCACAAGAATTTGTTTCCACAAAAATTTTTTTAACTCAACTTCAGAAATAAAAACATTCCAAAGAAACCCCAGCATTTATTAGCATTACATATATCATCAGCCCACTACAGTTCTATGTAGTCAATATTAAGTCTCTACTTCGATTTAAAGTAAGGATACTTCTCCCGTAAAATTTAATTTTTGGTGGTTAAGCTTTAAGTACACATTTTGGTTTCAGTTAACGGAATGTTTCAATCTACATAACCTATTTTATATAAACTGAAATACGAAGTTAAAAATATATTGCAAATTTATTGAAATTATGGTTAAACAAATAGAAAAAATATCATGTGTAATTTTTCTTCATATGTGTAATTTTGTACCCGGTAATGTCTAGTTTCCGAATTCTTCATTGGCAACACTGCGGACAATAGTACTTTGCTACAGGGCTGCCAAAAGGCCGATTTCTCGGCATTTAGCCGATTTCTCCATTAAAAAAATTACCAAATGCCAATTTTAGGTGAAAAATGCCGATTTCCCAATAAGCACTCAAAAACTTAAACTTCCAGTATTTGAAATTCAACTGGAAGTAAAATTTATTTCAAGCTTTGCTTCAAGTTCTTTGCAAGTTTGAAAATAATTTAAAAGCAACAAAAATGTATGCTTAAACTTTCTTTTGTTTGTCAAATAATGAAAAATTAAATAATTTTTCAGAATCAAAAAATAACTAAATTGAAAATTTTTCTAAAATTCAGTGAAAAATTATAAAAAAAATAGCAATTATGTAACATACATATATGTATCAGTGGTGGATATTCTAGAATCGCGCAAAATAAAAACTAAATTGCTAAAATTTCAAAAATACATGAGGATGTACCTACATAGTATGTATTTATAAAAGTGAGTGAAATGCGTACAAATACGTTGATTTGATTTTTGTAACGCATGGAAACGTTCACTTCTCTGATGCGCTGTCCAGAATAGCCACCATTAATTTAATCTTTGCTTGTAATAAATAATTTTCTAATAAAGCTTAAAATGGACCTTATTTTCAACTTGAAACATACTTTTACTCAACCCTTGATGTAAACTATATTTCAAGGGTTGAATTAAACTTAAATTCAAGGCTTGAAATAAACTATAATTAAAGACTTGAATTAAACTTTTCTACAACTGTAATGTTTTACTTGAATTCAAGTTATCATTTTACTGGATAATGCTATTGAATTAAAGTGCATTTTAACCCTTGCAACTGGATTGTTTGACTTGAATATCAATTGCTCGTTGTATATTGGTTTTATCAAACCAATAGACAACGAGCTAACTCCGATTTCAACCCACCTTTTTGTGTTTGGCAATAGAAATATTTTACAATTTGATAAAAAAAAGGATATATTTAAAAAATAGTGAAATTCATATAATAGATATCAGGGGTAAAAAGTTATTCTGGCCTGCAATAAAATTAATAATAGTGTAAATTTTTTCACCCTCCTACGAAAACTGTTTGGTTTTGAAGGCAACTTTATATCACTACGTTTAATAAATCTAAATATTGTAATGAACCGAAAAAATCAGTACTACTTTTGATATTCGTAGGAATTTCAAAATTTTATAGGTTGAAATTTCTTGCATTTGAACAAATATTTAAAAAGACTGAAATTAATTTATATAATTTTTTGCAAACAATTTCGAAAACAGGCGATTCCACAAATGCTTTCCAGTTTTAGCAGAATTTTTGAAACAAATTATGGTTCTGCTACATTCGGCTGCAAATGTTTCACAAATATTTAGTATCGTCAATTTAACAAACACACATACTGATTAAGCCTTTTTGAGCTTTTCTGCAGAAACACTCGAGTCTAGCACACTCTTCACTATACTACAGGTGTATCTAAACTAAATTTTGATGTTCCTTAAAAAATTTAACTTTAGAAGGAATTCTTTATTCGAAAGATTATTTGAAACTCATAAAACAAATTGTTTTGATACTCATATTAAAAGCGAAAAAATTATAAATTCGAAAATGTATTCATTCTGTAAATCATTTATATTCCATGGTGTTTATAAACCACACGATTTACTGGCGATTGCTATTTTTGATTTCTTATTAATAAAAACCACGAAAAATGCTAAGTTTTACTTATGCCGATTTTTCGAATTGAAGTGCCGAAAATGCCCCGAAAAGTGTAGATTTTTTATCAAAATAGTTTGGCAGTCCTGCTTTGCTACCGTTTCATACACGCCCAAAGTTTAAAAATATTTGAGTTCATAAAATAAAAAAAATCTGCGGAAAACGCGTCGAATGAAACTTGAAATGCGGAAAAGCGTGGAGTGCGTAGGTACTTTGTGAGCACACATTTCTTGTCCTGCTCTTGCAAAAATATGAAAATAAAATAAAAAATATACATATATTTTATTTGGCTCATATTTTATTTTCACATTTTTCTGGGAGCAGCATTAAAAAAATCATATTTCCTAAGCAAATGAAAATAACAGATTATCACTAAGTAGACAGAACGAGCAAAGTATAGGTTATAATTTCTAAAAATTTCATATATTTATTTGTATCCACACATGGGTTTTTTGGACCGTTTTATTTGACCCACATTTTTATAAAAATTGCACTTTAAAAAATATCATATTTCGTAAACGAGTAAAACGCGTTTAAATTCTTATAAAAAGAAAAAAGTTACGATAGTGGGTAATTTTTCATTGGTAATCGAAAAAACTTCTTGCAATGACAAGCATATGTAAAAACCATTAGAAATGATAAAAATTTGTACTACTTCCAGATGGGAAACTCTACATTTTTAGGGCTTCTTTGGAGTGTATTTTTTGCTAGGAAAAAAAAAACAACGAATTGAGTTTGAATTAATAGTGAAATTAACAAAAAATAAATTATTTGTTCAAAAAAGCTCTGAAAATAATGTAAAAAGTATCGTCGTATCGACATTAAAATATCTGAAGTATTGACGTTATATCGGTATCGGTTACATCTCTAGTTTAGATGTACCACGTCACATTTACGAGATAACGGTACATTTGTGTTTTTCGATGTATACTTCTCTTTTAAGTGATATCCAGAGTCAATGGCTGTTTCGATAAAAATAAGTGAAAGGCTACAAGTTACGTGTCGAATGGTGGCTAATTGGCTTTGATCCGATAAAAAGTGCTTGAGTTATTGTGAACCAAAGTTAGGATTTTATGGAATTTTTAACCTTCTTCCCAAATTTATGTACTTTCGGAAGCTGTTTCTACTAAAATTAATAACAAAATCCTTATTTTAATAATTTTTTTGTATAGTCCATTCGATTTCAAAATGGATTTCATAATGGACCGAAATCGGATGAAAACTGAAAATGCTATAAGGAAAAAACCAAACACTAGCATTGAAATTTACTAGCAAATCCTTTATGTAATATTTTTTTTTATTTTTTTCTTTCTTTATTTTGGGCATTTCTTAGTAAATTTAAATGGTAGCGTTTGCATTTTTTCATTATAGCATATTTAGTTTTCATCCGATTTCGGTCCAATATGGCTTAAAATTTTCGTAATCGAAAAAACTAAAAAACTAAGGATTTTTAATTATTTGTCGTACAAAACTGTTTCCGAAAGTACAAAACTTGATGAAAAACGGTAAAAATTTCATAAAATCGTAACTTCGATCCACTATTACTCAGGCTTTTTTATCGGCTCAAAGCCAATTAGCCACCATTCAACGCGAAATTTAGTAGTTAGCGCAGTCAAATAAGCAGAAAAAAAGGGGCCAACTGCGGAATGAGAGATAATAAGCTGAAAAATTCGTGTACACCTTCCTTTTGGTGTTCTAAAAGTCTCATAAAATCTCGTGCCTGCGCCGTAAGTTATTCAAGGTCAAAGGTCACAAAACTCATTTTTTTGTGATTATCTCGGTTTCTATAGCTCCAATGATGTTAACAGTTATTATTAAGATTACAGAGCATAAAATTTACGAAAATTTTCGTATTTAACATTTTTTCATACGCTTAATCGTTTCTGAGATAGAGGGCAGGGAGCCCGGAGCGCTCAGCAATACTCGCTGTAATGCAAGGCCAACCGTGAATCTCAGTGAACCTTGTATTAAGTTATGGAATGAGAGATAATAATATATTTGCCCATTTTATTTCTACTTAAAATCTACTTTAAATAAACTAATATAAAATCAGAGTGTACAATAAATATTTCATCTAATGAGATTTTAATTAAAAGTAGGTACACAGAAAAGAAAAATCAATCCATCGGTACTTAAATTAATCCCAAGCGGTGTTGAATCCTGAAAGCAATAACAGAAAGATTGATTCAATTCCGGAATATTCAAGCGCAAAGCACATAATTTTAGTCTGATTCGGCTTTATTCATGTAAAAAAAATCTTATTTTAAGTACGACAATGTCTATAAACTTTATACACATTCGTACTCGTACTGTGTTGGTGTTTGTTTGCTTTGATGATAGCCACAATTCACTGATGTGATCTTGTTCTTGTTTTGCTGTTGTTTATTTTCATTTCTAGGGCATAGTCGACAAAGTAGCGACAAATGTCGTTTTACATGCTTAATTCAAGCCCGCTGCATAGTTAAATCAATCCCGCCGCATACTTGAATCAATCCTACTGCGTACTTTAATCAATCCCGCCGCGTACTTAAATCAAGCCCAAATCAGGTTTAATTCTCCTTATTTAATCATAGAACAGACTTGAGAATTTATATTTTTAATATTTAGATAAATTTAATGCTGTTACGTACTTGTTTTATTTTACAATTTATTTTTGTTCATTCCTGGTATTGAACTTACCTGATCATGTTTGTAATACAACGCCTTAGACAACTCAGCTAAATCAGTACATGCAAGAACGACACCTAAAATCCAGTATACACCAGCACCATGTAATACGAGCAAACAAAAATACCAACAAAAAACAACAACAAGAGCACAAAAGTGAATTGTGGCTGTCACCAAGCGAACAAATACCAACACACTACGACTTTGTATAAAGTTTATAAAAATATTCGTATTTAAAATAAGAATTTTTGTACTTAATTAAAGAAATTTGTACGTGATTCAAGATTTTTTACATGACTTAAGAACTTTGTCCCGTTTTCGGCTTGATTTAAGTACATTTTAGTGTTATTCGTACTTAAATTTTTAGTACTATTCGTACTCAAAGTAAGTAGAAAACATATTAGAAAATATATTAGATATATGCAAAATATTATTAGCTATAATGTATTAACTAATATTTAATACAAATTATTTGTTGTAAATGATATTTCAATTATTTTATAACTTTATACAAGGTATTTCACTGAGATTCACGGTTGACCTTGCATTACAGTGAGTATGGCTGAGCGCTGCGGGCTCTCTGCTCTCTATCTCAATAACGGTTGGGCGTATGAAGAAATGTTTAATACAAAATTTGTCGCAAATTTAGTGTTATAATAACTGTTAACATCATTGGAGCTATAGAAACCGAGATAATTGCGAAAAACTGAATTTTGTAACCTTTGACCTTGAATTACTTATGGCGCAGACACGAGATTTTATGAGACTTTTGAGAAAACTTTTAGCACACCAAAATGAAGGTGTATACGAATTTTCAGCTTATTATCTCTCATTCCGCAGTGAAACCCTAAAATGACTGGGCTAAGTCTTTCAAACAAGGTTATCAAACTAGCCGCTGACTGTGGATAAATATTGGTACACACAGAAAAATTTCCATGTAAAATCGTCGAAAACCAGGTTAACTTAACATTTTTCGGTAGTGATTTTGCTTCATAGGTGTTTCATGTTAAATCAACATGATTTACAATAATCTTGAAAGAAAATTTTTCCTTTTGAATTAACATATTTCATGTTGATTTAATATTCCAGTACAGTTAAATCAAAATTAAGTTGATACTGAAATAATACGAAAAATCATATTGAATCAAAGTAATTTCAAGATGAAACAACGTGAATTTGATATTGGAACAACACGAAGAACCATGTTGAATTAAAGTTATATCAAGCTGAAACAACATGACTTTAATGTATCTATTTTATTAATTATTTTACTTACCTGATAGTCATCAGAAAACTTTGCGTTGTAGCTGACTGCCCCAGCCAAGATTTGAACTCGTGCCACCTGCATGATAGTCCACGCGCTAACCACTGCAGCCACAACAGCTTCAAACTTTTCTTTACTTATACACTAAATAAATACCATCGTAAATAAAATGCATTTCATTTTAATTCAACATGATTTAAATAATTATTTAACATAAAACTTATTTGAAATTAAAGTTATAGTCATGTCGATTGAAAATGAAACTTAACGTTTATAACAAAATTGTTTTAACGGTGACTTAAGGTTAGATTAATTATTTTCCGTTTAAAATTAATATGAAACAATGGTAAATTTAAGCCAGCAGCAGTAAATGTTCGCTGGTAATTCGTTTTTTTGTCGTATACATAGACGACACATGTAAGAATAAACAACAACAAGTCACACAACTAAGCAGAGCAGTGAATTGTAGCAATGAACAAAGCAAGTAAACACTAACACACTCAAACGACAAATTATTTCTTGTAAATTTAATATGATTTGCAATCAAAATTGCGGCATGTGGATTTTATATTCCTTTTTTTCTGTGTATAGGTATCTTAAAATATCAATCTCTCGTAAAAATTTTTGGTACAAATTTTAAATATGGGTATTAATTTCTATAACATTACTTTTTGATATTTTTTTCGCAGGAAAGGAAAATTCAGCGGAAAGAAATTGAAAAGCTTTCCGCAAAATTAATTTAAAATAAATTAAAATCAACTTCTCCTATAGCACATACCACAGAAATGCATAATTGCAATTTGCACATCGATCGATATTTCTTTCCGTTGAGTTTTCCTTTCCTGTGGAACCAATAATACCACCCAATATATCAAATAAGCTACTAAAATACCCATCAAAAATATCATGTTTCTGGAAACAGTAAAAAACATTCATGTCTTCCACATGGGATGTTTTAAAGCGCTTCCGAGGATGCTCAAAAGAAGGCAGAGATCTATCATTATTTCTAATCTTTAAATTACAAAGTTAGTCAGCATTTTACAATTATTCAACACAAACACCAAAATAAACAAAATCATATTCAATAGCATTGTAGTTTTCAACAAAATAGGTTCTAGAGAAAATATCATTTCTTTTTATAATCTTTTTTAGTCGTTAGAGCGACGAGTGTACATGCGTAGTAGCTATGTTGGTATTTTGCCACATACATTGTGTAAAATAAATGATGGAAAAGAAAGGGTTTTTTATTAGAAATTAACAGATATTTTTGGAAAAACTAAGGGGATTGGGGCAAAATGTATTGAAAATTTCTCCATTTTACCAAGTAAAAAAATATCAAATTCAGTGTGAACTGCATTATTATACATTTATACGACCAACACAATTTCTTGTGATAAAATGTTAATGAACATCTTTGCGTTTTCTTTATCGTATTACTGTACTTCAAAATTCTCTCAGCTATACAGTTGCAAAATGTTTTTGGGCAGCAATGTTCTAGAGAATTGTCGCACGAATTGTTCCAAATAAACACTAATACATTTAAAGTATGCTTTCCTTCTACATTTCTCACACATTCATTGTATGGAAGAGAGAGATTTATATTAAATCCCGATTTGTTTTGTCTGTAGTTTAACGATGATACAACTGGATGAGGCAATAAGATGAAGAAACATGATTTTAGAGCACTTATGATGCTTTAAAAGAAACGCTGTTTTATATCAAAAACAAGAGCTACAAAGTGAGACATCGCGAACAAAAATCATGCATGTTCGATCCGCTTGTCGAAGCATGAGACACAACAACAACCAGCTTCTCTCGCTTATAAATCTGCTTAGGCCGAAGCAGTAGTTTTTGCTGGGTATTTATTACATTTCGAAATGTATTTTTTTCTTGTTTAAAAATATGGTCACCGTAGGCATATTACGTAGCAGCCATGATCTTACTTTGTGTTATTCAGATTGTTGATGAGATTACTTTCCATGATACAATAATACAGGTACATGCATTAGAAAATTTTTCTCATCTAGGTTGTCAAATCTTCATGTGAGTTGTCAAAAACATACTGAGCGACAACAAAATTCGTTGTACACACAAGCAAACTCGTACTTTTAAGCGCCCCATCCATATGTTATTGTACATATTATTGTCGTTTTGACCTATACTATGCAATAAATGGCACAGTATTTTCAAAAAAAAAAAAATATTGCCCAATTTTCCTGACAACGAAAACCTAAATATAACACTGAACAATGTTGCCACCACTTACACAATTTTCTTCATTGTACAACAAAAATCAAAGATCTTTTGATTTTTGACAATATATTGCGCCACCTTCAAATATAACATACACATTGGCGATATTATTGTACAATACAAAAAATTGCACAATTATATTACCAGTAGGTGGCCCGCTTTACATATTTTACTGTGTCAAGTTCTCTTCTAAAAATCAAACTGATTTTAATCAAATGTCACGCTGGTGTACTATTTGAATCTGTCAACCCTAGCATTTGGGTGATTATTTTTTTTCTAAAATATCCGAAAAGATTCTTCTCAGATCACTTTTGATGATTTTTTTTTGACTGATTTATCACTTGCGCGATTGAAAAACGATTCACATATGATTCATCCATATGATCGAATAATAATTTCTTGAAAATACAGGAAGAAAATGTAAAGAAGCCGCAGAAATATCATGATGATATTTTTAGCGTCATTTTGAAATCACATTTTGCTCAGCTGGATGATGAAGAATTTCGTGCTATGCTGTTGTTCTTGTTTATAACGGCAACTTTTTTACTTTCAATGAAGCAACATTCAATGAAGAACTTTAGGATCAAGTTCCTGACAGATACGATACTATCTAATTTCTAAACAACCTCCTAACTTGGCTACAATTTGCCCATAATTCTTTCAATATTAGAAAGGTAAATAAATGTTGCCAAGCTGGCAGGTTGCGTAAAACGGGATAGTTTTGTACCTATCAAGAACTTGGTCCTCATTTTGATCTCAGTACTTTTACCGGCCGAAATTGTTGAATAGGAACTTGGCCTTATTTTCACATTAATGTTTTTGAGCGGTTTTGACTTCTATTTTTTCCTAAGTTTTTGTTTGGTGGTACAAGACTATAATTTCCATCCCTATAATTTCCCATAATTTCTTAACTGCCCATTATAGTGCCTCTTATATGCGGCACGCCGTTCCGTTACGTTATCAGCACAGTTTTGTTTTACTACAAAGAGATTTCCAGGAGGATTTACAATCAAAATGCGAACAAAATTTGGTCCACACATATAAGGGGAGCCCTAGTGCAGATTTACATTTCTCCTTTTTCTTGTTTATTTCTTGACATTCACGCAACAAGCATTTTTTGTCTACGATGGACGCCAAACTCCATATAAAATATGAAGTTTGACATACATTCTACATCGCAAGGCCAAATTTGACGTGGGATGACGGAAAATCGTTCCAAATACAATTTTCTCATGCTAAAAATAAAAAGAACAAATGCTTTAAAAAATGTAAGCAATCTGGTTCATCTGTTGATTATCTAATGTACTCGATTACCCGTGCTGAATACACGTCGCTTAACAAATTGTATTATGATCAAGGTTGTCAGATTTTTTCCGACCTATTTCGCCAAATTGGTTTTAAAAATCGCCAAAATCAATTTTATGTAGTTTTTCTTAATATATATTTGATAATAAGTTTTTTTTTATATAATACATTTTTTTAAATAAATTTTTATAAAATTTAGCAGAAAATCGCCAAAAGTAGAAATAAAATCGCCAAAAATTATATCTTGTAAATTTTTCGCATCAAAATCCAAAACCAATTAATGACAATTATTAATATAAGAAAAACCATCAAAATTACATCGTTTTAATTTCTTGCAGACGAGTTTTGGTGGAATCTATTTTTGAAAATACTCTTTAAGCAAGTAATTTTCCTGAATTATAAAAATTTTTAACTTAAATTTTGTTTAAAAAAATAGCCATAAAAATCGCCAACAAATTTATTTATCGCCATGTCGCCAAATCAAAAATTTGGACGCCAAACAAGTTGAAAAATCGCCATGTTTGGCGAGAAATCGCCATATCTGACAACCCTGATTATGATAACTATATTAACACAATGAAACATAGTTTCAAACGTAATCCAAAATCGTTTTTTAAATTTGTTAATTCAAAGAAAAAAACAACTGGCTTCCCTTCTTTTATGAAGTTTCAACAAAAGGAATCCAGTGATGATGCCGCCATAAGCAATTTATTCGCCGACTTTTTCTCGACAACTTATTCGGAAGCAAACTATAATGATGCAGTTGATTACCCATTTAGAATAACCTCCAATCAAACTATATCTACACCATTTATCGATAATTCAACCATCTCTGTGGAATTAAAAAGTCTTAAATTTCCGTATAACTTTGGTCCTGATAAAATTCCTAGCAACATTTTGATTAACTATTCAAACAGAATTGCTAACCCTTTAGCCCTTTTATTTAACAAGTCAATATTTTCCTAACATCTGGAAAGATTCTTTTATTATACCACTGTTTAAATCTGGAAGTAAAGCTGAAGTTTCAAATTGCCGTGGTATAGCAAAATTAAGTATTATACCTAAATTATTTGAAAAAATTATCACCGAACACATATGTTATCAAGTATCAAATTTGATGTCCCCTTATCAACATGAGTTTCAGAAAAGGTGCTCTACTACGACGAATTTGTTACATCTTACAAACGTTATATATCGCGGGTTTTTTCACCAACAACAAACTGACGTGATCTACACTAACTTCAGCAAGGCCTTTGATAAAGTCAACGATAAGCTTTAAAAAATGAAGCTTTCTCTTATGGGTTTTACTGATCGAAGTACAAAATGGATATTTTCATACCTGACTAATAGAAAACAAACCGTTTGTTTCAAAAACACCTATTCCAGAAGTATTGATGTTCTATCTTGTGTGCCACAAGGAAGCCACCTTGGACCGCTACTTTTTTCATTGTTTATTAACGACCTACCTGATGTGATTCATTCTTCCAATATATTGATGTACGCTGACGACGTGAAAATTTGTTTTAGTTATCGTCAAAAGGCTGAGCAACAGCATCTCCAAGATGACTTAAACTCGTTTTACGCGTGGTGAAAAATAAATCTTATGGAGCTGAATTTAAATAAGTGTAAATAGATGCGCTTTGTTAGAAAAAGTCCGATAACCGCACGCTATCCCCTTGAAAACTATCAGCTGGAGTCTGTCGATAGTATCTTAGATCTTGGAGTTTTACTTGACTCAAAACTCAATTTTATTGCACATATAAATATGACAGCAAACAAAGCTCGTGGTATTCTCGGTTTCGTAAAACGCTGGGCTAAAGAGTTCAATGATCCTTACGTTACTAAAAGTCTTTATATGTCGCTTGTAAGGCCTGTTCTGGAATTTGGATCTGTAATATGGGACCCTATATACAAAAAGCATTCGGATACTATTGAGTCCGTGCAAAAACAGTTTCTGTTATTTTGTCTTCGTGGGTTAAACTTTAACCCATTTGATTTACCATCTTATTCTGCTAGCCTCGCTCTGATTGAGCTGCCTACTTTAAAAAGCCGCAGAACCGTTCTGAACATATCTTTTCTTTTTAACATAATTAGCGGTGAGGTAAACTCTGTTTTCTTAATCAATAACATCACGTTTAACGTTCCTCAACGCCCATCACGCTATTTTGCTCCATTGTCTGTCCAATTCTTCAGATCTAATTATGCTAATGCTGACCCTCTAAGGAGAATGTGCAACGAATACAACAAATTTTATAATTATATTGATTTTTGCTTAAGCCTTACTGCTATTAAAAATAACATATTAATTTATTTAAACACATAATTTTTAATATATCTGCATTTGATGTAATTTTTATTGGCCTTTTTTATAATTACCTGTTAAACTATTTTGTAAAATAAGCATTATTTAAATTGTCTGTAAGGATTATTTTTCCATAGACAAATAAATAAATAAATAAAAAATCCAATAATTTTACGACATAATTTGCTACATTCTCAGCAATATGCTGAAAGATTTTGGAAGCAATGGGTTTCTGATTATTTACACACATTGACATGCAGAAAAAAGTGGTATGAGTTAGCTAGACCATTACGAGCTGGAGATCTGGTGGTGATTATTGATTTTAAACTGCCTCGCAATGTTTTTCCTAAAGGTAAGGTGTAAGAGGTGAGACTAGCAACTGATGGGCAAACTCGAAGTGCGAAAATTTTGACCGCACATGGTATACTTGAAAGAAGTGTTAAAAAAAGGTAAAAGATCTATAAAAAGCTTTATTCAAACGCGCAAAAGCTAATTAATATCGCGTTAAAGCTTCTAAAGGTCATTCCTGAAAGACAATTGTACAAGAAACGAGGCCTTAATTTGTATTGAACATATTCTTGGCTATTGTACTCAAATTTAAGCTATATTTTACACTTTGAATTTATAATTATATATTGAATTGTACTAATGAAATACATTTGCAATTAACATTTTCCGTTTGAGTTCTAAGGACTCATTCAAATTTAAGCAATAACCTGGATTAAAATCGGAGTAAACGCATTTCTCGTTTACAATTATGTTTAATTACAATACAACCATTTAACTTAAATTTTTTTCTTCTTATTTTCAAACAATATAGCTCAATTTTAGAGTTTGGTCCTAATTAAAAAAAATTCTAAAGCATACCTTAGGGATGATTCTTTCTACATATTTTATTTGATAAAAGGAAAAAGTTAGTTGAATTGTTTGTTTTTTAGCCGACTTCAAAAAAGAAGGAGGTTATCAATTCTTGTGTATGTTTTTTTTACTTTTTTATGTTTGTACACACATAACTGTAATTTTTTAACCGATTTTCAAAATTATTTTTTGTTTGAAAGGGCTTGCTTGCAGATTGGTCCCATAAATTTTTTTCGAAAATCGGGCGGAAATTCCCCCCCCCCCCCCAAAATATTGATTATCGCATAACTCCTCCATTTATGCACCAATTCTCAGAATTCTTTTACTGTTTGAAAGACCTTGCTTGCAGGTTGGTCCCACAAGCTTTTGTCGAAAATCGGGGGAAATTCCCCCCAAACCCCTCCCAAAAAAATTTATTATCGCACAACTCCTCCGTTTATGACTGATTTTCAAAATTCTTTTTTGTTCGAACGGCTTTGCCTGCAGTTTGATCCCATATTTTTTCGAAAGTCAAACGGACCATCGCCACCCGCCCCCCCCCCCTTTCACACAAATATTGATTATCGCATAACTCCTCCATTAATGAACCGATTTTTAAAATTATTCTTTTGTTTCAAAAGGTTTGCTTGCAGTTTGGTCCCATAATTTGTTTTTGAAAATCGGTGGGGCGATTTGCAAAATATTGATTATCGCATAATTCTGCCATTTATGGACCAATTTTGAAAATTAAATGGCATACAAGATTTGGCTCTTTGTATTGAAGTCGGTTTTTTTTTTTCCAGAATTATTTTAGTCTTAAGTTAATTTATAATTATCTTTTTATTTTTGTATAGACAAGTAGCATAGCTATAACCGGGTGTACCCAAGACACCACTCGCCTTTTTTTACTGATAAGCGCTTCTCTAATGTGAAATACGCTTCTGTAGTAGTGACAGTTTTCAGCTGAAACACATTACTTGTACTGAGGTCGTCTTTTTAGTTTATGTCACACAATCTATGTACAAATATACATATAGGCCTAATGTACATACATATGTACATATGTTTGATTTTTGAAAATATTTAAAATGCACTTACCTTGGATTTGGTGATAATATTTGAAGCTAATTTAACAACAGCAAAATTTCCTTTGCCAATAGTTTTTTCTAAATCGTAGCAGCCAACACGTAAGAGTTTATCCACTGATAATTTACTGGTAGATGGAGGTTTATAGTGCTGTTTTATTGACGATGATGCCATTTTGCTGATATGCGAATATATGTGGTTGTATCAACTATTGACAAATAGTACTCGTTGTCTCTAGTGTTGAATGACATTGACAAATATAAGATTAATCCTTAAATTTATTGTTGGTAATCTAAAAGTGTTGATCCCTATTCAAGCTCAATTATAAGGAATCCAATATGCTTTTAGTTATTGTTATATTTTACTATGGCCGAATTCACAATCTTGTGCAAATAGTCTTGCATCGTAGCATTTGCAAAATGGTATAGTATATTGATACTCACCACTTAACAATTGTTAGTGGTGAGTATCAATATCCTATACCATTTTGCAAATGCTACGATGCAAGACCATTTGCACAAGATTTTGAATTGGGCTTATGTATTTTCTATTGCAATAAGCAGAAATAATTTATTTGACATTGGTATACTAATCTGTGTATATCATCTAACGAAAGTGAATTATAAGAAATCCCGTATGGTATCAGTTATTTCTACCTTTTTTCTCTTTAAAGCATGCTGTTAGCTTAAATGTACTTATCTGCCTTAATGTGCATGTATACATAATTATTTAGTGTGTGCAGCGAACTTTGATTTGTATATGAAAATAACTTAAAACTGCAAAAAATATGTTAAACGTGCAGGTATGCAAAGAGCACTTAAAAAAGATTTTGAAATATAATCACAAAAAACAAATATTTTCTGCAGTTAAGTCAAAATGCTACTAAAATTGATTTTTTGTATGGGATTTTAAAGAATAAGGACACAAATTAATAATCTTGTGCAGTTAAGTAGAAAGTGCGCTTAAACAAAAGGCAGTGAAATCAAAACTACTTGGCTGCACAATTTCAAAACCTAGTAAGTCGCAAATTTTTTTAAATCAATTTGTTTTGATTTTTAGGTTATGTAGAGTCTCGTGCACATGATTCACGAATTGTCATAATTTCATGAAAATTAAATCTTTTTGATACAACATTTCCCTAATTCCTATTGAAATTTTCATATAGTGCTTCTGTTAAAAAGTTTGTTTTATTCGTTTCCTGAACAATTTTATTTTTGCGACTTTCTAGGTTTTGATATTATGCAGCTGTACTATATACTAAACATCTGCAACAAGCCATTTGAAATGACTTTTAAATCACACTATGTTTTTCCAAATCGTGCTTTGATTTGACCTGAAATTTACATGCTAATTCATCACACCATACAAAAACAAGAATGATTTACAAATCACAGGCTTGTAAATAATACGTCAAATGTGTGTAGGGAAATGAACAAGAAAAGACAGTAATGCTACGTACACACTATGCCATTTTATGACATCGCAAGCAAACATGATAGTGTGTACTAGCGGCAACGTTTGCCACTTCCGATGTTTTTCGGTGTGCGGCAAACTGTTTGCGCGGCTAATGTGTACGGTTGTCACAATAATGCGACAATATTGCAATCACAAAAACAAAATGACAGCATGTTGTCATTTTGTCGCATTGAGTTGTTAATTTGAAATATGACGCCACAAAATGACAACAAAAGAAATGTCCAATGTGTACAGGGTTGCAAAAAACTCGGATTTTTTAAATAAACCCCAGCCCGGCGGGGGTTTCCTTCGGTTTTATTGGGCTTTATTGGGTGTTTTTTGTAAATGATCTAATAATTGATCTAAGCTATATTGTCAAATTAGCCCTTTTCGGTATAGATTTAGCAATTCAATAATGTTATCGCATTGTTAAACAACGTTCAGTTGTATAACGAAGCTTTAAATCTCCAACAAATGTTACTCCCAGTTCATCAAGATCTAAATGCTTTACAAAGTGACTCCGCTGCAATTGCAACGGCCGTTGAAATTTTGTGTAATTTGTTGAGCTATACTACTGTCAAAACATTATTTTGTTAAAAAGCTAATGAAAAGCTTACTTACTCCAGCTCATTATTTGGTGAATCTGGTGCATTATAAATATATGGGTAAACTAAGTAGTAAAGAAAACGAAAAGATAGCATAACAATGCATAAGTCAAAAGCATCCTTATTTCTAGCACCTTGTTTGGCATTTCAAATTAAACATGCAGAATATTTTCCACAATCGTTATTTAAAGAAGAAGTGTTTATCAAATTAAATGAAAAACAATGGTGGAAAATGCTAAAAGCAAAAAACCAAGAATGTTTACCTGCAAATTTTTGCGATTTTTTCACTTCACTAATGAATTGCCCTGCTAGTTCACAATCAATAGAAAGAATTTATTCATCATCTTATGGTTTAGTATGGAGTAACATTAGAAATCGTCTTTTATTGGAAAAAGCATTAGCATTTAAAATCTGAACCACCAGAAGCCAGTGGGCAGCCAACCCTGAATGTGTACGGAGCCTAAATCATTTTAGCTTGTAAGACATGATTTAAATTGCGTGTCACACATGTGTTTAGTGTCATTTTTCCTCTTTTGTTTTTATGTTTGTATGTACTATTATGTATGGGTCAAATCATGGTGTAATAAGCAGGGCTCGGACTTTAATGCAAATGCACGTTTTTGTGGAGAAAGTAGTTTGGCATGGATTTGTATTTGCATATTTTTGTGGTAAGTGCGTATTTTTTCAATAAATGCATATTTTTGTAGTTATAAAAATTTTTTTAATGGATATTTCTCAATTTATGCCGATTATGGATGGCAACCGATCCTCAATTGGGTTGCCAGTTGCTGAAAACTATACTACTGATGGTAACTGAGAGCTGTCAATTTTAGTTGCTATTTAGTGCCTTTCTGGCAACCATTAATTTTCAGTTGTTGAGTGGCAACGCAACTAAAGTTCGGTTGCATTAAATTATAGACCCAATTATGTTTGTTTTATGTTTTTTCCTCTAAAAGTAATGAAAAATTAAAAGAATAGTTTGATATTACTTTAGTTTTGATACTTTGTTCGTAGGTAAATGCATATTTTTGCGCATATTTTTTATTTTTTGGTGCATTTGTTAAGCGCTTAAAATCAATTTTTAACTGCATGAAAGTCCGACACCTGCTAATAAGTATACAGGTGGCCGCATAAGGGAAACAAATACAACAAAAAACTAGATGATGCTTGTCAAAAAAATATACGTGCTGGACGTGGCTTGCACACAAAACTACCAGAGCAAAAAATAATCACCTGACGTTATGCTGCCACTTGTATACTTATTGCACCATGGGTCAAATCTAGTAATTGACATTTTACACCCTTCCTGTAGACCGATTTATATGAAATTTGGTAGACACCTTTACTGAGTGTTGCCGTTTTGGTATTTTCACGGCTTTCAATGTTGCCGTTGGTTTCCGAAAAACTTCTAGGATTTTTGGAGATTTATGTGAAAGTTTTTGGGAATCCGGGGAACTTATGGGATTTTGGGGATACTTAGGTCCCAGTTTTTGGGATTCCGGGGAACTTCTGAGATTTCGGAGAGATTTTTGTCCCAGTTTTTGGGGATTCTTAGACCGGTTTTGTGTCTAAGGATGGTATCATTGCTTAGTGAAGGTGTTTCGGCTAAACCCCAGGTGTCTCGGCTGAATTCTTGAGAAGTATCACCTGATTATCTTCCAGGCAATATTTAAAAAAGTATTAATTTTAGTATAAAATATGTCTCTGCTATTAAATACTGTTTCTTAAGATTATTTTTTAAATATATTTTCTTCATATTAATTTTAAGCGGCATTTTTTTTGCTTCCATACAATCTAAATTATTTGTTTCAAATCATTTTTATGATTTATAACATTATTGTCAACAGTGATGCCAACTTTTGGAACTCAAAACGCGCAAATATTTGAAAAAGGGACTAAAAAAGGGGTAAACTTATCAATGAACGAAGTAAACAGTTCTTACGCTCTCCTGAAAAGTTGTGATTTTTAATATAGAGGATTTTGAATATAGGCCGTCGATGTATTAAAACGACATTTTAATTATTTCCATAATGAATTTAATGGAAAAGAAAGGGACATGCTTTTTAATGAAAAAAACCTTTTTTTAGAAAAACTAAGAGTATGGTTTTTTGACATGGAAAAAAGTCCAGCACAAAATTTGTTAAATCTTATTTACTTTCTCCTTATAATATAACTCGCTAGAGCTAAATCTGTATCGCTAAAAGTCTATAAAGTATATTTATCGGTTTTTGGCTACGAATGCAATTTTGCAACGAGTATTGCTAAATTAGGCAATGTCTTAAAAATTAGATCCGCCGGATTTTTAGTATTTATATCATCGCCAATTTAATTTTGTATTTTTTCAGCATTTTAGCAATCGCGATTTAGATTTAGCTTTAGCGAATTACAGAATAAGGGGGCTGGACTATTATTTCAAATTATCAAAAAAAAAAAATTGTCCAATAGAAAGACAAATTTATGTTTTTTAAATTTATAATCGCACTATTTCCCAAAATTAATATTTTTCTTATTCAGTAGAATATTAATTGCTTATAAAAACAAATAGACATTTATTACTAAAGGGTATTAGCTAGTTCCTATGCGCATTTCACTGAGGCTAAGTACAGATCATCAGGGAACCTTTACCCAAAAATCTCATAGAAAAGCTAAAGATATGGCAGCAAACTTTTATTGAAATCAATAAGAAGCTTAAACAATATCAAAGCTTAAACATGAACAAAGTAATCAATGATATTTTTTTTCTTACTGTACCATATACTACACAAGCAGCCTTTTTTCCTGCTCTAATTGCAGATGTAAGGCCCCAGCAAACAATTTTTGCCGATTTCGGTCCGAAGTCTGTCAGAAAGTCTGCTCAAGATGCCGAAATCGTATCCGATGTCAGTCAGAAAACGTAGCGAAAATCATATGAGTGGTTGACAAGAAACCGGATCTCTTTGTCTGAGGAAATTCTAAAAACTATACCGAAAGGTCTAACAGAATTCTGTACGAATTCCGACGAATTTCCTAGCGAAATTCTAAAGGAATTTTCGACATGTGTTATAAATGTCGGGAAAATGTCTGACAAAACATCAGAAAATTTTCCGATTTATCTGATACTTTTTACGTCCTGGCGCATTAATAAGAGAGAAAAGTTGGAGCTAAAATTACAAATTTATCAGAAATGTCGTTTAAAATTCTCCATGCATTGTTGTGCTGCTTATGGCAGCTCATCAAAAAACATTTACCCATATTTTATAAGTTTAAAAACTCAAATATTTGTGCGTATAAACTCAAGAGATAAATGAGAATATTAACTAAAATCAGACAATGTGCAGAGGTGACTGCTAAAAGTTGTAAGACGTAGATCAGAATATGTGCAGACTACTCTGTTAAATGCCTTAAAGGATATTAAATTGCCCTCGGATAATGTGCAGACTATTCTGATATTAATCGGATAATATTTCAGACAATGTGCAGAAACATCGTACCAGAAAACTGCCTACTGCTCCGCCAAATGTATAAGGAAATTTTAGACAACTCGGCTGATTGTCTGGTTAAGTCTCAGATTTTTTTTTTTTGATGTCGGCCAAAATTGTTTCCTGGGACGGTATGTAGAAAAAATAAATGTAATAACAACAACAACAACTATACATTTAATATAGCGTGATTTTTGGCCGGGTGCTGCCATGTTTTAAATTGGTAATTTTTTGGGAATTGCTAAAACTTATGTTTTTTAAATGTATACATTTATTTTTCTGCATACCGTCTTACATCTGCAATTAGAGCAGGAAAAAGCCTGCCTGTGTAGTATATGGTACAGTAAGAAAATAAAAAAAACATCATTGATTACTTTGTTCATGTTTAAGCTTTGATATTGTTTAAGCTTCTTATTGATTTAATTAAAAGTTTGCTACAATATCTTTAGCTTTTCTATGAGATTTTTGGGTAAAGGTTCCCTGATGATCTGCATTTAGCCCCAGTGAAATGCGCATAGGAACTAGCTAATACCCCATAGGCCCAAATTTACAGTCATTAGTTAATTATTTGTAAACTAAAATGATAACTATTGTTTAACTAAAAGTTCATATTTGCAGTGTATTGTTTAACTAAAATTTTTAATATGGTAACCCTATCATATATAAATAAACAAGCAAAAATAAAGAATATTACACATCTTACGGCGGCAATTTAAAAATTTTTAAGCACACAAAGCTAATCGAGCAAATTTTTTTGTCGATCAGCTGACGTTATGCTGCCACCTGTATACTTATTGCACCATGTTCCAAAGCATCTAACTAGTTATTAACCAATGGCGTTTGACGGTTTAACTAATAATAAACAAAGAAGTGTGAATAAAATATCATTGGCTAAACTATTGTCATTAGCTAACTAATGACTGTGAACTTGGGCCTTAGTAATCAATGTCAATGTGTTTTTATAAACAATTAATATTCTACTGAATAAGTAAAATATTAATTTTGGGAAATAGTGCGATTATAAATTTAAAAAATATAAATTTTAGCAATTCCCAAAAACAAATAAAATTTTAATAAAGCTTAAAGTTCAAACATATATGTGTTCAAAAATATGCGAAAAGTATTTTATGATAAGCAATATAAAAAATAATAATAAAAAATGTGTTTTAATGAAAATAATATTTTTTTTTGTGAAAATTAAACTATTCTGTTCACTGAAAACACAAACAATCGAAACAAATACAACAACATTCGGTAACAGATTGCTCATTAAATTAGTAAAATTGCCCATACATTTTGTTGTCAAAAAAATTTTAGATATATTTTACAGCAACAAAATATATGAAAAATATTAACAATTCAACGAATAAACAGTTACCAAATGTTTCGTGAACTCCACTATTATGAAAATAAATAAAAATTATAATAAGACCTGAGTTAACTTGAAACATACAAACGTGTGTTAAAATATTTATTTTTTCTGTGTACTTGATAGTACTTCTTTTACATGAGACAACTTTTCTTAAAGTGCTATACTTTGTTTACTCACCAACACAACTATATTTTTATTTTTGACACCAATGATTTATGTGCTGTTTCCACAATGCAAACAAGCACTGTTTGTCTAAAATTTATATAAAAAGCACTCAGTTTTTTGACTGATTTCCATACAAATTTTAGACAAGCAGTGCTTGTTTGCATTATGGAAACAGCACATTAAAAGGCACTGAATACACAAAACGCAATAAATATTAAATGTCTTCTGAGAATTGAACTCATGCCGTTTTACGTTATTGTGTTGTTTTATGCCAACTGTTTTACTCACTAGGCTAATGCACAACTATTTTGTTGCGGGTTTATAACTTGTTTTCACAGACATGAACACAATTAAAAAAATTCCATTTTGCTTCTAAAGGGGTTGAACTTTTTATCGTCTGTATGATAAGCAGATACACTACTATTCCGCCAATAAGAGAATAAATGGCTTGTTAAATTACTAGTAAGTAATTGTTCAAATAGTGTAAAGTAATTCAGACGGTATGTAGTTTGTGTTTGAAAGGTATGCTGTTCGGTAAGGACAACTCATTACCAAGTTTTTGCTGGGTTTGCTTAAAAATCTCAAGCAAAAATTCCTTATGGATAACACCCGAGAGAATAATTAAAAAACTATGTACTAAGGACGCTAAAACTTTGTGCAGAAAAATAGCATATGTCGATAACAGTTGTTTACATTGAACTAATTCAAACACAAGCACTAATTCAAACACTTTTTAGCGGAGACATTTTTACACTTAACAGAGCACTGTTAAACACTTAACAGCCGATGTATAATTTGATGAATTTTCTTTAGGGAGCTAAATCTAGTGGACATTATGGAAAAATGGTGATATGTAGGGATATCCCACTATACACAAATGATGCTTCAGGTAGTGCCTTAACATGCAGAAACAGTGGCGTTTCCAAATTCGTTTTGGAACTTTGGCAAACTGCATTTTGAAATTCTAATTTAATAGATTTCTGTAGAGGATTATTGGTCATTATTGGAAAAATTATGATATGCATTTTAAAATTGTAATTTTATAAAGATTTTTTGAGAGGATTACTGGTCATTATGGAAAAATGGTGATTTGTAGGGATATCCCACTATACACAAACGATGCTTCAGGCAGTGCCCTAACAGTCAGAAAAGGTGGCGTTCCGAAATACATTTTGGAATTTTGGCAAAATGCATTTTAAAATTGTAATTTTAAAAAGATTTCTTGAGAGGATTATTGGTCATTATTGAAAAATGGTGATATGTAGGGATATCCCCCTATACACAAATGATGCTTCAGGTAGTGCCCTAACATGCAAAAAAGGAGGCGTTTCCAAATTTATTTTGGAACTTTGGCAAAATGCATTTTGAAATTGTAATTCTATAAAGATTTCTTGAGAGGATTATTGGTAATTATGGAAAAATGGTGATATGTAGGGATATCCCACTATACACAAATGATGATTCAGGTAGTGCACTAACATGCGGAAAAGGTGGCGTTTCCAATTTCTTTTTAGAACTTTGGCAAAATGCATTTTAAAATTGTAATTTTATAAAGATTTCTTGAGAGGATTATCGGTCATTATTGGAAAATGGTGATATGTAACATGGAGAAAAGGTAGCGAATTTGGAAACGCCACCTTTTCTGCATATTAGGGAACTTCCTGAAGCATCATTTGTATATAGTGGGATATCCTTACATATCACCATTTTTCCATAATGACCAATAATCCTCTCAAGAAATATTTATAATTACAATTTTAAAATGCATTTTACCAAAGTTCCAAAATGAATTTGGAAACGCCAACTTTTCTGTATGTTAGGGCACTACCTAAATCATCATTTGTGTACAGTGGGATATCCCTACATAGCACAATTTTTCCATAATGTCCACTAGATTTAGCTCCCTGAAGAAAATTCATCAAATTTTACATCGGCTGTTAAGTGTTTAACAGTGCTCTGTTAAGTGCAAAAATGTTCCACTAAAAATTTGGGTTTTTGTCTCCACTAGTTAAATTTAAATGTATAGGTATATCCTATTTGAAAGAATACCACTACTGGGCGAAAATCCAAAAGGCTTTTCGATTCTTAGTTTATTGATGTAGACGTCTCCAACCGTTCTTGCTTGCTACCCCTGATACAACCCATTCAAATTGCAATATCGTCCCTAAGTCCAACTATCGAATATGCAAACTTCGTTTTTTATATTTCTTACCTTGGTCCTCCAATTTGAACGGCACGCTTCTTTGTAAAATGTTAAATTTCTCATAGAGGATGAAAAACTCAATAAGAAATATTATACAATTTGCACTTTTAGGATTGTGCTGATTTTGAGTTTTAAACTTTTGCGCTCTTCTGAAAAATACAAATTCGGCAAGCCCCTGCCGAGCATTGAAATTTGTAGAAAAGTTTGTTTGTTTAGACAAGTTGGTCCAAATGAAAAAAGTAGCCTATCTTATAGAAAATTTTAAAATAAGAAGAAAATAACAAATGAAAAAATTGGCGGCAACCTACATTTTCCGAGTTATGGTCCTTTGAATTTTTCATATAAAACTATGATTATACGAAGAAATGTTGTTTTATTTAGTAAAGATTGTCTGTATAGCTGGCCTTCGCCCGGGCTTAAGGATTTTCTCCTTTATGTATGTAGAATAGTGGCCTCGCTGAGTAAAGATTGTCAACATAGCCGGCCTTTGGTCGGGCTTAAAAATGTTCTTATCTATGTGTGTAGAATACTGGCTCCGCTGAGTAAA
Source organism: Panzeria rudis (assembly GCA_956483635.1). Taxonomy (NCBI): domain Eukaryota; kingdom Metazoa; phylum Arthropoda; class Insecta; order Diptera; family Tachinidae; genus Panzeria; species Panzeria rudis. Next base: position 152,714,087 of record OY101450.1, read on the forward strand.
GATTCTTTGCACAGCCGGCCTTCGGCCTGGCTTAAGGATTTTCTATTCTATGTATGTCAAATAGCGACGTATACTCACAATTTTGTACTCGAACTTAAAACGTCCATAACACGGAAACTAATAAAATTAATGAGAAATCTTTCGTTTCAAAACTCTGATTATAAGAAGAAATTTTGTTTTAATTAGTAAAGATTGTCTGTATAGCCGGCGTTCGGCCGTGCTTAAGTTTTTTCTACTCTATATATGTAGAATAGTGGCTTCCCTGAGTAAAGATTCTCTATGTAGCCGGCCTTCGGCCGGGCTTAAAGATTTTCTCCTCTATGTATGTCGAATAGCGGCTTCGGTAAGTAAAGCTTTTCTGCAGAGCGGGCTTAAGGATTTTCACCTCTATGTATGTCGAATAGCGGCTTCGCTGAGTAAAGCTTTTCTGCACAGCCGGCTTTCGGCCGTGCTTAAGGATTGTCTCCTCCATGTATGTCGAATAGCGGCTTCGTTGAGTAAAGCTTTTCTGTTCGTGTGAAAATATTACGTATACTCACAATTTTGTACTAGTGCTTAAGAGGTCCATAACTCGGAAACTAATAAAATTAATGAGAAATTCGTCGTTTCGGTTTTTCTTTTTATTATGGTTTTTGTTGCTCTCTGTCTGATTTGCGGTCGTCGTTACAGTCTTGATCTGTTGCATCACTAAGTCGGAAAATATATATCTCTAAGATGAGCAATTTTTCCATTTGGACCAACTTGGCTAAACTAGATTTAAGCCAAACTTTTCGACCCCTTAGCGCCAAATTATCGTAAGCCATAAAAATTAAATTTTCATGAGAAGTGTTTTTTATTGTATTTAAACTAGGGATGTAACGATACGCCGTTTTGCCGATCCGATACCGATATTTAAAAATAAATATCGCCGATACAGATTCCGATACCGATACGAATATTGAAATTGAGTTTAAGTTTAGATAAACAAAACTCAAGAAGGGCAATTTTTTTATTATACAAAATTACAGCGTAAGAGATTACTAATATTTAAAATTAATGGCGCATTTTCATAGTCATAAGCAAAGTATACTTTAGCAATTTAAAACCAGTATTGCCATACTAAATACTGGTTTTAAACTCTTAAAGTATTCTTTTTTTTTATTATGAATGTGCGCCAATATTTATTTAATATTAACCCATTATTAATATTAACCCAGTATAAAAATTTTAAAGTAATTTTTAGGGACCTACATTTTCATTGCTTCCAAAGAATATATATTAAAAATATGCAGATAATTAGTAGAAAAGCAAGTAAAAATTTTGTATTCCTTTATAATTTTAAAAAATACTCGCCATGCTTTTTAAAATATCGATTTTTAAAGGGCATTTATAAACTAATATTATTCTAAATAACTTAATAGCTTAATTATAAGCTGTTACAAAATGGCATGTTTTTTTACTCGTGAAAAACGACTTAGTGAGGCTTGTAGGTCTAGTTGGGTATATAATTTTGCCATTTCAAAAAATTGCAATACACCCTCAAAATCGGAAGTTATCGATAAAAAAAGATTTTTTAGGACTTCACGAACAAAAACAATTTTCACTGCGTTGTTTCTGGACCGATTTTCAATTTTTAAGGAGTATCGAATAGAGGACCACTTAAGCTTTCCGTACATATTTAAAAGATTTTGTTTTGACTTATATTTCATGGAAATATCGTCAAAAGAAAATTTTAATTTTTTTATTTTATTCCGATTTTTTAAAATTTTGCGTATTGTTTTTGCAATAATTTGCTTGAAAACCTACCCATTTTTATATTTTCATATAAAGCGTAAAATTAACAAAAAAAAAAGTTTTTTTACAAAATAACAGCGCTAAATATTTATTTTTAAAATTGATATTAATAAGATTTAAAAAATAACAAATTGATTTTAGTTCATGGTAAAATTAACAAAAAATACATAATTTGTTTAAAAAAAATTCTGAAAAAAAATTTTTAAGTATCGTCATATCGACAGTAAAATATCGCCGATACTGATGTATCGGAAAATATGAAGTATCGGCGATATATCGGTATGTATCGGAATCGGTTACATCCCTAATTTAAACATGATTTACATGGTATTTACAAACTGTCACTATCAAATTTTACAGCCTGTATTTCAAAAGTTTATAGTCATTTTGACATTTTCACAATTTTAAACTATAAGTAGGCTCATAAAATTTTGATTTCAATAAAAAAAAATTATTTTTAACAAAATATCGTTTACGATAATTTCGCGTAAAGGGGTCGTTTTGATTTTCGGAAACTCATCCCCGCTTCGAAATGGGTTATGAAGTTTTAAACAATTTTGAAAATTCAGAAAGATCTATTCAAAAGCTTTAAAATGATTCCAATATTGGCAATATACGTTCAGAAATAAAGTGGAAAATTACCTATATATAACAAAATTTCAAAGGCTCATAACTCGAAAACTATGCATTTCCCCCATTTTTTTTATTTGACATTTTCTTCGTATTTTTGTATTTTCTACCCCCTATGTAATTTTTTTTGTTTGGAGCTGTGTCACTAAACTAGATTTAAGCCGTGTTTTAATTAACAAAATGCCGACTACTGGGACATGCCGACTTTAGGAACGTTTACCCTATAACTCGAAAACTATGCGTTTCCATTTTATATTTTCGGCTTAAATCAAGTTTAGCTACGTAGCTCAAAAAAAGTACCCTATCCGGTAGAGAATCAAAAAATAAAAAAAAAATAAAAAAATTGTCGGCGAGGCTTGTTTTCCGAGTTATGGGCCTCTGAAGTTCCAGTAGGAAATTGTGCAGTCAATATTGGTATCATTTAAAAGCTTTTGAGAACATATGTTAGGAAACGCTAACATTTTTTAAATTTTATTAAAAACCACAACAAATATTATTCAATTTTCAGCGAAGCCACTATTCGACATATATAGAGGAGAAAATCCTAAGTCCGGCCGAAGGCCGGCTATACAGAAAATATTTATTCAGCGAAGCTGCTATTCGACATACATAGAGGAGAAAATCCTTAACACCGGCCAAAGGCCGGCTATACAGAAAATATGGAAAAAATCTAGTTAACCAACGCATCTCCAAACAAACTAAAAATTATATAGGGTGATAGAAAATTTAAAAGTAAGAAAATATGGAACAATCAAGTTTAACTACGTAGCTCAAAAAAAATATATCCTATCCGATAATCAAAATATAAGAAAAACAAATTAAATAAAAAAATTGTCGGCGATTCTTGGGTCCCGAATTATGGGCCTCTGAAGTTCCAGTAGAAAATTGTGATTATATGGTGTATTTTTCATACAATGCGGTCAATATTGGTATCATTTAAAAACTTTTGAGATCTGTTAGAAAATGCAAAAATTTTTACTGAATAAAGACCATCTACATAACCGGCCTTCGGCCGGACGTAAAGCTTTTCTCCTCTATGTATGTCGAATAGTGGCTTCGCTGAATAAATATTTTTTGTATAGCCGGTAAATATCTTTAAGAAATTACTAAAATTTTTAATAAATTCGTTAACGTATTAAAACCAAAATATTTTTTTTTTCTTCCCTGTCGAATAGTGGATTAGCTGAGTAAAGATGATTTGCCTAGCCGGCCTTCGTCCGGACTTAATGTTTTTCTCCTCTATGTATGTCGAATGGTGGCTTCGCTGAATAAGTATGTTCTGTATAGCCGGCCTTTGGCCGGACTTACGGATTTTCTCCTCTGTGTATGTCGAATAGTGATTTCGCTGAATAAATATTTTCGGCTATAAATAGGGCTACTCCTCTCAAAAATAGATAAAGTGTATCCTATCCGATAGCAAATTAAAAAAATAAGAACAAAAAAATTGGCGGCCAGCCTTAGTTTCCGAGTTATGGGCCTCTGAAATTCTGGTCCAAAATTGCGATTATATTGTGTATTTTCCAACGAATGCAGTTAATATTGGTATTACTTAAAAGGGTTTGAGCATGCCTTTCAGGAGATGCTCAATTTTTTCACATTTTTGCCTAGGCAGAAAGGCTTTAGTCGGCGATGCTACTATTCGACATACTTACATAGAGGAGAAAATCATTAAGTCCGGCCGAAGGCCGCCTAGGCAGAAAGCCTTTACTCAGGGAAGCCACTATTCGACATACATAGAGGAGAAAATCTGTAAGCCCAGCCGAAGGCCGCCTAGGCAGAAAATCTTTACTCAGCGAAGCCACTATTCGACATACATAGAGTAGAAAATTATTAAGTCCGGCCAAAGGGCGGCTAGGCAGAAAGCCTTTACTCAGCGAAGCCACTATTCGACATACATAGAGGAGAAAACCTGTAAGCCCGGCCAAAGGCCCGCTAGACAGAAAATCTTTACTCAGCGAAGCCGCTATTCGACATACATAGAGAAGAAAAACATTAAGTCCGGACGAAGGCCGGCTAGGCAAATCATCTTTACTCAGCTAATCCACTATTCGACAGGGAAGAAAAAAAATAAAAAAAATATTTTGGTTTTAATACGTTAACGAATTTATTAAAAATTTTAGTAATTTCTTAAAGATATTTACAAAAGCTTTTAAATGATACCAATATTGACCGCATTCGATGGAAAATATAAAAAATACCATATAATCATAATTTTGTACTGCAAATTCAGAGGCCCATAACTCGGAAACTAAAGCTTGCCGCCAATTTTTTATTTAATTTCTTTTTCTTATTTTTTAATTTTCAATCGGAAAAGATAACTTTTATTTATTTTTGAGAGGAGTAGCTAAACCCCATTTGTTCCAAAATTGTGTTTATGAGAATTCGATTTAACATTAGTTTATGATTTTGTTTTTTCTTTGATTTTTAAGTTTTGCTTTTCTTTGATTTTGTTTTTTCTTTAATTTTTAAGTTTTGTCCCGTTTGAAAATTTAAAAAGGTGGCAAGTCTTGTAGGTGCTATACATATGTACGTCATGTGTACATCCAATGGGCAGCATTTTTTTTACCATTATCAACTATATAATTCCCTACCAGAGTTACAAGCCGACCGGCTCGAAATCGGCGGCTAGCCGCCGGTCCTTTCTTCACGCCGCGCCGCCTCCGGTTGACTTTTGCTATACAAAACAACTATTTTTCATGAAATATTAAAATTTTTTAGCTAGAAAAATTTTTTTTCCAATTTTTTTATTTTAATAAAATTTTTCAATATATTTTCGTTCAAGCCGCCGCCGAGCCATCGTTGTAAACGCCGCCGCCGTCGATGAAAAGGCCTCGGCTTGGAACTCTGTTCCTTACATACATGTTTAGGAAATATTGTCTTATTAACAAGAAAACAATTCTTACTTATTTTCAAAATTTCCACAAAATATATTATATTTACATATTTAAGCACAATTTGGCTACTTTCAACACTTTGCACGTTTACACACACAGTTGGATTAAATTTTTGCCATATTTTATTTGTTTTAATTTCTGATTAGCATTGGTTACGTTTTGTAATGAACAACTATACATCGCATACGTATTATATTCATTCATTTATACACATTTTTTAAATGTTCCTTCCAATTTATATATCTTTTGTATATTTTTCCTCCAATTTAATTATCTTTTTTTACATATTTTTAATTTAATCACTGAACTGAACTAATGAATACAATACTACACGTAAAACAAGCGATTTTCACTTTCAAGAAATTTTTCGCCGTAAAAGAACAATCAAGTCGAATTAATACCAGGTGGCCTCGAGGGATCAGCAGACTACTCAAGGCGTATTTATACCAGGTGGCCGGAAGCTCTCAGCTGTTTACGAAAATGCTTACACATATGACAGTCCAAATGAAAATTCACTACGGCGAATTCTCTTGCGACTACCTGGGGCTGCACTCCGCAACGATGAATTTTTTACCTGTGAACACTTAAAAACAAAAAATTCACCGCACTTTTTCCAGTGAAAAAATTTAGTCTCTAATGTTCACTATATAGTTGAACAAACATCTGAAAATTCATGTTTAAAATATATGAATGATTTAGAATATTTTTTATTGCAACCAAGTGCAAAGTATATTTTTATTTTAAGCCAATACTAATACAAATTATTCTACTACTACATTCTAAGACTTAGGTTTTTGACAGCAGACTTAGGTTCATGAAGTTTCAGTTTGGGTCTATATACCTCATGATTTGGACTGCCAACTGTGTTGATATATCAGGTTTTTTGACAGCCCAAACATAAATTCTTCACGGCGAATTCTCTTGCGACTACCTGGCGTGACAATGGGACATGCAAGGCAAAACTCTTACGTGTACTTATTAGCGAATTGATACAACAAAGCAACTTTTTTGATAGTTGTTATGTCAAAAAATGTATCAGAAAAAAATCAAAGTGCATATTAATATGAGAGTGTATTGGCAATATATAAGCGCAGTTCAGTTTTGATGCAAATGGTCTTGCGAAAGGGCAAATGAAAATATCGTAGCTTTTTTATAAAATCCAACAACAAAATACACAAAATTTTATTAAAAAAGCTACGATATTTTGCATTTCCACTTTCGCAAGACCATTTGCATCAAAACCTGAACTCCACTATAATAAAATTTGACATCTTGCTTGCTTATCACATAGTCTGATGCATAGACCTTATATATATTGGTCTTAGAGATATGCTAGACCAAGGCACAACATACAGGTGCAGGTATTTCTACAACCAGGGTAGATCAACACTAGGTAGTAGCAAGAGAGTTAGCCGTGGAGAATTTATATTTGGGCTGCCAAAAAAGCTGATACATTAGCACGGTTAAAAGTTCATATATGGAAAAGAGTTCGTAATCTGCTGACCTCTCGAGGCCACCTGGTATTACCTCGCCTCGTCTACAACATAAAACAGTTGTTGTAGAAACTACCAAGGCATATTCATACCAGGTAGTCTCACTAATATAACAAGTTTACAACAACCACAAGCATTTTGTTTTTGTAAAATCATTGTTCGTACTCAAACTCACAAAGCAAATAGTTTTCGCCATCCGACCATGATGCAAATACTAAAAGAAGTTAACAGCCGTGTTTACAAGTTCACCTGTTGTGAAGCGAATTAACACCAAGCAGCCATATCATTAAAACAACACACGCACACACAAAGTTGTCGTAGGACTATCTTTATTTATACGTTGACAGTTCGGGACAGAGTTTTTCTCTTAATTATATGGAGTTTGACAGCTGGGGTGCCATCGGCTGATGATCTGCTGTGCTGATAAGGCTACCTGGTACTGAATTCACCTTGTCCAACGCGAATAATTTTTACAGGTGGCGGTAATAATACGACAAACACAATATCAATCCCGTAACTGTCAAAAACAGAATAGTACTAAAGTTTATTTAAAATATACTTTTAATTTGACAGCTTACAGCTATTTTTTGCCCATATACTATACTATGTTTGTGACCAGTGCTGCCAGCAGTGAAAAAATGCATATATTCTCCACTCATTGGTTTATTTTTATTAAGAAATTTTAGTATTTTTTAATATCAGTAATTGGTCAAATAATACAAAATTACACAAAAATGTCGTGACCAAGCAAATCAGGCGCCGATTTTTAAAAACTACAAGTAAAATACCTACAAACCAACAACAATTTTACATTATTTATTGTTGTTGTGTGTACATTTTACATGTAGATTTGAGATATATGCCCCAGGGACGGCAAAATGTTTACAATTTTACTTTTTTGGAGTTTACTTTTTTAGAATTGATTTTATATTAGGAGCACAAAGTAGGACAGAGTGGAAGAAAATGAGTGGTCAAAAATGAAAATCTCAGCTTTTTTCTCACTCGGCTATTGTAGAAAAGAGACACATAATAATTGCAAATAATGAAAATTTTTAATCCGCTTTGCACTTGGCTTTCGTTTAAGAGGGTATGCAATATCTTCCGTCTCTTTTGTCGTGTCTGTTTCGCCTGTAGGAGTAAAAACGTAATTTAAAAATTTGAATATGTAATCAAAATTCTAGGGTACTTCCTGAAGTTCTGGAAGAATGAAACTTGGTATGTAGGCCAGCAATTGCATACAAACGAAGGAACAATTAAGAAGGGAAACTTTCCTCTCTATCCCTTCGAAAAGGGGGTGCATCTATTATATGTAAGCAAAGTTCAAGGGTACTTCTTGAAGCCCTGAAAGATTGAAATTTGGTATGTAGGCCAGCAAACAAAGGAAAAATTAAGAAAGGGGAAACTTCCCCCTACGATCCTTCGAAAAGGTGGTTCAGATATTACATGTAATCGAAATTCTAGGGTACTTCCTGAAGCCCTGGAAGACTGAAATTTGGTCTGTAGGCCAGCAATTACATACAAAAAAAGGAAAAATTAAGAGAGGGGAAACTCCCCCCTCCAACCTTTCGAAAAGGTGGTGCATATTTTACATTTCTCAAATCTACAAGTAATAAATTTTATAAAATTGTTGTTGGTTTGTAGGTATTTTACTTGTAGGTTGTGGCTTTGAGAAATGGGCGCTTGATTTGATTATTTAGGGAATGAAAACACAAACAGCGTTGCCACTTTGTGAATGTACTGTTTTAAATTCATTTGAATGTTTTTCAATCATGACATTTTTGTGTAATTTTGTATTATTTGACCAATTACTTCTAAAATTTCCTAACAAAAATAAGCCAATGTGTGGAGAAAATAGGTATCTTTTCACTGCTGGCAACACTGGTCACAAATATAGTATAGTATATGGATAAAAAGAGATAGAGAAAGAGATCCGTGAACATAATTCATTTCTCTCGATCTCATATTCATAAATAAGGCCTCCTGCTGCTTCCAGCTACGGAACATTTATCGCGTCTGCGGGCTGTTTACCCCTCCCGATCGGTGTGGCAGCTTCCAAAACGGTCTTGCAAGAGCCCCATAAACAACATATGTAAAAATCAGCTTTGCTTAAATTCTTAGTTTGACTAATTTCTTTGGCTCTTTTAAAAGCGTCTGGCTCCACTTTTTCCCCCTCGGACGTGTCCCTCAAATGGTTTTTTAAAAGTTTGTACATAATATAAAGGGTTTGTAACTGTTCAAAATTGTGTTTGAAGTCTACTGATGAGTTGGTAAAGCACCAACGAAATGCTGCATATAGACAATTCCTTAAACTCCAGCAAATATATTTCATTTAAAATAAAATTATGACAATATGTCAAATAATAAATCGGCTCTTGATCAAGTCACCTTTCAAATAGAAAAAACTAAATCAAAATCGGTCCAGCCGTTTGGTCTGTACGAGGGCTCGTACATTCACACAGATACACAGACACACACTACAAACTTATAACACCCCTTTTTTTAGTCGGGGGTTAAAAATACAGTAGAACAAGAATATGAATCTTATATGTCCCCTCTTTCGCTACTCATTAATCAATCAATCTATCATTTATCTCCTACTTCGTCTATTTAGTTCAGTGGTAGCCATTCTCTCAATTTCCTATGCTCGCGAGTATAGGCTGTTTTTTACCATCAACACACGTACGCTGTGTGTGAGACTCACAGCATATATATTTAGCAGCGAACAACATACCCTAACAAAGGAAAAGATAGTGTATGTTTGGCCACCACTGATTTAGTTCGTAGTTTAATTTAGTGCAGTCAACAAGGCGTACGGCGTTTCATTAAAAATTTAAATTAAATCTAGATTTTGACTAGTTTTTCGGCGTCTGAATTAAAAAATATATTGCAAGTGGAAAATATACCTGCCTGTTCTGTAAATCGAGTCTGGCAAACTTTTTTTTAGATTTTTTTGCAGCTTCATATATTTTAGAGCTTAAAATATCACATCTAAAATGAATTTAATACACACTATTTAAAGTACGTCAACGGGAGTGTTATTTATTTTTGGAAAACGAGATATTTGATCGGCTCGGTTTACAGAACAGGGTCGCTAAAGTGAAAAAAATATATAAATGTTTAATTTATTTTGTAAAAAGTAAGAAAATACAAGTGAAAATAGGGTTTAAAAGTTAAGCGCGACAAAAAATGCTTTGTAATGCACCAAATCGAAGAAGAAGAAAGCAAAATGTGCCATCTTGATTTTTTTGTGGTTGTTGTTAGTTGGGTGGTGAATTAAATGAAGTGTTGTTAATGGTGCATTAAAGTATGAGGAAATAAAAGTTCAATCACAAATAAGTGTGAGTGTGGGATAAGTGGGGAAATGGGATTATTTAAACATTTTTATTGAATTAGGTGGGTGTGCAAGCTTGCTTAGTAGCTCATAGAACCGAAACAAGTTGTCAGCACGATAAAAAGGTAAGAATTATTTATTTCAAAGTTAATGGTATTTTTTTAAAGGTTCACAACTCTGTGGTTTTCTTGAATAAGCGCGTATGTTAAAAACCATATATTCAGGAGAGCCGAAATACTGTATTTTTAATACTACAGACTGTGTGATTTTTATCAAACTTTTTTTGTACAGTCATGTAAACATGTATGTATATAAAGTAACAAATTTGAGTAAAAATGTCAGGCATAATATTACATACATATATGTACTACAAATTAAATAAACTTTTTTCATGAAAAGCGAGATAAATGTTGATTTTATTCAGAATAAAGTAAAATTACCCGATTTTTGCAAAAATTTTGTTTTCAAGATGCTGTTCCACCGATTTTATCACAACTTAAGGAGGTATTTGGCCAATTTTATTACAAAAACCTGTTAAAGGCTTGAAATAAAACTACCTTTAAGCCGGTTTAATATATTTTTATATAGCCAATAGTTTCAGAATTATTCAGACTACAGATGAAGATTATACACTAGTTTTCCGGTTTAACGAACATTCGATTCTGCGAACATCGCTTTTAACGAACAGTTCAAGATCAATTCGCTCCATTGATTATCTTATATAACGAACAAAAATATTTTTTTGTGCTCAGTTTAACGAACAAATAAGATTCATAATATTATTTAAAAAACTTATTTTAAGAAATTTCTTATACAAATAACTAAAAACAAAGCGAGTAGCAAAAAGTACCGCTATCTTACAATAAAAAATACAATTCTAGTTATTTATTTATCCATAAACTGGTTATTCTACATAAGTACTGCGTATAACGTACTTTTCAGTTTAACGAACTGGCCTGACAAAGTACTGGTTCGTTAAACCGGAAAACTACTGTACATGTATGTATATTATTTGGCAAAATTAGAACATTTTTTTCAATTTGTAAAAAATCGCAAATGCAAAAACTTACCAAGTTTATTAACTGATCATAAAGTCACATATACTACAAATAACATAAGCTTTATTTCATAATTAAGTGAAATCATTCGATTTTGCAAGAAATTAGCTTTGAAATGAGTTTGTCCAATTTTATTGAAAAAACCTGTAAAAACCTTGAAACAAAGTTATCTTTGAGCCATATTAATATTTTTTTATATGGTCAATAGTTTTGGAATCATTCAAACTACAATGATGAAAACTATATAATTTTTTTTAAAAAAACTTAAAATTTTTATTAACTGATCATAAAGCTACATATACTACGAATAAAATAAGCTTTATTTCATGAAAAGCGCTAGATAAATATTAATTTTATTTACAACAAAAGTAAATTACCTGATTTTTGCAAAAATTTTGTTTGAAGATGCTCCTCCTCCCAATTTGATCAAAACTTAAAAAGTGGTTGTCCAATTTTATAGCAAAAACTTGTTAAAAGCTTGACACAAAATTATATTCAAACCATTTTAATATTTGAATAAATTACACTTTATGCTAACTTTGTGTTGTCGGTGATGTAATGGGGTTTTTGAACGAATGGCTAGCTCGTAAGATTTCAAACTTAAAGGAGCTGGGTTCGACTCCCAGTCGAAATTAAAATAAAAAACAGTAAGTAAAAATAAAAAGTCAATTAGTAAAACGAAATAAAAGATTTTGCTGTAAAAGGTGTGTGAATTAGATAATTTTTCACATGTTGGGTTAAACATCCCACCCACTTGCATTATAATTGTGCAATTTTTCGTATTGTACAATAATATCGCCAATGTATATTTCATGTTCGAAGGTATCACGATATATTGGCTAAAATCAAAATACTTTTGACTTTTATTGTACAATCAAGAAAATTGTGTCATGTGCTGGGAACATTGTTCAGTACTATGTTTACTTTTTCTCTATTAGGAGAATCGGGCAATATTTTGCTTGAAAGTGTTGTGCTAGTTATTGCATAGTATACGTCAAAACGACAATAATATGTACAATAATATGTGCAATAATATTGTATAATGGATGAGCCACTTTATAGTTAACGAAAAGACGCGGTCAAAGGTTTCTAAAAAAAATTTTAAAAAAGCTTGGTGTAAAGGATATAGATTTTGATAAAGATTTCAAATCAAATCTACTATATTTCGCGGCAATGTAAATGCACTATTAAACTATCGGTCATGTTCTGTAAGCCGAATCCGAGCAAATTTCTCGTTTTTCAAAAATAAATAATGCCCGTACTGATGTATTTTAAATCATATATCGCGACCTCATTAATAGTTTAGCCCATATGCCAAAAGTAGGAATGGAAAAAAACAACAAAGAAGATTTACATAAAGTTTTCTCAAAATATATCCGATAGAATTTTTTTGTATTCTCACCACTGCTTTCGGCATATGTTTGGAAGAAAAATGTAAATTTTTGTGAACGTTCATCAATCCGGTTAGAAGTTAATATCTTTTTACTGAAAGTAACATTTCTTGTTCTGTGCTCCAGTAGCCACTTTTTTATTTTATTTGTAAAAAGTACCTTTTGTTGCTACATGTGTATACTAACGGCAGTGTATTGAGTAACTTGTTATTGAGATGAAATTGTCTACTTTTTACTGAAAATAAGCGTATAAATGTTATTAGAAAAGATATTTACATAGAATAAAAAGTTAATACTGATAAAACTTAGTATTTTATTTGATTTCTGATTTATATTTTTTTATTTAAAAAAATTTGTCAAAATTGATAATATCAATGAATAACAATGAATTATTGATATCTCAGAAACCAGGAACAATTTCGCGAAACAGTTTTTGAATTCTGAAAGAGGGCATTCAAAATATATATGCCAAATAGCAAATTAATTCAGATATGATATTTTAAGCTATAAAAAATAGAAAAATACAAATGAGTCTGAAAAAGTTTGGCTATTGTTGATTTAATTTTTCTAAATCGAGCATTTTCAAATCGACTCGATTTACAGAACAGACAGGATGCTAAAAAACCACGCAACAAGTCAACAAAAAAATCGGTCGGTCGACACGGCTTTAGTGTTAGGCAACTTCCTGCTTGTTAAATCACAATTTATCTAAGACAACAACCTTAAAAGCACCAATAAATAGCTTAATTCTCCCAATTTCTCTAAGACAATAACCTTCAAGGCATAAATAACCAAGTGTTTAAATTACAATCTTGTATTCAAATTTGGAATACTTACCACACTTCAAAGCATTTTACCACTGAATTTGTATTATATTCGATGTTTAACTACTTCACTTCACCACTCTGACACGGTAGGAAGGGTACAACAAAAGCCCGAGAGCATCAAGGTGTTACGTTCAACCCTGGCGCAATCAAAAATGTGTCATTGGGTTTTCAATTTATACATGATAAAATAAAATAATTGACGGTAAAGTAATAAATTGAAAACACAAAACCACAGTTGAATGCATTCTGGCCACATCACATGGAAGCATTAATTACTGGAGCCGTGGATAAACTGTGTGAGGCCGAAGATGTTGCAGTGGCGAGCAGTTAAGAGAGCAGTCTGAAAAGTGCATAATCGTACATAGCCGTGAAGCCGGCAAAGCCGACGCTTCGTTGCACACTTAGAGGAGTTTGAAAAATTGCAAAACTATACAACACAAGACAAATCCATAAATCTGAAAGCCAACAAAAATACTAGCTATAATCCAGGAAAAGGTAGTTGAGGTAAAATGATCAGAAGTGGTATCCAAACATCAATAAGGAAAATTGGAGGCAGGGGCAATTAGAAAAGATGCCTGGGAACGATCCAAGGTAAACCTGGCAGGAGAGTGTCGGAAAGTAGTGTTCGGGGAAGCTGGGCAAGCTAGCTTGCCCAGCTTCCCCGAACACTACTTTCCGACACTCTCCTGCCAGGTTTACCTTGGATGCTTTTGCCATAGTTTTACAAAACGACTTGTGCCATCTGAAAGGGCTTAAAGAGAGCTACAATTCCCCATTATTAGTTTTTTCCTACAACTCTTTTGGTAGAGGAAAATTTTGAAAAAACCGTATCGGAGGCACCTCATAATCGGTTATCGAGCCATAACTCGGAAACCTGGCAACCCATTACAAAAAGAGTCACACCATCTGAAAGGGCTTAAAGAGAGCTACATTTTCCCATTCTTACTTTTTTCCTACGATTTTTTTGGTAGAACAAAATTTTGAAAAAACCATATCGGAGCCACCACTTTTTACATAATCGGTTCTCGAGCCATAACTCGGAAACCTGGCAACCCATTACAAAAAGAGTCATACCATCTGAAAGGGCTTAAAGAGAGCTACAATTCCCCATTATTAGTTTTTTCCTACAACTCTTTTGGTAGAGGAAAATTTTGAAAAAACCGTATCGGAGGCACCTCATAATCGGTTATCGAGCCATAACTCGGAAACCTGGCAACCCATTACAAAAAGAGTCACACCATCTGAAAGGGCTTAAAGAGAGCTACATTTTCCCATTCTTACTTTTTTCCTACGATGTTTTTGGTAGAACAAAATTTTGAAAAAACCATATCGGAGCCACCACTTTTTACATAATCGGTTCTCGAGCCATAACTCGGAAACCTGGCAACCCATTACAAAAAGAGTCATACCATCTGAAAGGGCTTAAAGAGAGCTACAATTCCCCATTATTAGTTTTTTCCTACAACTCTTTTGGTAGAGGAAAATTTTGAAAAAACCGTATCGGAGGCACCTCATAATCGGCTATCGAGCCATAACTCGGAAACCTGGCAACCCATTACAAAAAGAGTCACACCATCTGAAAGGGCTTAAAGAGAGCTACATTTTCCCATTCTTACTTTTTTCCTACGATTTTTTTGGTAGAACAAAATTTTGAAAAAACCATATCGGAGCCACCACTTTTTACATAATCGGTTCTCGAGCCATAACTCGGAAACCTGGCAACCCATTACAAAAAGAGTCATACCATCTGAAAGGGCTTAAAGAGAGCTACAATTCCCCATTATTAGTTTTTTCCTACAACTCTTTTGGTAGAGGAAAATTTTGAAAAAACCGTATCGGAGGCACCTCATAATCGGTTATCGAGCCATAACTCGGAAACCTGGCAACCCATTACAAAAAGAGTCACACCATCTGAAAGGGCTTAAAGAGAGCTAAATTTTCCCATTCTTACTTTTTTCCTACGATTTTTTTGGTAGAACAAAATTTTGAAAAAACCATATCGGAGCCACCACTTTTTACATAATCGGTTCTCGAGCCATAACTCGGAAACCTGGCAACCCATTACAAAAAGAGTCATACCATCTGAAAGGGCTTAAAGAGAGCTACAATTCCCCATTATTAGTTTTTTCCTACAACTCTTTTGGTAGAGGAAAATTTTGAAAAAACCGTATCGGAGGCACCTCATAATCGGTTATCGAGCCATAACTCGGAAACCTGGCAACCCATTACAAAAAGAGTCACACCATCTGAAAGGGCTTAAAGAGAGCTACATTTTCCCATTCTTACTTTTTTCCTACGATGTTTTTGGTAGAACAAAATTTTGAAAAAACCATATCGGAGCCACCACTTTTTACATAATCGGTTCTCGAGCCATAACTCGGAAACCTGGCAACCCATTACAAAAAGAGTCATACCATCTGAAAGGGCTTAAAGAGAGCTACAATTCCCCATTATTAGTTTTTTCCTACAACTCTTTTGGTAGAGGAAAATTTTGAAAAAACCGTATCGGAGGCACCTCATAATCGGTTATCGAGCCATAACTCGGAAACCTGGCAACCCATTACAAAAAGAGTCACACCATCCGAAAGGGCTTAAAGAGAGCTACATTTTCCCATTCTTACTTTTTTCCTACGATGTTTTTGGTAGAACAAAATTTTGAAAAAACCATATCGGAGCCACCACTTTTTACATAATCGGTTCTCGAGCCATAACTCGGAAACCTGGCAACCCATTACAAAAAGAGTCATACCATCTGAAAGGGCTTAAAGAGAGCTACAATTCCCCATTATTAGTTTTTTCCTACAACTCTTTTGGTAGAGGAAAATTTTGAAAAAACCGTATCGGAGGCACCTCATAATCGGCTATCGAGCCATAACTCGGAAACCTGGCAACCCATTACAAAAAGAGTCACACCATCTGAAAGGGCTTAAAGAGAGCTACATTTTCCCATTCTTACTTTTTTCCTACGATTTTTTTGGTAGAACAAAATTTTGAAAAAACCATATCGGAGCCACCACTTTTTACATAATCGGTTCTCGAGCCATAACTCGGAAACCTGGCAACCCATTACAAAAAGAGTCATACCATCTGAAAGGGCTTAAAGAGAGCTACAATTCCCCATTATTAGTTTTTTCCTACAACTCTTTTGGTAGAGGAAAATTTTGAAAAAACCGTATCGGAGGCACCTCATAATCGGTTATCGAGCCATAACTCGGAAACCTGGCAACCCATTACAAAAAGAGTCACACCATCTGAAAGGGCTTAAAGAGAGCTACATTTTCCCATTCTTACTTTTTTCCTACGATGTTTTTGGTAGAACAAAATTTTGAAAAAACCATATCGGAGCCACCACTTTTTACATAATCGGTTCTCGAGCCATAACTCGGAAACCTGGCAACCCATTACAAAAAGAGTCATACCATCTGAAAGGGCTTAAAGAGAGCTACAATTCCCCATTATTAGTTTTTTCCTACAACTCTTTTGGTAGAGGAAAATTTTGAAAAAACCGTATCGGAGGCACCTCATAATCGGCTATCGAGCCATAACTCGGAAACCTGGCAACCCATTACAAAAAGAGTCACACCATCTGAAAGGGCTTAAAGAGAGCTACATTTTCCCATTCTTACTTTTTTCCTACGATTTTTTTGGTAGAACAAAATTTTGAAAAAACCATATCGGAGCCACCACTTTTTACATAATCGGTTCTCGAGCCATAACTCGGAAACCTGGCAACCCATTACAAAAAGAGTCATACCATCTGAAAGGGCTTAAAGAGAGCTACAATTCCCCATTATTAGTTTTTTCCTACAACTCTTTTGGTAGAGGAAAATTTTGAAAAAACCGTATCGGAGGCACCTCATAATCGGTTATCGAGCCATAACTCGGAAACCTGGCAACCCATTACAAAAAGAGTCACACCATCTGAAAGGGCTTAAAGAGAGCTAAATTTTCCCATTCTTACTTTTTTCCTACGATTTTTTTGGTAGAACAAAATTTTGAAAAAACCATATCGGAGCCACCACTTTTTACATAATCGGTTCTCGAGCCATAACTCGGAAACCTGGCAACCCATTACAAAAAGAGTCATACCATCTGAAAGGGCTTAAAGAGAGCTACAATTCCCCATTATTAGTTTTTTCCTACAACTCTTTTGGTAGAGGAAAATTTTGAAAAAACCGTATCGGAGGCACCTCATAATCGGTTATCGAGCCATAACTCGGAAACCTGGCAACCCATTACAAAAAGAGTCACACCATCTGAAAGGGCTTAAAGAGAGCTACATTTTCCCATTCTTACTTTTTTCCTACGATGTTTTTGGTAGAACAAAATTTTGAAAAAACCATATCGGAGCCACCACTTTTTACATAATCGGTTCTCGAGCCATAACTCGGAAACCTGGCAACCCATTACAAAAAGAGTCATACCATCTGAAAGGGCTTAAAGAGAGCTACAATTCCCCATTATTAGTTTTTTCCTACAACTCTTTTGGTAGAGGAAAATTTTGAAAAAACCGTATCGGAGGCACCTCATAATCGGTTATCGAGCCATAACTCGGAAACCTGGCAACCCATTACAAAAAGAGTCACACCATCCGAAAGGGCTTAAAGAGAGCTACATTTTCCCATTCTTACTTTTTTCCTACGATGTTTTTGGTAGAACAAAATTTTGAAAAAACCATATCGGAGCCACCACTTTTTACATAATCGGTTCTCGAGCCATAACTCGGAAACCTGGCAACCCATTACAAAAAGAGTCATACCATCTGAAAGGGCTTAAAGAGAGCTACAATTCCCCATTATTAGTTTTTTCCTACAACTCTTTTGGTAGAGGAAAATTTTGAAAAAACCGTATCGGAGGCACCTCATAATCGGTTATCGAGCCATAACTCGGAAACCTGGCAACCCATTACAAAAAGAGTCACACCATCTGAAAGGGCTTAAAGAGAGCTACATTTTCCCATTCTTACTTTTTTCCTACGATTTTTTTGGTAGAACAAAATTTTGAAAAAACCATATCGGAGCCACCACTTTTTACATAATCGGTTCTCGAGCCATAACTCGGAAACCTGGCAACCCATTACAAAAAGAGTCATACCATCTGAAAGGGCTTAAAGAGAGCTACAATTCCCCATTATTAGTTTTTTCCTACAACTCTTTTGGTAGAGGAAAATTTTGAAAAAACCGTATCGGAGGCACCTCATAATCGGTTATCGAGCCATAACTCGGAAACCTGGCAACCCATTACAAAAAGAGTCACACCATCTGAAAGGGCTTAAAGAGAGCTACATTTTCCCATTCTTACTTTTTTCCTACGATGTTTTTGGTAGAACAAAATTTTGAAAAAACCATATCGGAGCCACCACTTTTTACATAATCGGTTCTCGAGCCATAACTCGGAAACCTGGCAACCCATTACAAAAAGAGTCATACCATCTGAAAGGGCTTAAAGAGAGCTACAATTCCCCATTATTAGTTTTTTCCTACAACTCTTTTGGTAGAGGAAAATTTTGAAAAAACCGTATCGGAGGCACCTCATAATCGGCTATCGAGCCATAACTCGGAAACCTGGCAACCCATTACAAAAAGAGTCACACCATCTGAAAGGGCTTAAAGAGAGCTACATTTTCCCATTCTTACTTTTTTCCTACGATTTTTTTGGTAGAACAAAATTTTGAAAAAACCATATCGGAGCCACCACTTTTTACATAATCGGTTCTCGAGCCATAACTCGGAAACCTGGCAACCCATTACAAAAAGAGTCATACCATCTGAAAGGGCTTAAAGAGAGCTACAATTCCCCATTATTAGTTTTTTCCTACAACTCTTTTGGTAGAGGAAAATTTTGAAAAAACCGTATCGGAGGCACCTCATAATCGGTTATCGAGCCATAACTCGGAAACCTGGCAACCCATTACAAAAAGAGTCACACCATCTGAAAGGGCTTAAAGAGAGCTAAATTTTCCCATTCTTACTTTTTTCCTACGATTTTTTTGGTAGAACAAAATTTTGAAAAAACCCTATCGGAGCCACCACTTTTTACATAATCGGTTCTCGAGCCATAACTCGGAAACCTGGCAACCCATTACAGAAAAAGTCATACCATCTGAAAGGGCTTAAAGAGAGCTACATTTCCCTATTATTAGTTTTTTCCTACGACTCTTTTGGTAGAGGAAAATTTTGAAAAAACCGTATCGGAGGCACCTCATAATCGGTTATTGAGCCATAACTCGGAAACCTGGCAACCGATTACAAAAAGAGTCACACCATCTGAAAGGGCTTAAAGAGAGCTAAATTTTCCCATTCTTACTTTTTTCCTACGATTTTTTTGGTAGAACAAAATTTTGAAAAAACCCTATCGGAGCCACCACTTTTTACATAATCGGTTCTCGAGCCATAACTCGGAAACCTGGCGACCCATTACAGAAAGAGTCATACCATCTGAAAGGGCTTAAAGAGAGCTACATTTCCCTATTATTAGTTTTTTCCTACGACTCTTTTGGTAGAGGAAAATTTTGAAAAAACCGTATCGGAGGCACCTCATAATCGGTTATTGAGCCATAACTCGGAAACCTGGCAACCGATTACAAAAAGAGTCACACCATCCGAAAGGGCTTAAAGAGAGCTAAATTTTCCCATTCTTACTTTTTTCCTACGATTTTTTTGGTAGAACAAAATTTTGAAAAAACCCTATCGGAGCAACCACTTTTTACATAATCGGTTCTCGAGCCATAACTCGGAAACCTGGCAACCCATTACAGAAAGAGTCATACCATCTGAAAGGGCTTAAAGAGAGCTACATTTCCCTATTATTAGTTTTTTCCTACGACTCTTTTGGTAGAGGAAAATTTTGAAAAAACCGTATCGGAGGCACCTCATAATCGGTTATTGAGCCATAACTCGGAAACCTGGCAACCGATTACAAAAAGAGTCACACCATCCGAAAGGGCTTAAAGAGAGCTAAATTTTCCCATTCTTACTTTTTTCCTACGATTTTTTTGGTAGAACAAAATTTTGAAAAAACCCTATCGGAGCAACCACTTTTTACATAATCGGTTCTCGAGCCATAACTCGGAAACCTGGCAACCCATTACAGAAAGAGTCATACCATCTGAAAGGGCTTAAAGAGAGCTACATTTCCCTATTATTAGTTTTTTCCTACGACTCTTTTGGTAGAGGAAAATTTTGAAAAAACCGTATCGGAGGCACCTCATAATCGGTTATTGAGCCATAACTCGGAAACCTGGCAACCGATTACAAAAAGAGTCACACCATCCGAAAGGGCTTAAAGAGAGCTAAATTTTCCCATTCTTACTTTTTTCCTACGATTTTTTTGGTAGAACAAAATTTTGAAAAAACCCTATCGGAGCCACCACTTTTTACATAATCGGTTCTCGAGCCATAACTCGGAAACCTGGCAACCCATTACAGAAAGAGTCATACCATCTGAAAGGGCTTAAAGAGAGCTACATTTCCCTATTATTAGTTTTTTCCTACGACTCTTTTGGTAGAGGAAAATTTTGAAAAAACCGTATCGGAGGCACCTCATAATCGGTTATTGAGCCATAACTCGGAAACCTGGCAACCGATTACAAAAAGAGTCACACCATCCGAAAGGGCTTAAAGAGAGCTAAATTTTCCCATTCTTACTTTTTTCCTACGATTTTTTTGGTAGAACAAAATTTTGAAAAAACCCTATCGGAGCCACCACTTTTTACATAATCGGTTCTCGAGCCATAACTCGGAAACCTGGCAACCCATTACAGAAAGAGTCATACCATCTGAAAGGGCTTAAAGAGAGCTACATTTCCCTATTATTAGTTTTTTCCTACGACTCTTTTGGTAGAGGAAAATTTTGAAAAAACCGTATCGGAGGCACCTCATAATCGGTTATTGAGCCATAACTCGGAAACCTGGCAACCGATTACAAAAAGAGTCACACCATCCGAAAGGGCTTAAAGAGAGCTAAATTTTCCCATTCTTACTTTTTTCCTACGATTTTTTTGGTAGAACAAAATTTTGAAAAAACCCTATCGGAGCCACCACTTTTTACATAATCGGTTCTCGAGCCATAACTCGGAAACCTGGCAACCCATTACAGAAAGAGTCATACCATCTGAAAGGGCTTAAAGAGAGCTACATTTCCCTATTATTAGTTTTTTCCTACGACTCTTTTGGTAGAGGAAAATTTTGAAAAAACCGTATCGGAGGCACCTCATAATCGGTTATTGAGCCATAACTCGGAAACCTGGCAACCGATTACAAAAAGAGTCACACCATCTGAAAGGGCTTAAAGAGAGCTAAATTTTCCCATTCTTACTTTTTTCCTACGATTTTTTTGGTAGAACAAAATTTTGAAAAAACCCTATCGGAGCCACCACTTTTTACATAATCGGTTCTCGAGCCATAACTCGGAAACCTGGCAACCCATTACAGAAAAAGTCATACCATCTGAAAGGGCTTAAAGAGAGCTACATTTCCCTATTATTAGTTTTTTCCTACGACTCTTTTGGTAGAGGAAAATTTTGAAAAAACCGTATCGGAGGCACCTCATAATCGGTTATTGAGCCATAACTCGGAAACCTGGCAACCGATTACAAAAAGAGTCACACCATCTGAAAGGGCTTAAAGAGAGCTAAATTTTCCCATTCTTACTTTTTTCCTACGATTTTTTTGGTAGAACAAAATTTTGAAAAAACCCTATCGGAGCCACCACTTTTTACATAATCGGTTCTCGAGCCATAACTCGGAAACCTGGCGACCCATTACAGAAAGAGTCATACCATCTGAAAGGGCTTAAAGAGAGCTACATTTCCCTATTATTAGTTTTTTCCTACGACTCTTTTGGTAGAGGAAAATTTTGAAAAAACCGTATCGGAGGCACCTCATAATCGGTTATTGAGCCATAACTCGGAAACCTGGCAACCGATTACAAAAAGAGTCACACCATCCGAAAGGGCTTAAAGAGAGCTAAATTTTCCCATTCTTACTTTTTTCCTACGATTTTTTTGGTAGAACAAAATTTTGAAAAAACCCTATCGGAGCAACCACTTTTTACATAATCGGTTCTCGAGCCATAACTCGGAAACCTGGCAACCCATTACAGAAAGAGTCATACCATCTGAAAGGGCTTAAAGAGAGCTACATTTCCCTATTATTAGTTTTTTCCTACGACTCTTTTGGTAGAGGAAAATTTTGAAAAAACCGTATCGGAGGCACCTCATAATCGGTTATTGAGCCATAACTCGGAAACCTGGCAACCGATTACAAAAAGAGTCACACCATCCGAAAGGGCTTAAAGAGAGCTAAATTTTCCCATTCTTACTTTTTTCCTACGATTTTTTTGGTAGAACAAAATTTTGAAAAAACCCTATCGGAGCCACCACTTTTTACATAATCGGTTCTCGAGCCATAACTCGGAAACCTGGCAACCCATTACAGAAAGAGTCATACCATCTGAAAGGGCTTAAAGAGAGCTACATTTCCCTATTATTAGTTTTTTCCTACGACTCTTTTGGTAGAGGAAAATTTTGAAAAAACCGTATCGGAGGCACCTCATAATCGGTTATTGAGCCATAACTCGGAAACCTGGCAACCGATTACAAAAAGAGTCACACCATCCGAAAGGGCTTAAAGAGAGCTAAATTTTCCCATTCTTACTTTTTTCCTACGATTTTTTTGGTAGAACAAAATTTTGAAAAAACCCTATCGGAGCCACCACTTTTTACATAATCGGTTCTCGAGCCATAACTCGGAAACCTGGCAACCCATTACAGAAAGAGTCATACCATCTGAAAGGGCTTAAAGAGAGCTACATTTCCCTATTATTAGTTTTTTCCTACGACTCTTTTGGTAGAGGAAAATTTTGAAAAAACCGTATCGGAGGCACCTCATAATCGGTTATTGAGCCATAACTCGGAAACCTGGCAACCGATTACAAAAAGAGTCACACCATCTGAAAGGGCTTAAAGAGAGCTAAATTTTCCCATTCTTACTTTTTTCCTACGATTTTTTTGGTAGAACAAAATTTTGAAAAAACCCTATCGGAGCCACCACTTTTTACATAATCGGTTCTCGAGCCATAACTCGGAAACCTGGCAACCCATTACAGAAAGAGTCATACCATCTGAAAGGGCTTAAAGAGAGCTACATTTCCCTATTATTAGTTTTTTCCTACGACTCTTTTGGTAGAGGAAAATTTTGAAAAAACCGTATCGGAGGCACCTCATAATCGGTTATCGAGCCATAACTCGGAAACCTGGCAACCCATTACAAAAAGAGTCACACCATCTGAAAGGGCTTAAAGAGAGCTACATTTTCCCATTCTTACTTTTTTCCTACGATTTTTTTGGTAGAACAAAATTTTGAAAAAACCATATCGGAGCCACCACTTTTTACATAATCGGTTCTCGAGCCATAACTCGGAAACCTGGCAACCCATTACAAAAAGAGTCATACCATCTGAAAGGGCTTAAAGAGAGCTACAATTCCCCATTATTAGTTTTTTCCTACAACTCTTTTGGTAGAGGAAAATTTTGAAAAAACCGTATCGGAGGCACCTCATAATCGGTTATCGAGCCATAACTCGGAAACCTGGCAACCCATTACAAAAAGAGTCACACCATCTGAAAGGGCTTAAAGAGAGCTACATTTTCCCATTCTTACTTTTTTCCTACGATTTTTTTGGTAGAACAAAATTTTGAAAAAACCCTATCGGAGCAACCACTTTTTACATAATCGGTTCTCGAGCCATAACTCGGAAACCTGGCAACCCATTACAGAAAGAGTCATACCATCTGAAAGGGCTTAAAGAGAGCTACATTTCCCTATTATTAGTTTTTTCCTACGACTCTTTTGGTAGAGGAAAATTTTGAAAAAACCGTATCGGAGGCACCTCATAATCGGTTATTGAGCCATAACTCGGAAACCTGGCAACCGATTACAAAAAGAGTCACACCATCCGAAAGGGCTTAAAGAGAGCTAAATTTTCCCATTCTTACTTTTTTCCTACGATTTTTTTGGTAGAACAAAATTTTGAAAAAACCCTATCGGAGCCACCACTTTTTACATAATCGGTTCTCGAGCCATAACTCGGAAACCTGGCAACCCATTACAGAAAGAGTCATACCATCTGAAAGGGCTTAAAGAGAGCTACATTTCCCTATTATTAGTTTTTTCCTACGACTCTTTTGGTAGAGGAAAATTTTGAAAAAACCGTATCGGAGGCACCTCATAATCGGTTATTGAGCCATAACTCGGAAACCTGGCAACCGATTACAAAAAGAGTCACACCATCTGAAAGGGCTTAAAGAGAGCTAAATTTTCCCATTCTTACTTTTTTCCTACGATTTTTTTGGTAGAACAAAATTTTGAAAAAACCCTATCGGAGCCACCACTTTTTACATAATCGGTTCTCGAGCCATAACTCGGAAACCTGGCAACCCATTACAGAAAGAGTCATACCATCTGAAAGGGCTTAAAGAGAGCTACATTTCCCTATTATTAGTTTTTTCCTACGACTCTTTTGGTAGAGGAAAATTTTGAAAAAACCGTATCGGAGGCACCTCATAATCGGTTATCGAGCCATAACTCGGAAACCTGGCAACCCATTACAAAAAGAGTCACACCATCTGAAAGGGCTTAAAGAGAGCTACATTTTCCCATTCTTACTTTTTTCCTACGATTTTTTTGGTAGAACAAAATTTTGAAAAAACCATATCGGAGCCACCACTTTTTACATAATCGGTTCTCGAGCCATAACTCGGAAACCTGGCAACCCATTACAAAAAGAGTCATACCATCTGAAAGGGCTTAAAGAGAGCTACAATTCCCCATTATTAGTTTTTTCCTACAACTCTTTTGGTAGAGGAAAATTTTGAAAAAACCGTATCGGAGGCACCTCATAATCGGTTATCGAGCCATAACTCGGAAACCTGGCAACCCATTACAAAAAGAGTCACACCATCTGAAAGGGCTTAAAGAGAGCTAAATTTTCCCATTCTTACTTTTTTCCTACGATTTTTTTGGTAGAACAAAATTTTGAAAAAACCCTATCGGAGCCACCACTTTTTACATAATCGGTTCTCGAGCCATAACTCGGAAACCTGGCAACCCATTACAGAAAGAGTCATACCATCTGAAAGGGCTTAAAGAGAGCTACATTTCCCTATTATTAGTTTTTTCCTACGACTCTTTTGGTAGAGGAAAATTTTGAAAAAACCGTATCGGAGGCACCTCATAATCGGTTATTGAGCCATAACTCGGAAACCTGGCAACCGATTACAAAAAGAGTCACACCATCTGAAAGGGCTTAAAGAGAGCTAAATTTTCCCATTCTTACTTTTTTCCTACGATTTTTTTGGTAGAACAAAATTTTGAAAAAACCCTATCGGAGCCACCACTTTTTACATAATCGGTTCTCGAGCCATAACTCGGAAACCTGGCAACCCATTACAGAAAAAGTCATACCATCTGAAAGGGCTTAAAGAGAGCTACATTTCCCTATTATTAGTTTTTTCCTACGACTCTTTTGGTAGAGGAAAATTTTGAAAAAACCGTATCGGAGGCACCTCATAATCGGTTATTGAGCCATAACTCGGAAACCTGGCAACCGATTACAAAAAGAGTCACACCATCTGAAAGGGCTTAAAGAGAGCTAAATTTTCCCATTCTTACTTTTTTCCTACGATTTTTTTGGTAGAACAAAATTTTGAAAAAACCCTATCGGAGCCACCACTTTTTACATAATCGGTTCTCGAGCCATAACTCGGAAACCTGGCGACCCATTACAGAAAGAGTCATACCATCTGAAAGGGCTTAAAGAGAGCTACATTTCCCTATTATTAGTTTTTTCCTACGACTCTTTTGGTAGAGGAAAATTTTGAAAAAACCGTATCGGAGGCACCTCATAATCGGTTATTGAGCCATAACTCGGAAACCTGGCAACCGATTACAAAAAGAGTCACACCATCCGAAAGGGCTTAAAGAGAGCTAAATTTTCCCATTCTTACTTTTTTCCTACGATTTTTTTGGTAGAACAAAATTTTGAAAAAACCCTATCGGAGCAACCACTTTTTACATAATCGGTTCTCGAGCCATAACTCGGAAACCTGGCAACCCATTACAGAAAGAGTCATACCATCTGAAAGGGCTTAAAGAGAGCTACATTTCCCTATTATTAGTTTTTTCCTACGACTCTTTTGGTAGAGGAAAATTTTGAAAAAACCGTATCGGAGGCACCTCATAATCGGTTATTGAGCCATAACTCGGAAACCTGGCAACCGATTACAAAAAGAGTCACACCATCCGAAAGGGCTTAAAGAGAGCTAAATTTTCCCATTCTTACTTTTTTCCTACGATTTTTTTGGTAGAACAAAATTTTGAAAAAACCCTATCGGAGCCACCACTTTTTACATAATCGGTTCTCGAGCCATAACTCGGAAACCTGGCAACCCATTACAGAAAGAGTCATACCATCTGAAAGGGCTTAAAGAGAGCTACATTTCCCTATTATTAGTTTTTTCCTACGACTCTTTTGGTAGAGGAAAATTTTGAAAAAACCGTATCGGAGGCACCTCATAATCGGTTATTGAGCCATAACTCGGAAACCTGGCAACCGATTACAAAAAGAGTCACACCATCCGAAAGGGCTTAAAGAGAGCTAAATTTTCCCATTCTTACTTTTTTCCTACGATTTTTTTGGTAGAACAAAATTTTGAAAAAACCCTATCGGAGCCACCACTTTTTACATAATCGGTTCTCGAGCCATAACTCGGAAACCTGGCAACCCATTACAGAAAGAGTCATACCATCTGAAAGGGCTTAAAGAGAGCTACATTTCCCTATTATTAGTTTTTTCCTACGACTCTTTTGGTAGAGGAAAATTTTGAAAAAACCGTATCGGAGGCACCTCATAATCGGTTATTGAGCCATAACTCGGAAACCTGGCAACCGATTACAAAAAGAGTCACACCATCTGAAAGGGCTTAAAGAGAGCTAAATTTTCCCATTCTTACTTTTTTCCTACGATTTTTTTGGTAGAACAAAATTTTGAAAAAACCCTATCGGAGCCACCACTTTTTACATAATCGGTTCTCGAGCCATAACTCGGAAACCTGGCAACCCATTACAGAAAGAGTCATACCATCTGAAAGGGCTTAAAGAGAGCTACATTTCCCTATTATTAGTTTTTTCCTACGACTCTTTTGGTAGAGGAAAATTTTGAAAAAACCGTATCGGAGGCACCTCATAATCGGTTATTGAGCCATAACTCGGAAACCTGGCAACCGATTACAAAAAGAGTCACACCATCTGAAAGGGCTTAAAGAGAGCTAAATTTTCCCATTCTTACTTTTTTCCTACGATTTTTTTGGTAGAACAAAATTTTGAAAAAACCCTATCGGAGCCACCACTTTTTACATAATCGGTTCTCGAGCCATAACTCGGAAACCTGGCAACCCATTACAGAAAAAGTCATACCATCTGAAAGGGCTTAAAGAGAGCTACATTTCCCTATTATTAGTTTTTTCCTACGACTCTTTTGGTAGAGGAAAATTTTGAAAAAACCGTATCGGAGGCACCTCATAATCGGTTATTGAGCCATAACTCGGAAACCTGGCAACCGATTACAAAAAGAGTCACACCATCTGAAAGGGCTTAAAGAGAGCTAAATTTTCCCATTCTTACTTTTTTCCTACGATTTTTTTGGTAGAACAAAATTTTGAAAAAACCCTATCGGAGCCACCACTTTTTACATAATCGGTTCTCGAGCCATAACTCGGAAACCTGGCGACCCATTACAGAAAGAGTCATACCATCTGAAAGGGCTTAAAGAGAGCTACATTTCCCTATTATTAGTTTTTTCCTACGACTCTTTTGGTAGAGGAAAATTTTGAAAAAACCGTATCGGAGGCACCTCATAATCGGTTATTGAGCCATAACTCGGAAACCTGGCAACCGATTACAAAAAGAGTCACACCATCCGAAAGGGCTTAAAGAGAGCTAAATTTTCCCATTCTTACTTTTTTCCTACGATTTTTTTGGTAGAACAAAATTTTGAAAAAACCCTATCGGAGCAACCACTTTTTACATAATCGGTTCTCGAGCCATAACTCGGAAACCTGGCAACCCATTACAGAAAGAGTCATACCATCTGAAAGGGCTTAAAGAGAGCTACATTTCCCTATTATTAGTTTTTTCCTACGACTCTTTTGGTAGAGGAAAATTTTGAAAAAACCGTATCGGAGGCACCTCATAATCGGTTATTGAGCCATAACTCGGAAACCTGGCAACCGATTACAAAAAGAGTCACACCATCCGAAAGGGCTTAAAGAGAGCTAAATTTTCCCATTCTTACTTTTTTCCTACGATTTTTTTGGTAGAACAAAATTTTGAAAAAACCCTATCGGAGCCACCACTTTTTACATAATCGGTTCTCGAGCCATAACTCGGAAACCTGGCAACCCATTACAGAAAGAGTCATACCATCTGAAAGGGCTTAAAGAGAGCTACATTTCCCTATTATTAGTTTTTTCCTACGACTCTTTTGGTAGAGGAAAATTTTGAAAAAACCGTATCGGAGGCACCTCATAATCGGTTATTGAGCCATAACTCGGAAACCTGGCAACCGATTACAAAAAGAGTCACACCATCCGAAAGGGCTTAAAGAGAGCTAAATTTTCCCATTCTTACTTTTTTCCTACGATTTTTTTGGTAGAACAAAATTTTGAAAAAACCCTATCGGAGCCACCACTTTTTACATAATCGGTTCTCGAGCCATAACTCGGAAACCTGGCAACCCATTACAGAAAGAGTCATACCATCTGAAAGGGCTTAAAGAGAGCTACATTTCCCTATTATTAGTTTTTTCCTACGACTCTTTTGGTAGAGGAAAATTTTGAAAAAACCGTATCGGAGGCACCTCATAATCGGTTATTGAGCCATAACTCGGAAACCTGGCAACCGATTACAAAAAGAGTCACACCATCCGAAAGGGCTTAAAGAGAGCTAAATTTTCCCATTCTTACTTTTTTCCTACGATTTTTTTGGTAGAACAAAATTTTGAAAAAACCCTATCGGAGCCACCACTTTTTACATAATCGGTTCTCGAGCCATAACTCGGAAACCTGGCAACCCATTACAGAAAGAGTCATACCATCTGAAAGGGCTTAAAGAGAGCTACATTTCCCTATTATTAGTTTTTTCCTACGACTCTTTTGGTAGAGGAAAATTTTGAAAAAACCGTATCGGAGGCACCTCATAATCGGTTATTGAGCCATAACTCGGAAACCTGGCAACCGATTACAAAAAGAGTCACACCATCTGAAAGGGCTTAAAGAGAGCTAAATTTTCCCATTCTTACTTTTTTCCTACGATTTTTTTGGTAGAACAAAATTTTGAAAAAACCCTATCGGAGCCACCACTTTTTACATAATCGGTTCTCGAGCCATAACTCGGAAACCTGGCAACCCATTACAGAAAAAGTCATACCATCTGAAAGGGCTTAAAGAGAGCTACATTTCCCTATTATTAGTTTTTTCCTACGACTCTTTTGGTAGAGGAAAATTTTGAAAAAACCGTATCGGAGGCACCTCATAATCGGTTATTGAGCCATAACTCGGAAACCTGGCAACCGATTACAAAAAGAGTCACACCATCTGAAAGGGCTTAAAGAGAGCTAAATTTTCCCATTCTTACTTTTTTCCTACGATTTTTTTGGTAGAACAAAATTTTGAAAAAACCCTATCGGAGCCACCACTTTTTACATAATCGGTTCTCGAGCCATAACTCGGAAACCTGGCGACCCATTACAGAAAGAGTCATACCATCTGAAAGGGCTTAAAGAGAGCTACATTTCCCTATTATTAGTTTTTTCCTACGACTCTTTTGGTAGAGGAAAATTTTGAAAAAACCGTATCGGAGGCACCTCATAATCGGTTATTGAGCCATAACTCGGAAACCTGGCAACCGATTACAAAAAGAGTCACACCATCCGAAAGGGCTTAAAGAGAGCTAAATTTTCCCATTCTTACTTTTTTCCTACGATTTTTTTGGTAGAACAAAATTTTGAAAAAACCCTATCGGAGCAACCACTTTTTACATAATCGGTTCTCGAGCCATAACTCGGAAACCTGGCAACCCATTACAGAAAGAGTCATACCATCTGAAAGGGCTTAAAGAGAGCTACATTTCCCTATTATTAGTTTTTTCCTACGACTCTTTTGGTAGAGGAAAATTTTGAAAAAACCGTATCGGAGGCACCTCATAATCGGTTATTGAGCCATAACTCGGAAACCTGGCAACCGATTACAAAAAGAGTCACACCATCCGAAAGGGCTTAAAGAGAGCTAAATTTTCCCATTCTTACTTTTTTCCTACGATTTTTTTGGTAGAACAAAATTTTGAAAAAACCCTATCGGAGCCACCACTTTTTACATAATCGGTTCTCGAGCCATAACTCGGAAACCTGGCAACCCATTACAGAAAGAGTCATACCATCTGAAAGGGCTTAAAGAGAGCTACATTTCCCTATTATTAGTTTTTTCCTACGACTCTTTTGGTAGAGGAAAATTTTGAAAAAACCGTATCGGAGGCACCTCATAATCGGTTATTGAGCCATAACTCGGAAACCTGGCAACCGATTACAAAAAGAGTCACACCATCCGAAAGGGCTTAAAGAGAGCTAAATTTTCCCATTCTTACTTTTTTCCTACGATTTTTTTGGTAGAACAAAATTTTGAAAAAACCCTATCGGAGCCACCACTTTTTACATAATCGGTTCTCGAGCCATAACTCGGAAACCTGGCAACCCATTACAGAAAGAGTCATACCATCTGAAAGGGCTTAAAGAGAGCTACATTTCCCTATTATTAGTTTTTTCCTACGACTCTTTTGGTAGAGGAAAATTTTGAAAAAACCGTATCGGAGGCACCTCATAATCGGTTATTGAGCCATAACTCGGAAACCTGGCAACCGATTACAAAAAGAGTCACACCATCTGAAAGGGCTTAAAGAGAGCTAAATTTTCCCATTCTTACTTTTTTCCTACGATTTTTTTGGTAGAACAAAATTTTGAAAAAACCCTATCGGAGCCACCACTTTTTACATAATCGGTTCTCGAGCCATAACTCGGAAACCTGGCAACCCATTACAGAAAGAGTCATACCATCTGAAAGGGCTTAAAGAGAGCTACATTTCCCTATTATTAGTTTTTTCCTACGACTCTTTTGGTAGAGGAAAATTTTGAAAAAACCGTATCGGAGGCACCTCATAATCGGTTATCGAGCCATAACTCGGAAACCTGGCAACCCATTACAAAAAGAGTCACACCATCTGAAAGGGCTTAAAGAGAGCTACATTTTCCCATTCTTACTTTTTTCCTACGATTTTTTTGGTAGAACAAAATTTTGAAAAAACCATATCGGAGCCACCACTTTTTACATAATCGGTTCTCGAGCCATAACTCGGAAACCTGGCAACCCATTACAAAAAGAGTCATACCATCTGAAAGGGCTTAAAGAGAGCTACAATTCCCCATTATTAGTTTTTTCCTACAACTCTTTTGGTAGAGGAAAATTTTGAAAAAACCGTATCGGAGGCACCTCATAATCGGTTATCGAGCCATAACTCGGAAACCTGGCAACCCATTACAAAAAGAGTCACACCATCTGAAAGGGCTTAAAGAGAGCTACATTTTCCCATTCTTACTTTTTTCCTACGATTTTTTTGGTAGAACAAAATTTTGAAAAAACCCTATCGGAGCAACCACTTTTTACATAATCGGTTCTCGAGCCATAACTCGGAAACCTGGCAACCCATTACAGAAAGAGTCATACCATCTGAAAGGGCTTAAAGAGAGCTACATTTCCCTATTATTAGTTTTTTCCTACGACTCTTTTGGTAGAGGAAAATTTTGAAAAAACCGTATCGGAGGCACCTCATAATCGGTTATTGAGCCATAACTCGGAAACCTGGCAACCGATTACAAAAAGAGTCACACCATCCGAAAGGGCTTAAAGAGAGCTAAATTTTCCCATTCTTACTTTTTTCCTACGATTTTTTTGGTAGAACAAAATTTTGAAAAAACCCTATCGGAGCCACCACTTTTTACATAATCGGTTCTCGAGCCATAACTCGGAAACCTGGCAACCCATTACAGAAAGAGTCATACCATCTGAAAGGGCTTAAAGAGAGCTACATTTCCCTATTATTAGTTTTTTCCTACGACTCTTTTGGTAGAGGAAAATTTTGAAAAAACCGTATCGGAGGCACCTCATAATCGGTTATTGAGCCATAACTCGGAAACCTGGCAACCGATTACAAAAAGAGTCACACCATCCGAAAGGGCTTAAAGAGAGCTAAATTTTCCCATTCTTACTTTTTTCCTACGATTTTTTTGGTAGAACAAAATTTTGAAAAAACCCTATCGGAGCCACCACTTTTTACATAATCGGTTCTCGAGCCATAACTCGGAAACCTGGCAACCCATTACAGAAAGAGTCATACCATCTGAAAGGGCTTAAAGAGAGCTACATTTCCCTATTATTAGTTTTTTCCTACGACTCTTTTGGTAGAGGAAAATTTTGAAAAAACCGTATCGGAGGCACCTCATAATCGGTTATTGAGCCATAACTCGGAAACCTGGCAACCGATTACAAAAAGAGTCACACCATCTGAAAGGGCTTAAAGAGAGCTACATTTTCCCATTCTTACTTTTTTCCTACGATTTTTTTGGTAGAACAAAATTTTGAAAAAACCCTATCGGAGCCACCACTTTTTACATAATCGGTTCTCGAGCCATAACTCGGAAACCTGGCAACCCATTACAGAAAGAGTCATACCATCTGAAAGGGCTTAAAGAGAGCTACATTTCCCTATTATTAGTTTTTTCCTACGACTCTTTTGGTAGAGGAAAATTTTGAAAAAACCGTATCGGAGGCACCTCATAATCGGTTATTGAGCCATAACTCGGAAACCTGGCAACCGATTACAAAAAGAGTCACACCATCTGAAAGGGCTTAAAGAGAGCTAAATTTTCCCATTCTTACTTTTTTCCTACGATTTTTTTGGTAGAACAAAATTTTGAAAAAACCCTATCGGAGCCACCACTTTTTACATAATCGGTTCTCGAGCCATAACTCGGAAACCTGGCAACCCATTACAGAAAAAGTCATACCATCTGAAAGGGCTTAAAGAGAGCTACATTTCCCTATTATTAGTTTTTTCCTACGACTCTTTTGGTAGAGGAAAATTTTGAAAAAACCGTATCGGAGGCACCTCATAATCGGTTATTGAGCCATAACTCGGAAACCTGGCAACCGATTACAAAAAGAGTCACACCATCTGAAAGGGCTTAAAGAGAGCTAAATTTTCCCATTCTTACTTTTTTCCTACGATTTTTTTGGTAGAACAAAATTTTGAAAAAACCCTATCGGAGCCACCACTTTTTACATAATCGGTTCTCGAGCCATAACTCGGAAACCTGGCGACCCATTACAGAAAGAGTCATACCATCTGAAAGGGCTTAAAGAGAGCTACATTTCCCTATTATTAGTTTTTTCCTACGACTCTTTTGGTAGAGGAAAATTTTGAAAAAACCGTATCGGAGGCACCTCATAATCGGTTATTGAGCCATAACTCGGAAACCTGGCAACCGATTACAAAAAGAGTCACACCATCCGAAAGGGCTTAAAGAGAGCTAAATTTTCCCATTCTTACTTTTTTCCTACGATTTTTTTGGTAGAACAAAATTTTGAAAAAACCCTATCGGAGCAACCACTTTTTACATAATCGGTTCTCGAGCCATAACTCGGAAACCTGGCAACCCATTACAGAAAGAGTCATACCATCTGAAAGGGCTTAAAGAGAGCTACATTTCCCTATTATTAGTTTTTTCCTACGACTCTTTTGGTAGAGGAAAATTTTGAAAAAACCGTATCGGAGGCACCTCATAATCGGTTATTGAGCCATAACTCGGAAACCTGGCAACCGATTACAAAAAGAGTCACACCATCCGAAAGGGCTTAAAGAGAGCTAAATTTTCCCATTCTTACTTTTTTCCTACGATTTTTTTGGTAGAACAAAATTTTGAAAAAACCCTATCGGAGCAACCACTTTTTACATAATCGGTTCTCGAGCCATAACTCGGAAACCTGGCAACCCATTACAGAAAGAGTCATACCATCTGAAAGGGCTTAAAGAGAGCTACATTTCCCTATTATTAGTTTTTTCCTACGACTCTTTTGGTAGAGGAAAATTTTGAAAAAACCGTATCGGAGGCACCTCATAATCGGTTATTGAGCCATAACTCGGAAACCTGGCAACCGATTACAAAAAGAGTCACACCATCCGAAAGGGCTTAAAGAGAGCTAAATTTTCCCATTCTTACTTTTTTCCTACGATTTTTTTGGTAGAACAAAATTTTGAAAAAACCCTATCGGAGCCACCACTTTTTACATAATCGGTTCTCGAGCCATAACTCGGAAACCTGGCAACCCATTACAGAAAGAGTCATACCATCTGAAAGGGCTTAAAGAGAGCTACATTTCCCTATTATTAGTTTTTTCCTACGACTCTTTTGGTAGAGGAAAATTTTGAAAAAACCGTATCGGAGGCACCTCATAATCGGTTATTGAGCCATAACTCGGAAACCTGGCAACCGATTACAAAAAGAGTCACACCATCCGAAAGGGCTTAAAGAGAGCTAAATTTTCCCATTCTTACTTTTTTCCTACGATTTTTTTGGTAGAACAAAATTTTGAAAAAACCCTATCGGAGCCACCACTTTTTACATAATCGGTTCTCGAGCCATAACTCGGAAACCTGGCAACCCATTACAGAAAGAGTCATACCATCTGAAAGGGCTTAAAGAGAGCTACATTTCCCTATTATTAGTTTTTTCCTACGACTCTTTTGGTAGAGGAAAATTTTGAAAAAACCGTATCGGAGGCACCTCATAATCGGTTATTGAGCCATAACTCGGAAACCTGGCAACCGATTACAAAAAGAGTCACACCATCCGAAAGGGCTTAAAGAGAGCTAAATTTTCCCATTCTTACTTTTTTCCTACGATTTTTTTGGTAGAACAAAATTTTGAAAAAACCCTATCGGAGCCACCACTTTTTACATAATCGGTTCTCGAGCCATAACTCGGAAACCTGGCAACCCATTACAGAAAGAGTCATACCATCTGAAAGGGCTTAAAGAGAGCTACATTTCCCTATTATTAGTTTTTTCCTACGACTCTTTTGGTAGAGGAAAATTTTGAAAAAACCGTATCGGAGGCACCTCATAATCGGTTATTGAGCCATAACTCGGAAACCTGGCAACCGATTACAAAAAGAGTCACACCATCTGAAAGGGCTTAAAGAGAGCTAAATTTTCCCATTCTTACTTTTTTCCTACGATTTTTTTGGTAGAACAAAATTTTGAAAAAACCCTATCGGAGCCACCACTTTTTACATAATCGGTTCTCGAGCCATAACTCGGAAACCTGGCAACCCATTACAGAAAAAGTCATACCATCTGAAAGGGCTTAAAGAGAGCTACATTTCCCTATTATTAGTTTTTTCCTACGACTCTTTTGGTAGAGGAAAATTTTGAAAAAACCGTATCGGAGGCACCTCATAATCGGTTATTGAGCCATAACTCGGAAACCTGGCAACCGATTACAAAAAGAGTCACACCATCTGAAAGGGCTTAAAGAGAGCTAAATTTTCCCATTCTTACTTTTTTCCTACGATTTTTTTGGTAGAACAAAATTTTGAAAAAACCCTATCGGAGCCACCACTTTTTACATAATCGGTTCTCGAGCCATAACTCGGAAACCTGGCGACCCATTACAGAAAGAGTCATACCATCTGAAAGGGCTTAAAGAGAGCTACATTTCCCTATTATTAGTTTTTTCCTACGACTCTTTTGGTAGAGGAAAATTTTGAAAAAACCGTATCGGAGGCACCTCATAATCGGTTATTGAGCCATAACTCGGAAACCTGGCAACCGATTACAAAAAGAGTCACACCATCCGAAAGGGCTTAAAGAGAGCTAAATTTTCCCATTCTTACTTTTTTCCTACGATTTTTTTGGTAGAACAAAATTTTGAAAAAACCCTATCGGAGCAACCACTTTTTACATAATCGGTTCTCGAGCCATAACTCGGAAACCTGGCAACCCATTACAGAAAGAGTCATACCATCTGAAAGGGCTTAAAGAGAGCTACATTTCCCTATTATTAGTTTTTTCCTACGACTCTTTTGGTAGAGGAAAATTTTGAAAAAACCGTATCGGAGGCACCTCATAATCGGTTATTGAGCCATAACTCGGAAACCTGGCAACCGATTACAAAAAGAGTCACACCATCCGAAAGGGCTTAAAGAGAGCTAAATTTTCCCATTCTTACTTTTTTCCTACGATTTTTTTGGTAGAACAAAATTTTGAAAAAACCCTATCGGAGCCACCACTTTTTACATAATCGGTTCTCGAGCCATAACTCGGAAACCTGGCAACCCATTACAGAAAGAGTCATACCATCTGAAAGGGCTTAAAGAGAGCTACATTTCCCTATTATTAGTTTTTTCCTACGACTCTTTTGGTAGAGGAAAATTTTGAAAAAACCGTATCGGAGGCACCTCATAATCGGTTATTGAGCCATAACTCGGAAACCTGGCAACCGATTACAAAAAGAGTCACACCATCCGAAAGGGCTTAAAGAGAGCTAAATTTTCCCATTCTTACTTTTTTCCTACGATTTTTTTGGTAGAACAAAATTTTGAAAAAACCCTATCGGAGCCACCACTTTTTACATAATCGGTTCTCGAGCCATAACTCGGAAACCTGGCAACCCATTACAGAAAGAGTCATACCATCTGAAAGGGCTTAAAGAGAGCTACATTTCCCTATTATTAGTTTTTTCCTACGACTCTTTTGGTAGAGGAAAATTTTGAAAAAACCGTATCGGAGGCACCTCATAATCGGTTATTGAGCCATAACTCGGAAACCTGGCAACCGATTACAAAAAGAGTCACACCATCTGAAAGGGCTTAAAGAGAGCTAAATTTTCCCATTCTTACTTTTTTCCTACGATTTTTTTGGTAGAACAAAATTTTGAAAAAACCCTATCGGAGCCACCACTTTTTACATAATCGGTTCTCGAGCCATAACTCGGAAACCTGGCAACCCATTACAGAAAGAGTCATACCATCTGAAAGGGCTTAAAGAGAGCTACATTTCCCTATTATTAGTTTTTTCCTACGACTCTTTTGGTAGAGGAAAATTTTGAAAAAACCGTATCGGAGGCACCTCATAATCGGTTATCGAGCCATAACTCGGAAACCTGGCAACCCATTACAAAAAGAGTCACACCATCTGAAAGGGCTTAAAGAGAGCTACATTTTCCCATTCTTACTTTTTTCCTACGATTTTTTTGGTAGAACAAAATTTTGAAAAAACCATATCGGAGCCACCACTTTTTACATAATCGGTTCTCGAGCCATAACTCGGAAACCTGGCAACCCATTACAAAAAGAGTCATACCATCTGAAAGGGCTTAAAGAGAGCTACAATTCCCCATTATTAGTTTTTTCCTACAACTCTTTTGGTAGAGGAAAATTTTGAAAAAACCGTATCGGAGGCACCTCATAATCGGTTATCGAGCCATAACTCGGAAACCTGGCAACCCATTACAAAAAGAGTCACACCATCTGAAAGGGCTTAAAGAGAGCTACATTTTCCCATTCTTACTTTTTTCCTACGATTTTTTTGGTAGAACAAAATTTTGAAAAAACCCTATCGGAGCAACCACTTTTTACATAATCGGTTCTCGAGCCATAACTCGGAAACCTGGCAACCCATTACAGAAAGAGTCATACCATCTGAAAGGGCTTAAAGAGAGCTACATTTCCCTATTATTAGTTTTTTCCTACGACTCTTTTGGTAGAGGAAAATTTTGAAAAAACCGTATCGGAGGCACCTCATAATCGGTTATTGAGCCATAACTCGGAAACCTGGCAACCGATTACAAAAAGAGTCACACCATCCGAAAGGGCTTAAAGAGAGCTAAATTTTCCCATTCTTACTTTTTTCCTACGATTTTTTTGGTAGAACAAAATTTTGAAAAAACCCTATCGGAGCCACCACTTTTTACATAATCGGTTCTCGAGCCATAACTCGGAAACCTGGCAACCCATTACAGAAAGAGTCATACCATCTGAAAGGGCTTAAAGAGAGCTACATTTCCCTATTATTAGTTTTTTCCTACGACTCTTTTGGTAGAGGAAAATTTTGAAAAAACCGTATCGGAGGCACCTCATAATCGGTTATTGAGCCATAACTCGGAAACCTGGCAACCGATTACAAAAAGAGTCACACCATCTGAAAGGGCTTAAAGAGAGCTAAATTTTCCCATTCTTACTTTTTTCCTACGATTTTTTTGGTAGAACAAAATTTTGAAAAAACCCTATCGGAGCCACCACTTTTTACATAATCGGTTCTCGAGCCATAACTCGGAAACCTGGCAACCCATTACAGAAAGAGTCATACCATCTGAAAGGGCTTAAAGAGAGCTACATTTCCCTATTATTAGTTTTTTCCTACGACTCTTTTGGTAGAGGAAAATTTTGAAAAAACCGTATCGGAGGCACCTCATAATCGGTTATCGAGCCATAACTCGGAAACCTGGCAACCCATTACAAAAAGAGTCACACCATCTGAAAGGGCTTAAAGAGAGCTACATTTTCCCATTCTTACTTTTTTCCTACGATTTTTTTGGTAGAACAAAATTTTGAAAAAACCATATCGGAGCCACCACTTTTTACATAATCGGTTCTCGAGCCATAACTCGGAAACCTGGCAACCCATTACAAAAAGAGTCATACCATCTGAAAGGGCTTAAAGAGAGCTACAATTCCCCATTATTAGTTTTTTCCTACAACTCTTTTGGTAGAGGAAAATTTTGAAAAAACCGTATCGGAGGCACCTCATAATCGGTTATCGAGCCATAACTCGGAAACCTGGCAACCCATTACAAAAAGAGTCACACCATCTGAAAGGGCTTAAAGAGAGCTAAATTTTCCCATTCTTACTTTTTTCCTACGATTTTTTTGGTAGAACAAAATTTTGAAAAAACCCTATCGGAGCCACCACTTTTTACATAATCGGTTCTCGAGCCATAACTCGGAAACCTGGCAACCCATTACAGAAAGAGTCATACCATCTGAAAGGGCTTAAAGAGAGCTACATTTCCCTATTATTAGTTTTTTCCTACGACTCTTTTGGTAGAGGAAAATTTTGAAAAAACCGTATCGGAGGCACCTCATAATCGGTTATTGAGCCATAACTCGGAAACCTGGCAACCGATTACAAAAAGAGTCACACCATCTGAAAGGGCTTAAAGAGAGCTAAATTTTCCCATTCTTACTTTTTTCCTACGATTTTTTTGGTAGAACAAAATTTTGAAAAAACCCTATCGGAGCCACCACTTTTTACATAATCGGTTCTCGAGCCATAACTCGGAAACCTGGCAACCCATTACAGAAAAAGTCATACCATCTGAAAGGGCTTAAAGAGAGCTACATTTCCCTATTATTAGTTTTTTCCTACGACTCTTTTGGTAGAGGAAAATTTTGAAAAAACCGTATCGGAGGCACCTCATAATCGGTTATTGAGCCATAACTCGGAAACCTGGCAACCGATTACAAAAAGAGTCACACCATCTGAAAGGGCTTAAAGAGAGCTAAATTTTCCCATTCTTACTTTTTTCCTACGATTTTTTTGGTAGAACAAAATTTTGAAAAAACCCTATCGGAGCCACCACTTTTTACATAATCGGTTCTCGAGCCATAACTCGGAAACCTGGCGACCCATTACAGAAAGAGTCAT
Organism: Panzeria rudis; assembly: GCA_956483635.1. Taxonomy (NCBI): domain Eukaryota; kingdom Metazoa; phylum Arthropoda; class Insecta; order Diptera; family Tachinidae; genus Panzeria; species Panzeria rudis. Next base: position 152,754,351 of record OY101450.1, read on the forward strand.
ACCATCTGAAAGGGCTTAAAGAGAGCTACATTTCCCTATTATTAGTTTTTTCCTACGACTCTTTTGGTAGAGGAAAATTTTGAAAAAACCGTATCGGAGGCACCTCATAATCGGTTATTGAGCCATAACTCGGAAACCTGGCAACCGATTACAAAAAGAGTCACACCATCCGAAAGGGCTTAAAGAGAGCTAAATTTTCCCATTCTTACTTTTTTCCTACGATTTTTTTGGTAGAACAAAATTTTGAAAAAACCCTATCGGAGCAACCACTTTTTACATAATCGGTTCTCGAGCCATAACTCGGAAACCTGGCAACCCATTACAGAAAGAGTCATACCATCTGAAAGGGCTTAAAGAGAGCTACATTTCCCTATTATTAGTTTTTTCCTACGACTCTTTTGGTAGAGGAAAATTTTGAAAAAACCGTATCGGAGGCACCTCATAATCGGTTATTGAGCCATAACTCGGAAACCTGGCAACCGATTACAAAAAGAGTCACACCATCCGAAAGGGCTTAAAGAGAGCTAAATTTTCCCATTCTTACTTTTTTCCTACGATTTTTTTGGTAGAACAAAATTTTGAAAAAACCCTATCGGAGCCACCACTTTTTACATAATCGGTTCTCGAGCCATAACTCGGAAACCTGGCAACCCATTACAGAAAGAGTCATACCATCTGAAAGGGCTTAAAGAGAGCTACATTTCCCTATTATTAGTTTTTTCCTACGACTCTTTTGGTAGAGGAAAATTTTGAAAAAACCGTATCGGAGGCACCTCATAATCGGTTATTGAGCCATAACTCGGAAACCTGGCAACCGATTACAAAAAGAGTCACACCATCCGAAAGGGCTTAAAGAGAGCTAAATTTTCCCATTCTTACTTTTTTCCTACGATTTTTTTGGTAGAACAAAATTTTGAAAAAACCCTATCGGAGCCACCACTTTTTACATAATCGGTTCTCGAGCCATAACTCGGAAACCTGGCAACCCATTACAGAAAGAGTCATACCATCTGAAAGGGCTTAAAGAGAGCTACATTTCCCTATTATTAGTTTTTTCCTACGACTCTTTTGGTAGAGGAAAATTTTGAAAAAACCGTATCGGAGGCACCTCATAATCGGTTATTGAGCCATAACTCGGAAACCTGGCAACCGATTACAAAAAGAGTCACACCATCTGAAAGGGCTTAAAGAGAGCTAAATTTTCCCATTCTTACTTTTTTCCTACGATTTTTTTGGTAGAACAAAATTTTGAAAAAACCCTATCGGAGCCACCACTTTTTACATAATCGGTTCTCGAGCCATAACTCGGAAACCTGGCAACCCATTACAGAAAGAGTCATACCATCTGAAAGGGCTTAAAGAGAGCTACATTTCCCTATTATTAGTTTTTTCCTACGACTCTTTTGGTAGAGGAAAATTTTGAAAAAACCGTATCGGAGGCACCTCATAATCGGTTATTGAGCCATAACTCGGAAACCTGGCAACCGATTACAAAAAGAGTCACACCATCTGAAAGGGCTTAAAGAGAGCTAAATTTTCCCATTCTTACTTTTTTCCTACGATTTTTTTGGTAGAACAAAATTTTGAAAAAACCCTATCGGAGCCACCACTTTTTACATAATCGGTTCTCGAGCCATAACTCGGAAACCTGGCAACCCATTACAGAAAAAGTCATACCATCTGAAAGGGCTTAAAGAGAGCTACATTTCCCTATTATTAGTTTTTTCCTACGACTCTTTTGGTAGAGGAAAATTTTGAAAAAACCGTATCGGAGGCACCTCATAATCGGTTATTGAGCCATAACTCGGAAACCTGGCAACCGATTACAAAAAGAGTCACACCATCTGAAAGGGCTTAAAGAGAGCTAAATTTTCCCATTCTTACTTTTTTCCTACGATTTTTTTGGTAGAACAAAATTTTGAAAAAACCCTATCGGAGCCACCACTTTTTACATAATCGGTTCTCGAGCCATAACTCGGAAACCTGGCGACCCATTACAGAAAGAGTCATACCATCTGAAAGGGCTTAAAGAGAGCTACATTTCCCTATTATTAGTTTTTTCCTACGACTCTTTTGGTAGAGGAAAATTTTGAAAAAACCGTATCGGAGGCACCTCATAATCGGTTATTGAGCCATAACTCGGAAACCTGGCAACCGATTACAAAAAGAGTCACACCATCCGAAAGGGCTTAAAGAGAGCTAAATTTTCCCATTCTTACTTTTTTCCTACGATTTTTTTGGTAGAACAAAATTTTGAAAAAACCCTATCGGAGCAACCACTTTTTACATAATCGGTTCTCGAGCCATAACTCGGAAACCTGGCAACCCATTACAGAAAGAGTCATACCATCTGAAAGGGCTTAAAGAGAGCTACATTTCCCTATTATTAGTTTTTTCCTACGACTCTTTTGGTAGAGGAAAATTTTGAAAAAACCGTATCGGAGGCACCTCATAATCGGTTATTGAGCCATAACTCGGAAACCTGGCAACCGATTACAAAAAGAGTCACACCATCCGAAAGGGCTTAAAGAGAGCTAAATTTTCCCATTCTTACTTTTTTCCTACGATTTTTTTGGTAGAACAAAATTTTGAAAAAACCCTATCGGAGCCACCACTTTTTACATAATCGGTTCTCGAGCCATAACTCGGAAACCTGGCAACCCATTACAGAAAGAGTCATACCATCTGAAAGGGCTTAAAGAGAGCTACATTTCCCTATTATTAGTTTTTTCCTACGACTCTTTTGGTAGAGGAAAATTTTGAAAAAACCGTATCGGAGGCACCTCATAATCGGTTATTGAGCCATAACTCGGAAACCTGGCAACCGATTACAAAAAGAGTCACACCATCCGAAAGGGCTTAAAGAGAGCTAAATTTTCCCATTCTTACTTTTTTCCTACGATTTTTTTGGTAGAACAAAATTTTGAAAAAACCCTATCGGAGCCACCACTTTTTACATAATCGGTTCTCGAGCCATAACTCGGAAACCTGGCAACCCATTACAGAAAGAGTCATACCATCTGAAAGGGCTTAAAGAGAGCTACATTTCCCTATTATTAGTTTTTTCCTACGACTCTTTTGGTAGAGGAAAATTTTGAAAAAACCGTATCGGAGGCACCTCATAATCGGTTATTGAGCCATAACTCGGAAACCTGGCAACCGATTACAAAAAGAGTCACACCATCTGAAAGGGCTTAAAGAGAGCTAAATTTTCCCATTCTTACTTTTTTCCTACGATTTTTTTGGTAGAACAAAATTTTGAAAAAACCCTATCGGAGCCACCACTTTTTACATAATCGGTTCTCGAGCCATAACTCGGAAACCTGGCAACCCATTACAGAAAGAGTCATACCATCTGAAAGGGCTTAAAGAGAGCTACATTTCCCTATTATTAGTTTTTTCCTACGACTCTTTTGGTAGAGGAAAATTTTGAAAAAACCGTATCGGAGGCACCTCATAATCGGTTATTGAGCCATAACTCGGAAACCTGGCAACCGATTACAAAAAGAGTCACACCATCTGAAAGGGCTTAAAGAGAGCTAAATTTTCCCATTCTTACTTTTTTCCTACGATTTTTTTGGTAGAACAAAATTTTGAAAAAACCCTATCGGAGCCACCACTTTTTACATAATCGGTTCTCGAGCCATAACTCGGAAACCTGGCAACCCATTACAGAAAAAGTCATACCATCTGAAAGGGCTTAAAGAGAGCTACATTTCCCTATTATTAGTTTTTTCCTACGACTCTTTTGGTAGAGGAAAATTTTGAAAAAACCGTATCGGAGGCACCTCATAATCGGTTATTGAGCCATAACTCGGAAACCTGGCAACCGATTACAAAAAGAGTCACACCATCTGAAAGGGCTTAAAGAGAGCTAAATTTTCCCATTCTTACTTTTTTCCTACGATTTTTTTGGTAGAACAAAATTTTGAAAAAACCCTATCGGAGCCACCACTTTTTACATAATCGGTTCTCGAGCCATAACTCGGAAACCTGGCGACCCATTACAGAAAGAGTCATACCATCTGAAAGGGCTTAAAGAGAGCTACATTTCCCTATTATTAGTTTTTTCCTACGACTCTTTTGGTAGAGGAAAATTTTGAAAAAACCGTATCGGAGGCACCTCATAATCGGTTATTGAGCCATAACTCGGAAACCTGGCAACCGATTACAAAAAGAGTCACACCATCCGAAAGGGCTTAAAGAGAGCTAAATTTTCCCATTCTTACTTTTTTCCTACGATTTTTTTGGTAGAACAAAATTTTGAAAAAACCCTATCGGAGCAACCACTTTTTACATAATCGGTTCTCGAGCCATAACTCGGAAACCTGGCAACCCATTACAGAAAGAGTCATACCATCTGAAAGGGCTTAAAGAGAGCTACATTTCCCTATTATTAGTTTTTTCCTACGACTCTTTTGGTAGAGGAAAATTTTGAAAAAACCGTATCGGAGGCACCTCATAATCGGTTATTGAGCCATAACTCGGAAACCTGGCAACCGATTACAAAAAGAGTCACACCATCCGAAAGGGCTTAAAGAGAGCTAAATTTTCCCATTCTTACTTTTTTCCTACGATTTTTTTGGTAGAACAAAATTTTGAAAAAACCCTATCGGAGCCACCACTTTTTACATAATCGGTTCTCGAGCCATAACTCGGAAACCTGGCAACCCATTACAGAAAGAGTCATACCATCTGAAAGGGCTTAAAGAGAGCTACATTTCCCTATTATTAGTTTTTTCCTACGACTCTTTTGGTAGAGGAAAATTTTGAAAAAACCGTATCGGAGGCACCTCATAATCGGTTATTGAGCCATAACTCGGAAACCTGGCAACCGATTACAAAAAGAGTCACACCATCTGAAAGGGCTTAAAGAGAGCTAAATTTTCCCATTCTTACTTTTTTCCTACGATTTTTTTGGTAGAACAAAATTTTGAAAAAACCCTATCGGAGCCACCACTTTTTACATAATCGGTTCTCGAGCCATAACTCGGAAACCTGGCAACCCATTACAGAAAGAGTCATACCATCTGAAAGGGCTTAAAGAGAGCTACATTTCCCTATTATTAGTTTTTTCCTACGACTCTTTTGGTAGAGGAAAATTTTGAAAAAACCGTATCGGAGGCACCTCATAATCGGTTATTGAGCCATAACTCGGAAACCTGGCAACCGATTACAAAAAGAGTCACACCATCTGAAAGGGCTTAAAGAGAGCTAAATTTTCCCATTCTTACTTTTTTCCTACGATTTTTTTGGTAGAACAAAATTTTGAAAAAACCCTATCGGAGCCACCACTTTTTACATAATCGGTTCTCGAGCCATAACTCGGAAACCTGGCAACCCATTACAGAAAGAGTCATACCATCTGAAAGGGCTTAAAGAGAGCTACATTTCCCTATTATTAGTTTTTTCCTACGACTCTTTTGGTAGAGGAAAATTTTGAAAAAACCGTATCGGAGGCACCTCATAATCGGTTATTGAGCCATAACTCGGAAACCTGGCAACCGATTACAAAAAGAGTCACACCATCTGAAAGGGCTTAAAGAGAGCTAAATTTTCCCATTCTTACTTTTTTCCTACGATTTTTTTGGTAGAACAAAATTTTGAAAAAACCCTATCGGAGCCACCACTTTTTACATAATCGGTTCTCGAGCCATAACTCGGAAACCTGGCAACCCATTACAGAAAAAGTCATACCATCTGAAAGGGCTTAAAGAGAGCTACATTTCCCTATTATTAGTTTTTTCCTACGACTCTTTTGGTAGAGGAAAATTTTGAAAAAACCGTATCGGAGGCACCTCATAATCGGTTATTGAGCCATAACTCGGAAACCTGGCAACCGATTACAAAAAGAGTCACACCATCTGAAAGGGCTTAAAGAGAGCTAAATTTTCCCATTCTTACTTTTTTCCTACGATTTTTTTGGTAGAACAAAATTTTGAAAAAACCCTATCGGAGCCACCACTTTTTACATAATCGGTTCTCGAGCCATAACTCGGAAACCTGGCGACCCATTACAGAAAGAGTCATACCATCTGAAAGGGCTTAAAGAGAGCTACATTTCCCTATTATTAGTTTTTTCCTACGACTCTTTTGGTAGAGGAAAATTTTGAAAAAACCGTATCGGAGGCACCTCATAATCGGTTATTGAGCCATAACTCGGAAACCTGGCAACCGATTACAAAAAGAGTCACACCATCTGAAAGGGCTTAAAGAGAGCTAAATTTTCCCATTCTTACTTTTTTCCTACGATTTTTTTGGTAGAACAAAATTTTGAAAAAACCCTATCGGAGCCACCACTTTTTACATAATCGGTTCTCGAGCCATAACTCGGAAACCTGGCAACCCATTACAGAAAAAGTCATACCATCTGAAAGGGCTTAAAGAGAGCTACATTTCCCTATTATTAGTTTTTTCCTACGACTCTTTTGGTAGAGGAAAATTTTGAAAAAACCGTATCGGAGGCACCTCATAATCGGTTATTGAGCCATAACTCGGAAACCTGGCAACCGATTACAAAAAGAGTCACACCATCCGAAAGGGCTTAAAGAGAGCTAAATTTTCTTATTCTTACTTTTTTCCTACGATTTTTTTGGTAGAACAAAATTTTGAAAAAACCCTATCGGAGCCACCACTTTTTACATAATCGGTTCTCGAGCCATAACTCGGAAACCTGGCAACCCATTACAGAAAGAGTCATACCATCTGAAAGGGCTTAAAGAGAGCTACATTTCCCTATTATTAGTTTTTTCCTACGACTCTTTTGGTAGAGGAAAATTTTGAAAAAACCGTATCGGAGGCACCTCATAATCGGTTATTGAGCCATAACTCGGAAACCTGGCAACCGATTACAAAAAGAGTCACACCATCTGAAAGGGCTTAAAGAGAGCTAAATTTTCCCATTCTTACTTTTTTCCTACGATTTTTTTGGTAGAACAAAATTTTGAAAAAACCCTATCGGAGCCACCACTTTTTACATAATCGGTTCTCGAGCCATAACTCGGAAACCTGGCAACCCATTACAGAAAGAGTCATACCATCTGAAAGGGCTTAAAGAGAGCTACATTTCCCTATTATTAGTTTTTTCCTACGACTCTTTTGGTAGAGGAAAATTTTGAAAAAACCGTATCGGAGGCACCTCATAATCGGTTATTGAGCCATAACTCGGAAACCTGGCAACCGATTACAAAAAGAGTCACACCATCTGAAAGGGCTTAAAGAGAGCTAAATTTTCCCATTCTTACTTTTTTCCTACGATTTTTTTGGTAGAACAAAATTTTGAAAAAACCCTATCGGAGCCACCACTTTTTACATAATCGGTTCTCGAGCCATAACTCGGAAACCTGGCAACCCATTACAGAAAAAGTCATACCATCTGAAAGGGCTTAAAGAGAGCTACATTTCCCTATTATTAGTTTTTTCCTACGACTCTTTTGGTAGAGGAAAATTTTGAAAAAACCGTATCGGAGGCACCTCATAATCGGTTATTGAGCCATAACTCGGAAACCTGGCAACCGATTACAAAAAGAGTCACACCATCTGAAAGGGCTTAAAGAGAGCTAAATTTTCCCATTCTTACTTTTTTCCTACGATTTTTTTGGTAGAACAAAATTTTGAAAAAACCCTATCGGAGCCACCACTTTTTACATAATCGGTTCTCGAGCCATAACTCGGAAACCTGGCGACCCATTACAGAAAGAGTCATACCATCTGAAAGGGCTTAAAGAGAGCTACATTTCCCTATTATTAGTTTTTTCCTACGACTCTTTTGGTAGAGGAAAATTTTGAAAAAACCGTATCGGAGGCACCTCATAATCGGTTATTGAGCCATAACTCGGAAACCTGGCAACCGATTACAAAAAGAGTCACACCATCCGAAAGGGCTTAAAGAGAGCTAAATTTTCCCATTCTTACTTTTTTCCTACGATTTTTTTGGTAGAACAAAATTTTGAAAAAACCCTATCGGAGCAACCACTTTTTACATAATCGGTTCTCGAGCCATAACTCGGAAACCTGGCAACCCATTACAGAAAGAGTCATACCATCTGAAAGGGCTTAAAGAGAGCTACATTTCCCTATTATTAGTTTTTTCCTACGACTCTTTTGGTAGAGGAAAATTTTGAAAAAACCGTATCGGAGGCACCTCATAATCGGTTATTGAGCCATAACTCGGAAACCTGGCAACCGATTACAAAAAGAGTCACACCATCCGAAAGGGCTTAAAGAGAGCTAAATTTTCCCATTCTTACTTTTTTCCTACGATTTTTTTGGTAGAACAAAATTTTGAAAAAACCCTATCGGAGCCACCACTTTTTACATAATCGGTTCTCGAGCCATAACTCGGAAACCTGGCAACCCATTACAGAAAGAGTCATACCATCTGAAAGGGCTTAAAGAGAGCTACATTTCCCTATTATTAGTTTTTTCCTACGACTCTTTTGGTAGAGGAAAATTTTGAAAAAACCGTATCGGAGGCACCTCATAATCGGTTATTGAGCCATAACTCGGAAACCTGGCAACCGATTACAAAAAGAGTCACACCATCTGAAAGGGCTTAAAGAGAGCTAAATTTTCCCATTCTTACTTTTTTCCTACGATTTTTTTGGTAGAACAAAATTTTGAAAAAACCCTATCGGAGCCACCACTTTTTACATAATCGGTTCTCGAGCCATAACTCGGAAACCTGGCAACCCATTACAGAAAGAGTCATACCATCTGAAAGGGCTTAAAGAGAGCTACATTTCCCTATTATTAGTTTTTTCCTACGACTCTTTTGGTAGAGGAAAATTTTGAAAAAACCGTATCGGAGGCACCTCATAATCGGTTATTGAGCCATAACTCGGAAACCTGGCAACCGATTACAAAAAGAGTCACACCATCTGAAAGGGCTTAAAGAGAGCTAAATTTTCCCATTCTTACTTTTTTCCTACGATTTTTTTGGTAGAACAAAATTTTGAAAAAACCCTATCGGAGCCACCACTTTTTACATAATCGGTTCTCGAGCCATAACTCGGAAACCTGGCAACCCATTACAGAAAAAGTCATACCATCTGAAAGGGCTTAAAGAGAGCTACATTTCCCTATTATTAGTTTTTTCCTACGACTCTTTTGGTAGAGGAAAATTTTGAAAAAACCGTATCGGAGGCACCTCATAATCGGTTATTGAGCCATAACTCGGAAACCTGGCAACCGATTACAAAAAGAGTCACACCATCTGAAAGGGCTTAAAGAGAGCTAAATTTTCCCATTCTTACTTTTTTCCTACGATTTTTTTGGTAGAACAAAATTTTGAAAAAACCCTATCGGAGCCACCACTTTTTACATAATCGGTTCTCGAGCCATAACTCGGAAACCTGGCGACCCATTACAGAAAGAGTCATACCATCTGAAAGGGCTTAAAGAGAGCTACATTTCCCTATTATTAGTTTTTTCCTACGACTCTTTTGGTAGAGGAAAATTTTGAAAAAACCGTATCGGAGGCACCTCATAATCGGTTATTGAGCCATAACTCGGAAACCTGGCAACCGATTACAAAAAGAGTCACACCATCCGAAAGGGCTTAAAGAGAGCTAAATTTTCCCATTCTTACTTTTTTCCTACGATTTTTTTGGTAGAACAAAATTTTGAAAAAACCCTATCGGAGCAACCACTTTTTACATAATCGGTTCTCGAGCCATAACTCGGAAACCTGGCAACCCATTACAGAAAGAGTCATACCATCTGAAAGGGCTTAAAGAGAGCTACATTTCCCTATTATTAGTTTTTTCCTACGACTCTTTTGGTAGAGGAAAATTTTGAAAAAACCGTATCGGAGGCACCTCATAATCGGTTATTGAGCCATAACTCGGAAACCTGGCAACCGATTACAAAAAGAGTCACACCATCCGAAAGGGCTTAAAGAGAGCTAAATTTTCCCATTCTTACTTTTTTCCTACGATTTTTTTGGTAGAACAAAATTTTGAAAAAACCCTATCGGAGCCACCACTTTTTACATAATCGGTTCTCGAGCCATAACTCGGAAACCTGGCAACCCATTACAGAAAGAGTCATACCATCTGAAAGGGCTTAAAGAGAGCTACATTTCCCTATTATTAGTTTTTTCCTACGACTCTTTTGGTAGAGGAAAATTTTGAAAAAACCGTATCGGAGGCACCTCATAATCGGTTATTGAGCCATAACTCGGAAACCTGGCAACCGATTACAAAAAGAGTCACACCATCCGAAAGGGCTTAAAGAGAGCTAAATTTTCCCATTCTTACTTTTTTCCTACGATTTTTTTGGTAGAACAAAATTTTGAAAAAACCCTATCGGAGCCACCACTTTTTACATAATCGGTTCTCGAGCCATAACTCGGAAACCTGGCAACCCATTACAGAAAGAGTCATACCATCTGAAAGGGCTTAAAGAGAGCTACATTTCCCTATTATTAGTTTTTTCCTACGACTCTTTTGGTAGAGGAAAATTTTGAAAAAACCGTATCGGAGGCACCTCATAATCGGTTATTGAGCCATAACTCGGAAACCTGGCAACCGATTACAAAAAGAGTCACACCATCTGAAAGGGCTTAAAGAGAGCTAAATTTTCCCATTCTTACTTTTTTCCTACGATTTTTTTGGTAGAACAAAATTTTGAAAAAACCCTATCGGAGCCACCACTTTTTACATAATCGGTTCTCGAGCCATAACTCGGAAACCTGGCAACCCATTACAGAAAGAGTCATACCATCTGAAAGGGCTTAAAGAGAGCTACATTTCCCTATTATTAGTTTTTTCCTACGACTCTTTTGGTAGAGGAAAATTTTGAAAAAACCGTATCGGAGGCACCTCATAATCGGTTATTGAGCCATAACTCGGAAACCTGGCAACCGATTACAAAAAGAGTCACACCATCTGAAAGGGCTTAAAGAGAGCTAAATTTTCCCATTCTTACTTTTTTCCTACGATTTTTTTGGTAGAACAAAATTTTGAAAAAACCCTATCGGAGCCACCACTTTTTACATAATCGGTTCTCGAGCCATAACTCGGAAACCTGGCAACCCATTACAGAAAAAGTCATACCATCTGAAAGGGCTTAAAGAGAGCTACATTTCCCTATTATTAGTTTTTTCCTACGACTCTTTTGGTAGAGGAAAATTTTGAAAAAACCGTATCGGAGGCACCTCATAATCGGTTATTGAGCCATAACTCGGAAACCTGGCAACCGATTACAAAAAGAGTCACACCATCTGAAAGGGCTTAAAGAGAGCTAAATTTTCCCATTCTTACTTTTTTCCTACGATTTTTTTGGTAGAACAAAATTTTGAAAAAACCCTATCGGAGCCACCACTTTTTACATAATCGGTTCTCGAGCCATAACTCGGAAACCTGGCGACCCATTACAGAAAGAGTCATACCATCTGAAAGGGCTTAAAGAGAGCTACATTTCCCTATTATTAGTTTTTT